>CM076574.1:483140723-483459752 GCA_034641835.2 Pinus albicaulis
CCTACCATTGAGCAGAAAAACAAAGAAGTCAACGAGCATGACATACGTAGAATGTGAGATAATCGATAGAAAGGCACTTGGAACAATACGGTTGTGCCTCGTAGCATCGGTAACCTTCAATATTTCAAAGGAAACAACAATAGAGGGTTTAATTAAGGCATTGGCGAAACTATATGAAAAACCCTTGGCCTCAAATAAGCTATTTCTTATGAAACATTTATTTAATACAGATGTCGAAAGATGGATTTGTTATGCATTGTCAATGATTTTAAGACAATACTTGGCCTGGCTATGCTTCAGAGGGGTAAACTTTGACGTCAAGAGGTCTATTTCTGTGCTCTTTGCCAGAAATATGGAATGGTTTAGTTATGGCCATTAGTAAATCTATCTCCGGAACTAGTACTTTAAAGTTTTATGATGTTGTTGGTGCTATCCTTAGCGAGGAAATGCAACAAAAAAGCTCCGGTGAGACATCCGGAAATTCTTTGAGTGTAGATTCCTATGGAAGAAAAATGGAAAGAGGAAAGAGCTAGGGATATCGCAGTAAATCAAGGAAAGGCAGATCCAAGTCTAGATCGAGGATAGTGTGCTAGAAATGTGGAAAGAAAGGACACCTGAAGAAAGATTGTAGATCTCGGAAGGGAAAATAAGGAGATGCACAAAAAGAAAACAATCATGAAGAAAATGTGATAGGTGATGTGTTACAAGATTCTTTGATTCTTTCTTTTGAAAATGTTACTGATTCTTGGGTTGTAGATTCAGAGGCTTCATTCCATGCCACACCTGATAAGAAATATTTTCATGACTATGTCCAAGGAGATTTTGGACAAGTTCGCTTGGGTGATGATAAACCCTGTAAAATTGTTGGAATGGGTAAATTTCTTGTAAAATAACAGAATGGAAACCAATGGCTACTAAAGGAGGTAAGGCATGTTCCAGATCTGAAGAAAAATCTGATTTCAATAGGGCAGTTAGGCGGTGAAGGTTGTGTGACAACTTTCACAGATAAAACTTGGAAGGTCAACAGTAGCCCCTATAATAGCAAAAGGAGAAACTATTGGCATAATGTATTATGAAATGGTATTTATAACTCGCGTAATGCTTGTCTCCAAAGGAGAATGGCATTATGGCATCATAGGCTCCTGACACATGATGAGAGGGATGAAGATTCTCCACTCAAGAAATTTGTTGCCAAAGCTTGAAGAATGTTGATTTGGATTTATGTGAGAATTGAATTTTAAAACAAGAGACTATAATTTTCTCGCAGTTTGAAAAAGAAAAAGTAGATAAATATTGAGCTTTATCCATACAGATGTATGGGGACCTGCTCAGGTATCATCTCTCGGTGGCTCTCGCTATTATGTTACGTTTATTGATGATGCAACTAGGAAAACTTGGATTTATTGTATTCAAAATAAATCTGATGTATTTGATACTTTCAAGAAATGGAAAGCTTTGGTTGAGATTGAGACAGGAAAGAAGTTAAAGTGTCTCAGATCAGACAATGGAGGTGAATATTGCAGCAAAGAGTTTGATAGGTACTATTTAGAGCATGGAATTCATAGAGAGAAGACAGTTCCAAGAACACCACAAGAAAATGGTGTGTCAGAAAGGATGAACAGAACAATCATGGAGCATGCAAGGTGCATGAGATTGCATGCAGGATTGCCTTTACAATTTTGGGCAAATGCTGTAGATACTGTTGTTTATCTAATAAACAGAGGGCCTTCAAGTTCCTTGGATGGTGGTATTCCAGAGGAAGCATGGACAGGTAAAAAGGTAAACTACTCTTTTTTAAAGTCTTTTGGTTGTGAGGCCTTTGTCCATATTAATAAAGAAAATAGAACAAAGCTTGAGGCAAAATCAAAGAAATGTACCTTTATTGGATATGGTGTCAATGATTTTGGTTATCGCTTATATGATTATGAAAATCACAAAATCATTAGGAGCAGAGATGTAATATTCAATGAAAAGGTATTGTATAAGAATCAGTTGCAGGAAAAGAAACATGAAAAAGAAAACAAAGAATACACAGTTCTTGATGAGATCACATAAAAGGTAAAGGTGCCTTAAAATAATAATAATCAAGAGCCACAACAACAACATCCACCACAAAATCAATAGGCACCTCAAACACTTGAAAGTGGTGTTAGAAGATCTACCAGGATAAGTAGACCCCCTGAACGATACTCTCCTTCATTATATTATTTATTGTTGACTGATTCTGGTGAACCTGAATGTTATGAAGAAGCAATGCAGGTTGAAAGCAGGAAGAAGTGGGATCTAGCCATGGAAGAAGAGATGGAATCCTTAATGCATAACCAGACTTGGGACTTAGTCAGGTTGCTTGCAGGTAAAACTACATTACAGAATAAATGGGTTTACAGGCTGAAGGAAGAATATGGAGGAAAACAGAGGTACAAAGCTAGACTTGTGGTGAAGGGGTTTGCACAGAAGAAAGGTATTGATTTTGATGAAATATTTTCTCCTGTTGTTAAGATGACTTCAATCAAAACTATTTTAAGTCTTGTAGCAGCGGAAGATTTACATCTTGAACAGTTAGATGTAAAGACAACATTTCTCCATGGAGATTTGGAGGAAGAGATCTATATGCAGCAACTAGAAGGATATGAGGTCAAAGGGAAAGAAAAATTAGTGTGCAGGTTAAAGAAGAGCTTGTATGGCTTAAAACAGGCTCCAAGGCAGTGGTATCTAAAATTTGACAAGTTTATGTCTAAACAAGGTTATACTAGATGTCACTCTGATCATTGTGTTTATCTGAAAAGGCAAAATGATGGCAGCTATATTATATTGTTATTGTATGTAGATGACATGCTTGTTGCAGGGTCTAACATGCAGTAAATAAATGTGCTCAAAAGAAAATTGGCAAATTCATTTGCAATGAAGGATTTGGGAGCTGCAAAACAAATCCTTGGTATGAGGATAACTAGAGACAAGAAAAATCACAAATTAACACTGTCTCAGAATGAGTACATAGAAAAGGTGTTGAAAAGATTTAATATGCAGAATGCAAAACCAGTTAGTACACCTTTTGCTAGCCATTTCAAACTTAGTAAGGAGATGTGCCCAAAGACCCAAGAAGACATGGATTATATGTCTAAAGTTCCATATGCATCAGCAGTTGGAAGCTTAATGTATGCAATGGTATGCACAAGGCCTAATATTGCACATGCAGTGGGAGTTGTAAGCAGGTACATGAACAATCCAGGAAAAGAACATTGGATGGCAGTAAAATGGATTCTCAGATATTTGAGAGGTACCACAAATCAAGCATTATGCTTTGGTGGTTCAAACATTGCTCTACAGGGATATGTTGATGCAGATATGGCAAGTGACAGAGATAACAGGAGGAGCACTACATGATATGTATTTACTGTAGGTGGAACAGCTGTCAGTTGGGTTTCAAAAATCCAAAGTGTTGTTGCACTTTCAACAACAGAAGCCGAGTATGTTGCTGCTACAGAGGCTAGTAAAGAAATGATTTGGTTACAAAGGTTTATGGATGGATTGGGTAAGAAGCATGATATGGGCACACTATACAGTGATAGCCAAAGTGCTATTCATCTTGCAAAGAACTCAGCATTTCATTCCAGGACTAAACACATACATCTCAAGTACCATTTCATACAGTCAGTATTGGAAGATGGAGAGTTGAAGCTAGAAAAGATACACACTAGCCAGAATCCCGCAGATATGCTAACAAAAGTTGTAACCAGGGAGAAACTGAGAACATGCTCAGTTTCAATTGGTCTTCAAGGATGACGATGAAGATGAGAAACAACCAGGTCCAAAGAGGAGTCATTGTCCAGCAAATGAAGCAGCGGTGGAGTTGCTACAATCAGTCTCCAAGTGGGAGATTGTTGGGTGTGGAGCCCGATTATCTTGTTTATCTTGTATCACAACGTTGGACCCCTGTATCTTAATGGGGTGGCAATGCCGCCCGTAATTAAACGCTGCCTGGGGTCCAAAAATGACCCTTTGCGGAGCCCCCGGTAGGGGGTTTCGGGCAAGACCAAGCTAAAAACAAATGTAAAATTGCCTTGTAAATGTATAGTAATTTCTATCTAACTGGGAAGTTCAGCTGAAGTGGATGATCTCGAGCAGAAGTTATGTTTAGTTTAGGATTTTTTGTCCTAGAAGGAACTTCCTTTGTATGAGGGTATTGTATTGCGGCTTTGTATGGTATGTGTATTCTCGGAGTGAGAAATAGAGAGGGAGACTGTGAGAGAGAACAAATGATATTACAACGGATCTGCTGTAGGTTTTGTCTCTTCATTTTTGCTGGATAATAGAAAGGAAGGACTGGCTGTTCGGGGTGGACGTAGCCCAAACTGGGTGAACCACGTATATCTGTGTCTCTCTAGTTTTATGTGTTTTGTGTGCTTTTGTTTTCCGCATATTTTATGTGTTGCATTGCTCTGTAATATTTAATTTTCTAATAGAGAAACCCACTGCCCGAGTGGCTTGCGTAGGAAGGAGGTTTCCTTCTTTGGGAGATCATTTTGGAGAGTTCTCAGCTGATATCAAATCATTGGTAGCAAAGCCAAACTACTTTCCATCACTTGCGCATTATTCAAAGTCGTGAATTGCGTTATTTCGCAAGGCGCCTATAAAGGATTTGTGGCTCTTTCAGGAGTTTTCCCATGATTGAGGATGTGTTCTTCTTTGTCTTATATGAATTAGATATTCATTCTTACAGCCTTGTACATGCATTTTCTTTAGCTTCGTGATTATTCAGCCATACTGCTGAAAATCACCATTTGTATTCTGGGTGAACTCCTAGAAACCCTTCACGGGTTCTCTAGCTTTTTGTATAAAAGAGACTAGATCTCATCTTTCTGAGCATATTGTTTAATAAAATATCATATCTATTTGTCTCTTCCATTTATGTTCACAAACCCTCTTTAATACTACGGATTCAATTTTATGCAGAAACTCATGTGTTGCAGTATTTGGGGTTTTAGCCTCTTTTAGCAATCCTAGGTGTGGGAGACCTGTTTAACTCACCTAGTTTGATTTGTTTAAGCTCTATTCTTGGATTTAGGTTGTATATTGACTGATATACAAGATCCAAGAGTTCATTTCGTTATTTTATAGCATATACTACTGGCAATGCGTTTTTAGTGCATGTTTGCTGAGCAGTCCCGATTTTGGGATATTACAGTGGTATCAAAGCAAGATCTTTGGCTATGCCTGTGGACTTCAAGCCAAAGTGCTATAAAGGAAAGAGCAAGGCTAGAATTATGAAGAGGATGAGTTTACTCTCATCACTTTTCAGATCCATTAAGAAACTCTCTGAGGAGGTTGAACAAGAAGAAGAGAAAAGGAGCAGTGGAACTCCTAGAGAGTTTCAAGAGCATGAAGAGCCATGGTACTCTATGATCGTAAGAAGACACCATCATTGCAAAACGCCCAGAAAGATGGGACATCCTTTCCCTTTGAGGAAGAAGAACTCTTTCAGAAGACAAAGTACACTTGGACTACATGATTCTAAATGAATACCTTATTGGGAAATCCCAACCTAGAGTCTTCATCTATCTTTCCCTTAGTTCACTTCATTTGATAGTGTAGATCCAGGGCCGAGAAGATCGAGGAAATAGGAGCCTGTCTACTTTTCATGGGTCATCTGGTAAGGGTTTGCACAGAACTTGATAGCACTAGTATTTACATCCGCTAGAAAGACTGAGATTAAGCAAGATCAAGAAACGAATGGGAAAAGGATTTGGTGGTTCAACCATTCGAAAGCTATACAATGGTTACTTATGCTAAATTAGACTAAAGGTTGGGATTTAAAGGAAGGTCAGAAGGAAAATCTGAAGAGGAGGATCCCTCATCACCAGTGGAGGGGACTTCTACCAAAGCCGTCGTAGCTATGGGGGATCAACCCTCAACATCTTCAGTTGGAGGAGCCAACCTATTGAGGGAATAAGCCCTTATAGCCATGTAAGATACTTCCAAATTTCACCAAGGTATGCCTAACTTTTCATCTCCTATTGTTTTAGCAAATCATGTGGAGGATTGTATATCATTGCAGATTGCTCATTTGCTAATGTAACATGCACTTCACCGTGCAACCTTGATGACCAAACCACATGTGAGGGTGAGGTAAATTTTAATGAGGGAATCTGTCCCAAATAAATTTATGCAGAACCATATGTTCACCCTTGAGTTGAGACATGAGACAACCAAAACACCATGGAGGAGAGTTACAACACTGTCAAAAGGTAGCAGTGAGGAGGCTTTGCCTTCAACCCACTTGGATCCTTATGGCTTCAAGATGATCATTGGTGTGAGATCTCTCCTAGGAGGTCTCCAAGGAGTTGCATTTCAACATCCCATGGGATGCAAGAAGAAAAAGCTGATTTGGAAGGAGGGTACCAAGGTTGATCATGATGAGGCACTCACATCGGGAGGAATGGGAGTGGATGGAGAGCAAGAAGCTGGTAGGCTACTTGCACATATATGACACTGGGCAGCAGGAGGCTTGGCTGTGTTGGCTGCTCTTGAAAGAGTTTGGCCATCATGGGACATATCCTTTTTCCAAGGGTATGAGGATAGAAGGGACTTGGCAGGGTACTTGCATCACGGAGCAACAAGGAGTGTGGATGAATTATGATGATATGGTCATTATGTTTTCACCACATGGGTTATATGATGGAGGTATGAGAAAGCAACAAAGACTTTTGTTGATTTGGAGGATTGAGAGGGAGCAAGGGTAGATTTTCTCTCCCATTTTGCATGATGTTGCACGAAGAGTCTTTGACATTGAACATGTCAAAGAGTGGATTTATGAGTTGACAAGAGCCTATTTTCTTGGGCCAACAGCGCTGTCACTTTGAAGCAGGGACTTGTTGATGGAGTTTCCCCAGGATCACTTCACATTTGATGCACTTGGTGGACATGGAGGAGGTGAGACTGATAGAGTAGTGGATGGATTCATCTATTACTGTGGTATGTTCTTCTTAACTTGGACTTCCAAGCATGAGAAGGGGATTTTCATGTAGCATATGGTTCATTCCTCTTCATAGGAGTATATCATACCACTATGGAGGACTCATTTATGGATCCTGTCACCATCTTACTTTCATTACATGGTAAGAAATATGTTTTTGCATTTATTGATTGTTCAACACAATATTTGCATGCTCTTACCATTTCTTTGCAGTTCATTGCTCTACAAAGGGGCAAGATTTTCTTTGGGCTCCATGGACCATTTTTGGCCAGCTATTATGATGGAGACAACCATCTATTACATGACCTTGGGCAAGTGTTTGGTTACTCCTTGTATGCTCAGTTGATACATTAAGTTATTTACTATTTGCTAGAAGATGTGGTGACTTATACAACTAGCCATTTGTCAAGAAACAACTTGCCATGATATTCTCTGAAGCTGCAGTGGAAAAGACTACGTTGTGACCACTGGGTAGACTGTTGGTACCTTCCAGCACCACATGAAACCTTCAATATTCCCTTCATTATGATGTTGATCATGAACCTATTTGCTGATATTGTTGCTTTTATGGGGAGCATGATTGGGGGAGAGACACATTGGATAGATGTGTTCTTTGGGGAGGAGGATCCCCATACTTTCTGCATTACATGTTCTAAGGGGAACATGGGAGGAGATATGGCCACTACATAAAAAAAAATTTCTTTATAAGGAGGGCCATGAGATGGATGGGATGCCATATAGTGGTGATTTATTATCCACCATGTATGAGATGGTTTGGACCATCTTGGTTCACAACGTTGGAGAAGAGATCCTTGGAGGTCTAATCTTCATCTTTCCACTTGAGGGCAATATTATTGCAGCGCAAGATCAGCATATACTCTACACTTATCTTAAGTGGAGAGGAGGACAACGTGGGCTAGGCAACTTTGCCTACCGTATTCAGATTTTTAGCCCACCTACTTTGCAGGAGCTCAAGGTGGAGGAAGAATTCATGGAGTTGCCATGGTGGAGGGTGACTCACCTTGTATGGATGATTGCTTGGGGATGGAGGGTCCACTTGGGAAAAGTGTTTTTCCATTACATTTCAGTTCTATCCTTGCAGTTGCTTGAGGACAAGCAACATTTGGGAGGGAAGGATTATAATATTCCAAAATTTGCATGCAGCAAATTGGAATATTAAAATTTGCTATTGTCACTTAGGAGATGAATAAAAGGGTGAGGATACCCATGCATTGTAGAAATAAGGATAAAATCCCTCATGTTGTGTAAGGGGATCATAATTCCAACTGGATTTTACACTCTCATGTGTGAACAGGGACATTTTGCATGTGGACAAGGCCAAGTTTGACCAAGTCAACAACATAAATGTAGGAGTGGATCAGCAAATAAAAGAGCTCAATGTGAATGTGGTTCAGCCTAGATAGCTATATGTGAGCTGGATTGAAGACCCTTAGGTGTGAAAAGGGCTGAAGCAAATTGAAGTGGTCAACCTTGACCAAATCAAACAGCGCAGTTTAGAGGAGTGGCTCTAATGAAGGCACAATGCAGTTTTGGAGGGAGATTGTTTGTGTGATGGTGGAAACCCTATTGAGTGGGACCCAAGGTGAGAAGGCTCCCTTAGTTTATAAGGAAGAGGATGGCAGCCATTTGAAGGTTATCTTATGTATTACATTTTCATGTCTGCTTAGACTTTTGCTCTCCTAGCTATTTAGCTAATATTGTCGGTGCTGTGCAGCACTAAGGTATTCCTGTTCAGGGATCCCTTCTCTTCCCTTTGAGGAGATATTGGGAGAGATTTGATCTTTCATTCATCATATCCGGCATTGGGTCCAAGCTTTAGTCTTCAGTTTCAGGGCAGTTTCTGCAGGAGGTTGAGCTGAGTTGCAGGGTGTTGCAGAGGAGGGTTGAGAAACCCATTTTCTGATGTGGTTTTGCATAGGAGGGAAGTTTCCTTCCATTGGAGAATCAGTTTGGAGAATTATTGGGCTGATATCAGATATTTGGTAGCAGGCTAACACATTACCATCACTTACAATGTTATTCCACTCAAGAATTGCGTTATTTCTGCAAGGCAGTTTTAGCAGTGACTCTTGTGGATCTTTTGGGGAGTTTTCCTGTGATTGGAGGATGGATTATTCCATGGGGGAAGAAATTTGTTCAGATATGCATTATATCTACATTATTACAGCCTTGTACAATCATGTTCTTTAGTTTCAGTGATTATTCAGCCATATTGCTGAAGGTCACCATTTGTATTCAGGGTGAATTCCTAGAAACCCTTCCCAGGTTCTCTAGATTTTTGTATAAAGAAGACTAGATCTCATCTTTATGAGCATATTGTTTAATAAAATATCAGATCTATTTTTTTCTGCCATTTATGTTCATAAACCCTCTTTTATACTGCGCAGTTACTTTTATGCAGAAATTCATGTGTTGCAGTGTTTGGGGTTTTAGCCTCTTTTAGCAATCCTAGGTGTGGGAGACTTGTTTAACCCACCTAGTTTGATTTGTTTCAGCTCTATTCTTAGATTTAGGTTGTATATTGACTAATATACAAGATCCAAGAGTTCATTTCACTATTTTATAGCATATATTGCTGGGAATGTGTTTTTAGTGCATGCTTGCTGAGCAGTCCCGATTTTGGGATATTACATTGGCCAAGTTCTTACAAGCAAACATTGGTTGGGTAATAGATTTTGGGTGAGAACTGACCACAACAGTCTCGGGTTTTTTCTTGAGAAAAAGCAGTTGTAGGAAAGGCAGCAGAAGTGGATTAGCATAATTGAGGCCAATGACTTTGACATTGAATATTTAAAAGGGAAGAGAAATATGGTAGCAGATGCCTTATCACGGAAATCAAGAGCACTGTCCTTGATGAGCATTGATACAGATTAGAGGGCCCAGCTATTAGTAGACTATTCTAAGAATTGCTTCGTGTGTGAGATATTGGATGGGAAGGTCATTGATGATAGGTATCGGGTGATGGATGAGGTCATCTGTTACCAGAACTGTATCTTCTTGACAGGAGCCTCTCAGCTCAAGGAGAATATTTTGCATGCAACACATGATTCACATCTTTCAGACCATCATTGATTCATCAAAACATACCGGGCCATCAGAGGGAGGTTCTCATGGACAGGCCTCAAGGGGGACACACTCTGACATGTCATGGAGTGCGAAGTTTTCCAAAGGAAAAAGGAGAGTTGAGCCATCCTGTGGGGTTGTTACAACCGATTCCCATTTTGGAGGGGAAGTGGGAGAGAATTTCCATGGATTTTATCACGGGGTTGCCTATGGTGTAGGGAAAGGATTGTATCTATGTTGTCGTTCATCGACTGATGAAGTATGCTCATTTCTTCACCATCTCATCATGGTACACTGCTTCATAGGTGGCCGAACTATTTTTCAAGGATTTTTTCAGGCTTCATGTTCTCCCCAAGACCATAGTCAACGAAAGGGACAACTGTTTCATGGGTGGCTTTTGGTAGGAACTTTTCCATTTAGTGGGTACTGAGTTAACATAAAATACCAGTTATCACCCACAAACGGATGGACAGGCAGAGTTAGTAAACAAGTGGCTAGAAGGCTACTTACAAAACTATGTCTCAAGGCAGCAGAAGGCATGGTTGTGCTGGCTTCATCTGGGAAAATATTGCTGCAACACGACATTTCATATGTCGATCGATATGTCTCCATTTTATACTTTATATGGTTATGATGCTTTAACATTTGCTAATGTGATGTTTGGAGCAAGAAAGGCCCCTAGGGCCAAGGAATGGATCTAAGAGAGTCAGGATATACTTTGTGTTGTTAAGGAAAACATTGCTACAACTTAGAACCTGCAGAAGTTATATCCAGATCGAGGCCCTGTGGAGAGGTAGTTTGAGGTGGGTGATTTGGTCTACCTCTGTCTTCAGCTGCACAAGCAATCTACGCTGAAGCAGAAGGGAGATGAGAAGGTCAAGCCCCGTTTTTATGGGCCATACAGGGTGATATGATGTGTTGGGGAGGTATCATATGATTTGGAGCTCCCAATTGGGAGTAGGATCGACAACATCTTTCATGTATCATGCCTGAAAAGGGCTCTCGGGTAGTAGATAGTTGCCACTAGGGAAATCCTACCTATTGATGATTAGGGGCACCTAGTCTTACAACCGGACTCCATTTTGGACACTTAGGAGAGGTAGCTGAGGAGCACGGTAGTCAAATAATATTTGATCAGATGGGGGAACCTTCTAGATGAGGATGCCACTTGGGAGTGAGAAAAAATTCTGCAACATCTGTCCTTGAAATTGCTTGATGACAAACCACATTTTCGCAGGGAGGACTGTAATATTCCTAATTAGCTGTTAGCTAATTAGAATAATATTTTTTTCTTTCTTTAATTAAGTAGATGAATAGGAGGGTGGCGGGACCCATAAATCCCCTTACTAGAATAAAACGAGTTCCTTAGTGTGAAAGTGGAACAACGCAGTACTTGATGGGGCCAAGAGGCCAAGTGAGCAGTGTAGTCTATGTGGAGGATAAGGACCAAGAGAGCAACGCAGTTTTGATGTGGGCCCACGAGTGCAAGGGTTTCATAAGTATACGAAGGGGGTGATGATAGCTATAAAGAGAATTTTGAGTTATTCAATTTTATTTCCATTTACGACTTGAGCACACTTGAGTTGTTTAGTTTAGTCTACATTGCTGTTTAGAAAACAAGAGATTCTGAGCGGAAATACCAACCTCTTTATAAGGGGACTTCGAGAGTCCGCTCAAGAGAGGAGTCCTACCATCGTTGAGAGAAAATTTCATTATTCTGGCATCAAAACATCCTCAGCCCTCTAGAGCAGTGCAATCACCCAGTGACTTACACAGTGCAACAGTAGAAAAATGCATAGGAAGGTGAAATTCCATAACATTTCCGCTTGGAATCGAGTGAATGGATCAACCCTTCAACATTTGAGCTATGGGGGAGTTGCTGTAGCATTTCATTTTTCAGTTCCACTCATATCAATGCATACCCACCAGTAGTGCATTTTCATACCCTAGGAGGGTGATTTTTCAGGGTATGCCAGTCCAGAAATCCTTTCTGGGTTTTTCTGGGTTTTGTGATTAGAGGTCGATGTCCAAATCTTGGCATTTTCTGAGAACCATAACAACCTCATCTACACATCCCCTTTCAGCGAGCAATAGCATTTCCAACATTTCCGGCAAGGGCAGTGCAATGAAAGAGTCCAACAGAGTAGCAGTTACATAATGTTTCAGTGAGGCAGCTTGGGAGCCATTCTAGCCATCTCTGTCGGCTCGAGTTCTATAATTTTTTAGCATTGTTATGCTTATTATTCCATCTCCATATTAATAAAAATGCTAAATAGTTTCTGGCTCTATTTATGATGTTTTTATATTCATGCATATTTTATCTTTGTTTTCTTTGTATTACTCTCGTTTTACTATTTGAAATATTACATAAGGGTTCGCTCCGAAATCATGAAGCTCCATTTTATATGGAAATGCCCCATTCAAACTTTTTTATCTTCCATTCTTGTGAAGGCTTATAAAGTTATTTATTTGTCCACCACTTCCCGCTCTTAAACTCACTTCCTCCTATTTTGTACTTATTGGTGTAATATTTACATATACATGAGACTTTGAAAGTTATACACTATGTTTAGTATAATTTATTCTAGATTTAGTATTTCCCAACTGCCCTCCTCCAGATATTCCTTTTGAGAATCAACTACATTCTAGAAAATATTCCTTTTGAGAACCAACTAGATTTCCAGCAGCCTCATTTCTTTTTATCTCATAATTCACATTGTGCTTCTTGAGCTGGCCTTGATCGGTAGACTTTTGAGGTTAAGAATGTTTACATGGATAAGGAACCATCCTAACTTAGAAAGTTAGATTTTTTCTTGGAGTACCTTTTAGATTTTTTTCTCGGAGTACTTTTTGAGTGGGGTTCTCTTCTTGAATTTTAAGGGTATTTTTGAGGAAATGGAGGAAATTTCTTACGAGATAGACTTGGTTGGTTGCTTCACCTATACATATTTATTTTTAATATCTTAAGAAATCCTTCTCTATATTCATCTTATTGCATAATTCTACATCTCTTTTTTATTTTTCTATACAAATTAATGGATCTCGACATATTTCAGATCGCTTTCATCTTAAAAAAACTAAAGAGATGAATGAAAGGACTCTCGGTAACGATACATTCCCTTTAATTCCATGAATAAATATTAAAAGGAAAATATCTTGATTCTATCTATTGACCCCAAAAAGAGTTTAGCCTTGATTAGTAAAAAATAATAACTATTTTAAGTAACAACTGTCTAATACAGTTTTTGGAAGAGAGTAAAGGCATAGAGACTTTCCATTCACTGTAAACTAACAATATTAGGGCTTGAGCTTTTCTCCTTTGTTCCCATGATAGAATATATGACTGCGAGATAGCTTACAAAATCTCATTTGACAAAGCTAATCTCTTACACTGCCTTGGCGACGCCTTGATCTCTAATCGGAGGTCATCTTCCATTATTATGTTTGCACGTAGATTCCACAGATCATGAGGAGCCACTGCTGCTCGAATAAGACTTGAAATTTCACATTAAAAACCCGCACTGGAATTCTACATAGAGAGCAGGCAACAACTAGGGATGGGAGTGCTTCCCCCTTGTGCTTGTAAAAAAACTTTGCATCGAAACTCGGCTATGGAGAAAAAAAAAAACACAAATAGCCGAACCTTGCACCGAAAGTCTCCTATGGAGGTGAAAAAATAAACAACAATTCATGTGCATCCTCTGGATTTCAATAAGTGGGCTGAAACTTGAAAATATACAATAATATTATAATGGAAAAAAAAAATCAAATATTTTTCTAACATTCAATTTCACGATAAAGATTTTTTAACCCCACAACCCCCAACACATATTTGAAGATATATCTTTAATTATATAAAAAGATTTCAAATAATAATTCATCAAATTTTATTTTAAAATTTTATATTTTCATTTATATCTGTATTTCTCTACGGGGAGAGTTTTTTTCCCTTCTATTCGAATGCTTTTTCTATTAACTGAATAGATGATAACCTCATGATTTGTGAAAAAGTGTTTGTAGAACTATCCAGAGGTACAGAGAGAAGTGTATGAGAGATACCGGTTGGAATCAGATTACGGAACCAAGCTTAGAGGTATCGCTTGAAATTGTTTTCTTTAAATAAATTTCATATATTTTGGTTATAATATTAATTATTTTTATTATGATTTTCTTAAATGGAATGATGTTGGGACATTTTATTTCAAATTGTTTTCTTTAAACAAATTTTATATATTTTAATTATAATATTTATTATTATTACAATTTCTTAATATTTTTAGACCCGTTATAAAACTTCATAGGATTGTATTTTGATGATTTACATAAATACGTAGTTTTGAAATATTTTTCCATTTTAATATTTTAGCATGATTAAAAGATCAAGGCTGGTTTCGTAATAACATTTTAATGTATGCAGCGTTGCGGACATGATATCACAATATTAAAGAAAGAAATTGACATTTTAACAGATGCCAATGGGTACGTATTCAACTATATTTAATCAAGCGTCTTGGTTGATAATTTCTATGGGACATAAATAATTTCAAAATGTTACAGTAATCCTAATTATAAAATGATTGTTGATATCAAAATAGGAAATTGATGGGAGATCGTATCAAAAATTTAAGTATGAAGGAACTTAATGAACTTGAAGTGCGTCTCGAAAGGGGAATAGATTGTATTCGATTACAGAAGGTGAGAGGAAAATTTCGTCACCCTTCTATTTTTATAATTTAATGTGTTTGTTGTAAAATGTCAAATAACACCCAGTGATTGTACTAATTGGGATCCATGATTCGTTGAATATATTCATTTTACAATACGCAGATTTTAATTTTTCTCTGGTAAAATCAAGCGTTAAACAAATCGTACGATACATCTTAAGCCTAATATTTCTGTGTTTCCAATGAATTATTTCAATTCTCTCAATAGCCTTTTAATCAGCAATGGAGTTGGAAAGTCTTTTTAATCTTAATGGCCGAACGAATGTTTTTTTTGAGACGAGGAAAGGTTTTCTTAAAGCTCTGACATTTTATGATATGCAGGAACAAACGCTAATCCTTGAGAACCAATTCCTTCGTACGGAGGTATGTTCATACAATACTTATAATTGTTAATTTAGTATATGTTTTATGCTCATTGTTCTGTATTAAAGTATTAAACATATTTTTCTCATGTTTAGATAAGAAGATATCAAAATTTATTATACATTTTATGCAATTTTACCTCTGTTAAACTATCTTGTTTCATGTTTAGATAAGAAGATACCAAAATGAAAGAAGTAAAAATACATTCGGTTTTGACAAGGAAACACATCCTCAGTTTCATACCCAAAACCTCCTTCAAGGATTGGAAGAAGGAAATTTCAAACAAGATTCAAATATCTGTGATCTTCCAGGATAACAAGATTGTCTGCTTTCTTAAACGTTTCACATTTCTCCCCACTAATATTTGATTAAATCATCTATTCAGTTTAATTAATTAGTTTTCTTGATTAGAATTTATTATAATTCTTGTTAGTTTCAAGATTTTAATAATTAATTTATTAATATTAGTTTAGTATTCAAGTTTTTGGAAAAGAAATATTTGTTTTTCAATATTATTAGAAAATTGTTTTTTGAAATATTTCATTGGAACATGATTTTGAAGGTTTTATTGCAGCATTTGTTTCCTATTGATAATTTCCTAGCACTTTTTTGCCAGAATTTTTAGACTTGGTTTCAATATTTATGTCATGATTTTTAAATATTTGTGGAATGATTTTTTGTTGTTAAATTTCATAGGAAAATTACCTAAAATAAAAATACTTGAAAATGGCTCCCCTGTCATATTTTAAGAAAATACTTTCATAAAAAAATGAATAGGAATAAAATAATATACCTACAATTATTTATGGTTTTTTTCAGTGCATTAACATGTACCAATAAAAGTGTAAATGTACTAACTTTAGTAGTGGTTACTACCAAACAAAAATTTATAAGTCTCAGCCACTTTACTAAGACAGAATTGTTTGAACATAAAGGATATATGTGACAACATCATTTTTCAAGAAAATAGTAATTTCATTAATTGTAACAAAATTACATGTTTCATAAGCAGAGAAAGAAGATCCAACAACCAGCGTGTTTCAAAACTCATGCAAGAGACCAGTAGTTGGTAACAAAATTACATGTTTCATAAGCAGAGAAAAAAGATCCAACAGCCAGCATGTTTCAAAACTCATGCAAGAGACCAATAGTATACATATGAGGAGAGAAACTAAGTTTTTCTCCTTTTCTTTTTTTCTACCTGTAGCCATGCTCCTTGAGATGATGGGGGAGAGATAGGGGTGAGCTAATTCTCTATAGTTTCTGCATTATCCTTGTCCGAGTTAGTTTCTGCATTATCCTTGTCCGAGTCAGAGGTGTCTGATAAGTGATGTCGTTTATTCCCACCAATGTCTGAAACAACTGGTTCCTTTGCGAGTTTTTATTTCAGAAGGATCCCAAGGTTATTGACCGATTGTTCTTGATTATTGACTGATTGTTCCCATATAGAGTGGGTACTTCCACTTCTTCTTCTATCTCCTCCTCTAGATCACAAGGAGGAAATTCCCACCATTTGGGTGCTTTTCTGACCTTCTTCTTTCTTCGGTTATCTCTCTTTTCTTGTGGACATGTATTTTGTAGATGACTAGTCTACCTACCAATTCTGCATCTCGAGGAAATGTTTTCATAGTCTAGATGTTGCATCTATTTTTGTATGTTTATGTACCAACCAAATTCTTTATGGTAGTCCTTTGCTGAGATAAACTTTCACACAAATAAGTGCTAAAGTGAAGATTCTCTCCTCCAGTCATTGTGTATCTATTTTGATGTATCTATTTTGATGTATCACCCAATGATGTTCCCAATGTCTTCAGGGATGCTATCATTCCAAAAATGTAGGGGTAGGTTATAAAACCTGGCCCAAATTGGCATTCTAGAAACTTTCATAGTGTTTGCATCAAAATCTGGGAACCATGGGGTGACGTACAATCCCGTAGAACCCCAAAACCACAGACCCTCCTTAAGTATATAGTATCCGACTTCTGTGTGTTAGAATTTTACTATGAAGAAGCCTTTGGAACAAAGATGTATTTTGCATTCCATGGTCTATTTTTTGAATATCCAATGAAAGAGGTCCATTGGTTTGGGCTAGAAACAACTGAATCGACATATGAGAGATTGGGTTTCATACGTGTTTTGATGTTCTTCTTTCTCAGGAATGTCTATGGCGAGCTTAAGAGTATGATTCAGCTGCTCTACTATGTAAGGCCTAAGGGCATTGCCTTCTGCTTCTGTAGGGGCAGTTCATTTTTTGCTTCCTTGTAGTATGTTCTTGAAAGAGAGCCTTGTTTTATTGTCTTCCTATTTTGAGGTGCTCCCTCCCCCTGCTCCACCAAGGCTTTTATACCTTCCATGTTCCCCTATTTCTCCTCCTTGTAATGGTAGGTTGAGGATAATGGTGGAGCTTGTAGCTATGGAGTATTCCTTTATGGATCTGAAGTCCTGTAGTATTCTGACATCATATAACAGTGATTAAAGTTTAGTTGAGTATCCCTAAGCTTGTTTGATTTTCTGTTTCAGGTATATCACCTATTCTGTATCATCTGTCAACAGTACTTTAATTTTTCCCCGTAGGGCTTTTAACAAAAAATTGAAGTCTATTCGAAATTACCTGATGCGTGGTTTATGTTTCCTTTTTTCTTTTTCTGGCCTGAGCCATTTCGAAGTCCTTTTGCAATGGGATACTCGGTTTGTGTAGAAGGTTCCCATGTGAAAACAGGTCATGCCCGAAACATAACAGGGCTATCAGGGGGCAACAACAACATATCTGATGGCTACCACATTCTGAATATGGGAAGAGGTCTGGAAACAGCCGGAGGTAAGTACCCAAATTTTCTTATGGCGTTGAGGGTAGTGCATTCTGCAACTAAAAAAAAACCTTTGTAGGTAAAGCCTCGGTTTCATCCATCGTATTCCAGCAGCCGTCGAGTGCCTTCGTCGAGTACCTCCGTCAATTTTTGTTGCTGGTCTTCTTGTCGTCGTCGAGTGCCTCCATCATATGCGTCTTCGAGTGCGAAGTCGAGTGTTTGCAACTCTGTCGATTATGGGTCTAAAGGCTCCCGTCCATTCCTCCAACCTTGGCTGTGGCAGAAGATGGGGGTTCATGTGCCTATTTCTGTGGGTTTTGTGAACCCCGAGCAGCCAACACCGTGAAAAACCCACGCCAGTCCACCGATCATGCTTCGCCTGCGTTTAGGGCCGTTGACCCTCTACCCATGTGTTTTTTTTCCTGTTCGTTGCACAATTGAGAGGGGTTTCCGCAGTGCCCCAAGACCCTGACCTGCAAACCCTAGCGTCGCTAACCATTTTCTTCGCCTTCTTCATACAAGCCTTATTTTATATAATGTTATTAATGATATAGAAAATAATAATAATTTTCCATATATTTAAAAAATATGACAAACAAATTAAGGTTGGCAAAACTAATATATTTAACTGATACATTACATCCAGTTCATTGAGTAGTTAAGTCCAACAACCCCGACTTTACAATTTTAGAATCTAAATAATTTTCCAAGCCATTTTGGGTGTATATTTTTATTTTGGTTTTGTTTTTTTATTTTAGATTATTAAATTGCACTTAATGTCATAATAACAACAAAACATCTCATAATTCACCTAAATGTAAATGGTATTCTATATAAGTATGTTATTAGAATTGTTCTAAATTTTCTTCTTCTTAAAATGTATTATAAACATGTTGGGTTTTCATCAATAATATATTTTGAATTGTTAAATTTTATAGGTATGGAAAGCAGTTTTAATAGGTATATGAAAATATTTTTCCAATTCATATATGAATTTTCCATTTTATAAAAATATAAAGATTCTTAAAATTCTTATGAACTTCTCTGTAAAAGCTTGTTACATCGAAAGTATTCTGTGATAAGATTTATTTGAGAAACTCATTCCTAGTATAGTAGAGATGTGTAAGTATGTACAAATTAAATATATATATATATATGTGTGTGTGTGTGTTAATTATTTTTATAGTTGACATTATGTATATTTTAAAAGAATATAAATTTAAAATATGAAGAGTTTTGGGAACACTTAAAAAAGAGATGTATTATGTAGAAATATTAATAAACAAAGTGCCATTATCAATAACTTCCTTTTATACTTGCTACAGATTATGGTAAATAAAATATATATATAAATAAAGTAGAGGTATAGTAAATAAATAAAACCTCTTATTATATTTACTCCATAAACCTTTTTATATTTACAAAAACTCAAAATAAAGTTTTATTCATTTGAAACCTATAGATAAAATACCATGGGACAAATTATTATCAATACCATGGGCTAAATACCATATTTACAAAAGAGGTATAAGGTAAGGTAAACAAATAAAAATATATCAAATAGGAGTAGTAATCAACATCTAATTATATTTGAATCCTATGGACCAAATTCCATGAACCGAATTAAATATAATACCAAGAAAAAACAACATTATTAACCCTAACATTGATATTAAAATTTAATAAATTTAATAGCTTTATATTATTAAAATGTCATGATTTTAGTGTATATGTAAACACAAACACATATTGACAGTAGCACAATGTTGATTTCTGATCTGATGTAATTAGATATATGATGGTACGCTAATTTTAAAGTCTTTGGATTAATAGTGTGCATTGATTTCAATGTAAGCACAAAAACATATTGACAATGTAGCACAATTTCGTGTTATAGTAATTAGACTTAATAATATTGTAGAGCAAGAGAGACAATGTATGATGTTTACTACAACAAATCGAGCTAAGTATTTAAATGGTTTATGATTTTTATTTCTACTGTATTTTTCATGTAATAATCGATATGAAAAAATGATAAAACTAACAAGGGTAACAATAAGAATAGTCTAAGAAAATAGTTTGAGATTGATCACAATGAAGACTATTTGTGATTGACTACATTCTTATTATTCACATTTTATATCATTAAATATTATTACATTGTCACTTTTCATTCATAAAATTTTATTTCATCATTTTTCATCATTAAAGTTATTTTACAATATTTATCATCTCAAGAAACTTAGGTAACTAAGAAAATTTAAAATTAAAATGACTCGATAAATCTCAAACATAATAATATGTTCCTCATATTATTGATAGATTTTCCTTGGTCGCACACGACTGAAACCAACCTCGATCCATCTTAACTACGGATAGATCAAGTGTCGAGAGATATCAAATCTCTCGAGGTGTGAACCTTTCCTCGTGTTTTGCACTCAAAAAAGAGGTTTGCCCCTTGAGAGATTTGATCCCTCTCAACACTTCATATATCCGTAGTTAAGATGAATCTAGGTTGGTTATGATATTCTATATTATATGGAGACCTATGAAACATTGACTTATGAGTCTCCATTTTATCATATAGATCCGTATTTCTAATTGAATTTTGAAATATTAGTTTTTTTTTTTTCTATTGAAACTTTTACATTATATCATAAATAAGATATGTTGTCATATAACATATTTCCATACTTATAATAGTATAATATAAAATAATTTCATATGTTTTCATAATATTAATGGATGAAATTTGAAATAGTAACCATCCCACCTCTCCAAATTCGTGATTACTTTTTCATATTAAACTAATACTATTATAAAATTAAGACCATAATTACCATAAAAAAATAACATGTACTTAATATAACTATAAAATTACAATGCAAATTATCAAATAACAATTTATATAATATGAATACATGTTTGACTTTTTCATTTACATAATAAAATTATAAAATTATTTTCATATTTATCTATTACAATTATGAAAATTAACATACAAATCATGATAACTTTATTGTTATGTTTGTACATGGTTTATAAAACACATGACGAAAAATGATGCTACATAGATATATCAACCTTATTTGTTGTTGTGGTTAGGCTAGTATAAATGTAATTAAAACATTTTTTAATATAATTTCATTTATATATATATATATTAAAATTAAGTATTTTTTAAAAAATCATAGAAATAATATTTTACTTATAAATCATTTTTTCATTCACATTAAAATCAAGAGAAGCGTTGTTATATTTTTGGTAAATAACTTTGGAACATGGCCGAGATAAAAAAATTCTATATCTTTGAGTTATTCAATTGGATTCCAGTCCCAATCTATTCCTACCTTCAAGGTGCAATTTTTTTTCATTCTATGTCAATGCGCCGAATTTGAATATCCATACCATCTTAGCTGCTAATTAAATATTCTATTTTGCTATTATTTGTTTCTAAGAAGAGAAATTTAAATTTGTGCATGTAAGGATATGCTTGTTTTACCGGTATAACGAAGGCCAACGTTCGTCCATGCATACTGTCAAAATTTCCATGTATAATTGCAACTAAATTTTGTAGTTAAAATTATACTTTTCCTCTGTTTGAAAGTGCTTCCTTCCATTAACACAGCAGTTGTGTACCTAGTTTATACTTCGAAAACTTCAATTTTTGCATTCTTTTGGGCTCCAAACTTCGTGAAATTGATTCTCTTATTTTCTAAGCGCATATACAAACCTCCAAACAACTCGCATATTTTTTTTTGACACATTTGCAAGTACATTAAACATGTCTCTCAAGCGTTATTTGTCAAGTTCACCTAAAAGACCAACAAGCAAGGTTGAAAAGAGTGACAATAAGCTTCCACTCTCCAACAATCATCTCCACAAGTTGTAACATCTCTGACATACCTGCAATAGTCTTTAGCATATCTCTATTATCAAACATAGGGCTAGCGCTCTAAAACAAGTCATCTCCATGAGCATAAGAATGAAGACCTAGTAGCCAACTCAACTAGTGTGCTATCAACTATCAACTATACCAATGTCAACATCTGACCGACATAACTAACTGTTGATATCCATGTCAACTCAAACATCTTAATTTCAACTCAGCTAGCAGTAACCATATTACAATGAATGACATCAACACATAAGTTAGGCTACAACAAACATCAGTTAGGCTACAAGGGTTGACATCAACGCCAACATGAGCTATTTTATCCTAAACTCATGCCAAAGAAGCTTGCTTGATCCATGCACACCATAATAGTGATGTATATATACAATGTTATTCAAGTAAAAACTGTAATGATTAAAAGTTCAAGTTACTTTAAAAATGAAATAACAATATATATTTATGTATATATAGCATATATCAAACCTGAAAAGAGATTAAATTTCTAGACGTTTAGACTCTAGAAAAAATTTTCATCTAATCAAACTTTCTCAAGCTTTAAGAATAACCAAATCCTTAGAGATTTTTCCTCTAAAATTAATTTATATTTCAAAAAAATTAATTTTATTAAAACTTACTAAATTTATTTAATTAAGACGGATCTATAGTAATTTATCTCAAATATTTTAATCCTCAATTGTCCTTTTCAATTTTTTACATGATAATTTTAGATTTGAAAATATCTCAAAAAAATAACCCTCATAAGTGTAATAGTAATATTAAGCATCTTATCATTATACATAATAAAAATCCATGAGGAACGTTGGGAACATCTATGTTTTAAATAACCACTCATGTATGTGAAATGGATTAAGTACGAAAGTGTAGACTTTTGGGTTCTTTCGTAAATTTAATGTCTCCAATACCTTTAAAAGAACAATTTAAACCTTTAAAGAATGATTTTAAATTTACCAATATTTGTTGTGGTATTGAACTTCGAAAAAAATTCTAACGCATCTGATTATAGGATGAGACCGATGGTGACTTTAGAAAATTCGACTCAATTGTATCTCTTGGTGGCCCTATTTATCTCGCGAATAGGGAAGCTATAGTTCGGACATATGGAACCTCTTAGCAATGAACACTGATAGCTACATGCATCCATGAAAAATTTAGGAACCTTTCCTTCCGTGAAAATAAAATCTGTGGCTTTATTTGGGAAAACGATAGTTAGAATTTGAACATCCTCAGCATTAGATGAAAGCTAGGGTCACTAACAACTCTCTAAAATATAATATGGGAACTTTAAATATTAGTAATGACTCATGGTTCCGCCAATAGTTGGATGGTACGAGGAGAAATTTATAAAAACTAATGTTGTAAAAGCCATGAACGACCCAAATAACTCACATGGTAGAAATGTTCCTCATGGAATGGTAGGCATAAAATATTATAGAAGTATTCTCCAAAAACAAATTTGTTATGTTAATAATAGTCAAGCTACATACCTTTAACTCTTACATATATAGTGAAATCTTTCTTGGAATAAGACTCTTTGAATGTAATTATATGCAACGGGAAGTAATTATATTTATCACAAGTAATGACATGTGGACACTATTTTAATTATGGATGACTATAGACAATAGTTTAATATAGAAAATTATTTGATTTGAGTATTGTATGAGGAAATTTTCGTTAGCCTCATACATTTATGTGCAATGGTTGTAGGTTAATCACACCATGTAAGGCCTTCATGGAGTATTGAGGTGTTTATTTCACAGTGTTTCCGTGGTTTTGTGGATTGTGGTTTTTCTCGATTAATAGCCCATCAAGTACCATACACATTGGCAAATAAGAGATCCTAATTAATGTGATGTAGCATGCCACTATGTTAAAAATTGAGCATCCAATTATTAGCATCCCAAATACATTGATAACAGGAATATACATTAATATAATAAGAAATCATAATGTAGCGGGATTAATCATGAGCTTACTAGAAACAATACAAGCATATAAAGGTTCATTAATAACAATGTATATCGATAAAAATAATATAGTTTACACACTTTTCTTTGATTGATTTGCAAAAGAGTATAAATAGAACACTACTTTTCTAGGTGTGTAGAATGTTAATTATTTTTGTGATTTAATTAGCTCGTCTATTTTGTTTTGGTATTCATTATCTCACGAGAGAATACAACATATTCCTTATTGCTTATGCTTAAGAGCATTGAATTTGCATGTTTTTTCAATTTTAACCAAAGTTTTCCAAAAATACTTAATATTTTTATTCTTTTGTAAATTCAAAAAAAAAAAAATTTCTAGAAATATTATTTCTATTTTTCGATTGATTAAGTAAGATGTAATAGGACATAATTCCCATTGTGGAAGACATTTCATTTTCAGTTTTTTTCACAATGTTGTAATTCATTTTAAAATTAAATGAAGGCTAGTTTTGTGACTGGCCATTCCATTAGTGACTGCTCTAACATTGATACTTCTATGCTACTACTCTACCCATTCATGCCATAACTGATGTGTGTCCTTTACACAGGTGGTGGGGTAGATCTCCAGTTAATATTATTATGTTTCATTATGTAGAGATTCCCTGTAGAGGTATTTTATTGGGTGGAGGATGGGGTATGTGTAGGAGAATGAGAGTGTAAAGGGAAAAAAAATTTGTGGATATGTTGTTGCTGTGAAAAACACCCTCTAATTTTTTCCCTGCTTCCATATTTTCGAGTCTCCTTATGGTCATAACATCCTTCATTTCAAACTATTAAGGTCATTCTTAGTCATGTTGTTCAAGTATTCCTTTAGGAATTATAAGCATTAAAGCGACCTTCTTGCACAGAAAACGTCTTTTAATCAAAATTAGTAATCAATATGTAGCTTCGGAAATCAAGCATTATGTAATTATTAATGAAATTGGATGCACAATGCCTAATGAGGGTGACTACATAGTCCCTGGAGATAAAGAATGTGCAATATTTGTGTAGAATGCATGTGCAATTCTTCATGAAAATGATTTTGTAGTCCTTAGAGACAAAGACTTCACAAGCCTTATGGATAGAGACGGTGTGAGGGAATTCTTTGTAGTTGGTGATTGGGAACTCTTTATTCACAGTGAGATTTTACTTCTTCAATTGAGTCAATTCACTCTTGGCTCCTAGTTT
Organism: Pinus albicaulis; assembly: GCA_034641835.2. Classification (NCBI taxonomy): domain Eukaryota; kingdom Viridiplantae; phylum Streptophyta; class Pinopsida; order Pinales; family Pinaceae; genus Pinus; species Pinus albicaulis. Next base: position 483,165,749 of record CM076574.1, read on the forward strand.
CCTAAATCAATATTAACCCTAATTTCATAACTTACCTCCATATATAAGGAATTGTGTCCAAATTTTACCGTTATATTCATATTTCACTTTCGAGCTTTGTGCATTGTTTGAGTATAAGGAGCATTCTCTCACCCATGGTTTCAAAATTTCCCATTAGCTCGGGAGTTACTTAACTATCGCTTTTCTTTTACAAGTGTCGCTTTCACTTTATTTTTTATCCTACATTTTTCATTCTTACTTCCTCTATATTTTACAAGCATTAGTTTTTCCTACTTTCATTCAAGTACCTATAGCTTTTGTTCTCTTTGTGTTTTCAAGTGTCGTTTTCACTCTTGCATATGTTTCTTTCACTAGTTTTCACACATCTTAAGAGCACCATGGAAATCCTTCTAAAGGATGCTCCACCACTTTCTCTTTCAATAGTTAATGTTATTTATCATTATAACATGTATTGGACACATTCTTATGGCATAAAACGCCATTTAATTTCATTGTAACACTTGTATCCTAAAGGTACATATTAGGTGTTGCACTTCGAGATAAGTGTCATTTTACTTTTGTTTCACTTTATGATTGTTAGAATTGGGCACTTTGTGTCTTATTTTCATGTACCTGGTTATTTTATTTTTTGTGTCATCAAGTTCAAGACTTGTTATATGATTTTTCACTTACTTTCATCTTTCACTGATCTCACATTTAGTCATTTTGGAGTTCATACATGTACTCATATATTGCACAATTCATGAGAATAATCAATATTCTAGTCAAAGTGATCAGTGCATTGTAAACTCCTAAGCCTCAATTATGAAATACATAACTCTCATACTTCTGCACTATACCCATTTTGAAGACAACCTTCTCCAACTTCCCATTAAGCAACCTTATATTACAAACCCTCAATCTTGTTTCTTAGCCTTGTCCATTGTACAACCCATGATCCATCCTACCATATAATGTGTATTTCATATTTTAATTTGATAGAGATTCTATCTAAGGAACCTTGTAATGCTCGACTATTTAGTCCCTGAAGCCTCTTATTCAATTACTATGCACTCCCCAGTTACAGTGCACAATCTTTCCTTGTTTGTCTCCTTCGCATGGTCAATTTTGAAATTCCCTCTCAGACCTTGTCTCAACTACACATTGTGTTGTTTTAGTGGACATTAAGGTCATCCCCCAGTCCTTAGAAATATTAACTTCATAATCCTTTTTTCCTATTCCTTGAGAACAACGTTCTTTTTATCCTTAGTGAGAAAGCCTATAACCCTTGTCTCCTAAACTTTCCTGTTGGGTAGAACCTTGACGAGCCTTGTATTATCAAAAATTTCATAGTTCCTAATGATATAATGGCCATCCCATAATCCCTACAGTGCTCAACTACACAATTCCTAGACTCTTTCTCTCAAGCCCTTGCACATTGTCCCATCGCAACAAACATGTTACATAGGAAAACACACATAAAATAGATGATTATGGGACCGATTTTTTCTTATCATGAGTGAGTTTCATTTGCAGGTGATATTAGCCTCTCATTGAAAGATGATTCTCAAGGAGGTTAGCAAGAATAGGTTACAAGAAGGACATGCTGACAATGTTGGAAATATTCCAATATATAAAGGGTCACCCTAATATGAAGTCCTAGTTAGTCCTCAAATTATTCGGAGTAGGAGCCCTATTTTAAGTATCAAGCCAACTACCATATGTCATTGGTTTTCCTTAGCAAGAGTATGTAAAAAACCTTTGAAATCAACAAGTAAGTTAGCACTGTGAAACCTCAATTTCAATGTGTAAAATGAGGATCTCACAAGAGGGAAGTAAAGAGGTAGTCTCTACAAGGAAAATAATGGTGCTATATTATGAGAGGCACATGAGAGGAAGGAAATATTTATTCATTATCTACTAAAATAATTCACATATATAATGATCATCAGTGAAAATACAAAAAACATTAAATAAGATAAGAACCAAATCCAATGAAGTCATTCAATTTATTTAGTACATATGAATATAGCATAAATTACAAAAATTAAAATAATGGTATTATAATATTCACGATATAGACATGAAAATGTGTTGGCTGAGTACGCTTCTAATAATTAAGTGAAATATCCAAGTACATAGCTACCATGATGAGAAGCTAACTCAAATAGTGGATTTTCAATTCACATTTTACTTCTCCAAAGAATGATATTCCCTCCTATAACTAGGTAGATAAGCCAAGGATAGATATTTGAATTCTAAGCCTGCAAAATCCATTTGATTAAGTTATGAGGTTTATTTTATAACAAGAGGGGTGAACATTCATATCCCCTTTGACTTTTGAGCTACTCTAATTATTCTTGTATGCCTAAATTATCTTTGAACTTCTATAAGACTCTTTGGTACACATGTGACTTTTCATATTCCAAATGTGAATCTTGTACTTCCTCACATTTACATTTTCTCATTTTCTTTTCTATAATACATAATTACATTCCACATCATGTGGAAATACATATTGAAACATGTCACATGTGATGGCACCTATACAAGCCATAACTTAGAAATGATGACATGGAACTTCATGATGATGTGGCAATGCCAAGTTGTTTTATTACTTCTTTGTCTTCAATATTCATAAGAGATTTTCTTTGTTCTTCTTCATCACCCTCCAATGGGTCTTAGGTCAGTTTTGGGACATTTTGAGTCCTCATGAAATGTTTTCATCGGATCATTGTTCTGGATTTCTTCATGTCTTCATGATGGTTCTTCTTTGTGATTCTTCTCTGAATGTTCTTCTTTGATCCTTATCCACCACATTTTACTTGAGACTAATATTGCCTTAGGGAGGAGGTACACCTGTCAATGAAGTTCACTCATGGAAAGAAAATATTATTCCCAAAATCATATATTCTACTCCTACCTTGCTAATAGAATAATTTTCTGATGATGGGCAAGTGCAAGGATTGAGGATGAAGGGATCGATTGGGATAACATAGTTAAGTTTAGTAATGGCAGGGGCATGCACCACTATCAACTAAATTTGTTCCATGTGCGATGCTGAGGGTATCTTCAAGGTCCGTTGCAGTGGGAAATTCTAAGGGAAATTTTGATGAGCTTATTGACTAAAAATGGTAGTGCACAGGGTTACAGGGAAAGGAAGGAAATGCTTTAGAATTTTGGCTTCAAAAATAATATAGGAAGGTTTCATTATGGACTAGAAATATATCATGTACTAGAAGGCCAAGCTGGAGAAGAGGATGGTTCAGTGTGGGATTGTAGTTAGCAAATGAAGAAGACTAGACACTAGACCCGCAACATGGAAAACTCTTCAACATGGAAAGTTATTAAGGGATAAACCCTTATACTAACATAGTTGATGGCTATAGTGACTCAGAGGTGCACTTATTTTTCATTATAACTGCACCATGCACTCAGGGAGGCCCACTAGAAGTAGATATATCACAATTCACTAAGGTAGGAAGAATAAAATAAGTCACTTTGCATAGGAGATGCCTAATTAACTACGAGATGTAAGAGACATTGCATTGCACAAATCCCTTTTGTAGAGGGCCACAAGAAATTATACATGCACCATACAAGGCAGAATTTCTCAAATCTTCATGCAATGAGTTAGTGCATGCAACAAGGGTTAGGTTACTATTCCTTGATTATTATCAATGTGCAAACATAGGAGTTTACCCTAAGAAATAGTAAGTAAAGAATTATGAGAGAAATATTTCATTAATGAGTCTCATGGATAGAAATTTATCATCACCTGGTAATGGGTTAATGCATTCACAACTTGCACTGGGAAAAGGGACCAAGAATATCTCCGTAATGGCTAATTGTGGGACCAGTAGAGAAAGAGAGAGAAAATCATATGAATGAGACTCAAAAACTTATTACAAACATCAATGCAATCAATAGAATCCAGCAGAATTCACAAGTCTCATGAAAGAAATTCACACCTTCAAACGATAGTAAACTAACACTTATTTCTATTTGTGGCAGTTAAAACGTAGCATTGCAACACTTAGAAGACATATTGTGGCACAAGTGTCGATTGTGAGAAAAAAGTGTGCTACACTATAGGAATATATCTATCACATATTTCTGTAATTAATAATACCATATAATGTGGAAAATTGTGTTGAATATTCCTCTTTTGATGTTCAAAGGTGAAACACTTACATGACTGAAAAAAATTATAAGAAACACTTGCGACAGTAAAAAACGTGAAAACAACACCTGAAAAAACTAAAGGAATTGAAAGAGGCGCATGAAAAAGAAAAGACAATATGAAAATAACACTTTTAAAGTGAAATCAAATGAAAAGAATAGCCATGAAAGTGAAAGTGAATCTTGTGAAAGAAAAAGGTGCACAAAAGAAATAATTGAGAAAAATCACTGAAATAGAAGTGCAATTTCATCATGGAGGCTTCATTGAATGAACCTTTTACATATCACGTGCATTCATGGAATACTAAAAATATTCCAAATTTGAGTAACTATTGGAAAATACTGTTAAAAAAACATTATTTAACCCCCTACTAACACAAACCAAATTCACATTCCCAATTAAAAAACCCCTACTTTCACTATATATTGTAGTTATGCATTTTTTCATTAACATTTTTTATGCCCTTTCATATTTTTCATTAACTTTGAGCTCCATTTTCAATGCCTACATATGTAAAAACCCTTTATCCCCCTATTATATGCCCAATATATTATGTCATTTTTTGCTCAATATATATCCTGCAATATGAATGTGTGTAGTATGGTATTTATTCCGCAATGAATCCCCCATGAATTGCAACAAAAGTGAGAGAGATTGTCAAGTGATGTGGCACAATAACTTTCAGCATAGGTTGAACATTGCACAAGCACTATCCTCATACTTTAAACAAGCACTATAACTAGTGACTACACAAGCACTATGAATAAGCATTGGGCAACCTTTATTCCTAGAGACTATGCAAGCCTTACTTCAAAGAATTGTGGAATTCCTCTCTAAGATTTAAAAAGAAATGTACAATTATGAATTCATAAAGATTGAGAATGAGTGAGAATGTTATTTTTTCTTATATAATCTAGGAAGGTGACTTGAATGCTTAGAAAAATATCAATTCAAAATTAAGTGACCATGGGGCGAGAAATCACAAGATACTCAATAGGCTCCAAAATCTAGGTGTATAAAATTTTTTGGAGTGTGTTCATGGTCACATCAATACTTTGATATGAATTTTTAAAACTCTAGCTTCTCTATTTAGGTTTTACCCTTAAGTGAAAGGTCTCATTTTTTTAGGAAGTATTTCTTCTCCATGTATATTATCACGCCCTTGCCACGTATCCTTCTTAAAGATATAGTCTCTACTTTTCCTTTCTAAGCTTAAAACACATTTACAATAATAGTCATACCTTAACTATTTCCATTGGGGAGAAGGGTGGTAATTATATCGAGATTTTGATAATTATATTTAACCACATTCTCTTATGTTTCTTTGCTACCAATGATCTTGTTCAGTATCCTGACACGATCACCTCAAGGAATCACAAGAATCACTTTTCTTCTAGCAAGCTTGTTTAGTACCTATAACAACACTCGTTAAAAAGAAATGTAGTAAATTTAATAAAGGAAGAATAATACCAAGGTCGTGGGAAACATATTTCTAAGCTGAGTATTGGGAAAAAAATACCTAAGTGGGTGTTCATTTTCTGTATTATGGCTAAGAAAATTGGAAAAGGCATTGGAAAAGGAAAATAGTAATTAATTCATATTTTATTTTTGAAATAAAGAAAAATGGGAGAAAATAAAGGTGAAAGGTTACAAATTTGCATGAGAAGGAAATTAAAGAGAAAACATAGTAAAATGAAGAAAATATAGGCTTCAATGATAAAAGTTCTTATGAGGATCAATTCACATAATTTTTTCAATTCAATTTTGGAGCTCTCTCTACTCTTTCATTCTCTTGCACACTTAGAGAATTCTTGGCACACTCTACAATTAGAGAAAGGAAATAAAATGAAGGAAAATAAAGGAAAGGAAAGCATGGATTAAGAAAGGAAGAGTTGGATCAAGAAACTAAATGGGATTATTTGTAGGTATCAAGTTGCCTCTATAATTTCCTTGTGAAAGTTGGCATACATTGTACATGCATGTGTGTATTTGGTTCTGTTGTTGTAATTGGAACCAGATTTTCCAGGTGTGGCAATGTTCTGATCCTTACCTTGTGATTTACAGATAACCATGTTGTGATGGGCTTATTTCATTTGGTTGAGCTACATTTATAGATGGTTTTTGAACCTAGTGAGGTGGTCTCAGTAAAATTCAAGGGACTAGGAATCCATTGACCAGTAATGGAATAATATATTGTAAAGTCCAAGGGTGGAGATGGAAAAATTACTCAAGGTGTTAATGAAGGAATTGAGGCACATCCAATACGGTTTAGGGCCTATTGATCCCTTGTGTGTTTTTGGAAAAATTTATTTAAAACCTATTAACGTATGTTTATTTTTTTACCTAGCAATCCCTTGACAGGTAATGGGAGGATTGGGGCAAATCTTGGTTATATAAATGATGGTTTCAGGCCTACAAACCCCTTGACCGGTAATCGCAGGTTAGGCAGTAAATCTTGAGGAATCCCTAGTTTTTCTGTTGTGAAACACACATGCATGCTTGGACTATGTCACAAGGGTGATTGACTCAAAGAAACAATTGGTGTAGCCAAATATATGGTCGAGTGGTATGTGGAAGTCCCCAAATTGGTTGGATTTATATATGTTAATAAGAGCTATTTTCCTCTTTTATTTCATGAGTAGTTATAGTTTTTACTATGTGGATTTATTTCATGAGTAGTTATAGGTTTTACTATGTGGGTTTATTGAATTTTTTTTATTACTATTATTATTCTAGATATATGTTGGTTATAATCATGGTTTCATGACATATTCTAGTTATCTCTCTTAGGATTTTTTGATTGGTAAATGAATGGATATTGAATACATGAACTAATATATGTTACTATAACTATTACGAGAAGGAATTATATATTCTTAACAATTCTCAGATAACTGTCAGACCCCTATGTTAAAATATGCATTCTTGACTTGTAGGTTATGTGTCCATGATGTGTTTGACAAAAACATTTTCATGGTTAGGTTAGGGTAAGTAAATTTCTTATCTATGCTTTTAATGGAAGGCCTTGTCTTTCTATCATTTATTTTTATCAGAAGTTTCATTCAGTTTTGGGTAGTGGTATAGATACTATCCTTAAAAATGTGCCTCAGATCTCGTGGTTGCATGCATAGAACTAAGTTAAAAAGATTGCAGTCGCTCCCTTACAGGCTTATGCATGTGAGTGGAGGATTAAAATATAATTTTTACAGTGTTGTGCCAACTTCTGGGAGTCAGAGATACTAAAAAATAGGTTTAACTTAAGGTTTGGGTAGTTGGATGGGTGTTTTATCGCTTTTTGGGTCGTGTAGCACCTAAGGGAGGTAACTAAGGCTTTATTTTTTTATTCCACTTCCTTAAAGTGATATAGGAGGTTGAGCCATAACTTATTATATCCCCCTCTCATGTTTACCCTGGTAGGCTAGTGAAAGTGGGTAGATATGGGAGGGGTGGTTACAAGGAGGTATCAAAGTTCCCAGGTTCAAACACTTGGACTGGATGGGCTAGGTGCATGTTGTTTTCCATGCATTTTCATTATTAAGGATGATGCATAAGGTAATTTCATGTATTTTATGTGATCATGATGTTATTGGTATGTTATGATGCTGATATTTTGGCTAAGATAGACAAAGAGATGAAAATTATTAGGGAAATATCTTAGCACTGGCCTCGGGGTAAGAGCTAATCGTCATATAGGTTTTTATGTTGGGAATGCATGTATGTTAGTTAATGGTTGTTATATACATTACTATTATGTACATGCATTTCATTCTATCATTTTCATGGTTACATGTATGATAGATATTAGTTAATTAGTGTGGTCATATGAACATATATGAGATAGTCATGGATGGTAATAACTTGTTGTGGTATGCATTGCGGTCATATGCACAAGGACTATGGTCATTGAATTTAAAATCTTGAGGTTATTATGTATAGTGCTAATATGGATTGGCATGTGTATATGGTTATGGTTATTATATTCATGTATGAGTTGATTTACATGTGATGTTGTGACATACTAATATAGATTAACATGCGTAGATGTGATAGCCTCCCCTAAGATACATTGAGGTATGGGCTTGATTATGGCTTCTATTTGGCTTATGTAACACGGTGTTTTTACATGTTGTTTGAACGTTTGAAAAATAACATGATATGAGTATATGTTTATAAGAATGTATGAAGGAATGATCTTGTTTTAAGAAAATTGTACTAACAAAATATGTGTTGACATAGCATGTATTAACTCCAGTAAGAGCGGGTGCTAGTTGTAGTAGTAGGAATAATGAATGTTAGTTTATTATGACATTTTTTTTAGTATTGGTAAATGTTAATTTGAAATTAAGACATAAAATTTATTGATCTTCAGAATATGTAGATGACATGTGTGAGCAGTTGCAAGGAAACATGCTTGGTATTAGAATGAAAACCTAACAGCTGATTTTTTTATATAAATAACATTTTGGCGATGTGACAATAGATAATCAGACTTAATTTCCTCAAGGAAAAATATAAAAAAATTGAATTCGGTTTGAATTCCTTGGCTATGTTTGGAGAATGCAATTCCAATAAAATGAGTGCTTGCATGACTTGCAATGATTCTTACATTAGGATATAGCTAGGATTTGTTTTTTGAGTAGATTGTCTTATTGAGATATTCTATCAACAATAATATCTCACTTTAGAAATTGTCGGATCTCATAAAGAACTATTTATTTCACTTGTATATGAGGTTTATGATGGAATATATGAATTTTTTTGAGTGAGAGTTTCAACAATATTTCCTCTTCCAATTTCCTATTTGGTGTCAGAGCATGTATGGGCTTGTATCCATCAACGGAGGCCAAGGTATATGGAATAAATGTGAGGTTTAATGCACTATATACAAACTTATGTACGTTTTTTGTTTTTTTTTTCCAATGGTTTTTTGTGTGTAAATATATTGGAGCTGAACACAAAAGAGCCTTCAAATTAAAAGTGTTGCAGTCGTTGTTTGTCCTGATAGCACCTTCTGATCTTAGTGTAAGAGTAATCACATGAAGAATTTCTCAATGGATATGTTGAATGGTGCATATAGAAGAGGTTTAAAATTGACACTATTTTATAGAGATAAATTCGAATTTACAAATTCTATGTTTTGACTTCAACATTTTAAGCTTGACATTTGATTCTACATTACAAAGGAAACTAGGAAATTACAAAATAAAGTTTTGTGTGAATGGATACTTATAACATGAATTGTACAATCCCTTCGACATATTTTTTGACCTAAGTAATGTAGTCATGCTGACATTGAAGCATCATGGCTTGAGGATTTGATTTGACGTCAATTGCATTGACAGTTCCTATTTTGGGATGATTTGATGGAATGAACTCATTGGCGCTCTAACAATTGGAATTAGTATATCATTGCTAATGGAAGACTATTCAATATTCTTTCAACTAACCAGTATTGTTATAGAGTTATGCATTGTTCACTTGATTGGTGACAACGAACAAGAGCACCCTTTGACATTTTAAGTTTCTAATTTTTCAATCGATTGAATTTGTAAGATTTTTTTCTTTCAACAGTTGCAAGGAAGGGGAAGTCTGCAAGTTGAGGTTCGTTTAGAGAAATTTCAGGGACATGAAATTACGTGTTACCTCCACTTCGGTGTGTTATAAATAAGAATTCGGTAGAGAAATCATATTTCAACGCCAGAGGTGTCTGTGATAATAACATGTTGTAGTACGCAACAACCCCCCTTTTATTTTTATTTTAGTTACGTAGTAAATAATGGGGACCCTTTTTTTTGGAATAAAATGAGATATATTTTAAAAAGTTGCAATTAAATCTCGAAGTCTTTGAAGTTTTCCTTATCAAAACCAACTATTAGAAGGATTAACCCTCATATTTTTACGATAAAAAGAAACCCTGATATGCCTTTTATCATGAAATTAATGTATTATCAAAACATTTCATATATTGGACACATAATATATCATAATGTTCATTTTAAAAGTGTTGCGAGAAAGTCATAACCCAATAAACTACTCCTGATGATTGCTTTAGGAAAAGGATTTTATTTATAAAAGAATATTATAACAGATTTTGGGCCCTACAAAATTCCACTTGTCACATCAGCACTCCAAATATCATAACATATTAAATGCACCACTTACGAAATTTCTAATATCTATAAGCTTCGATAAAGTTCCTTCTCGATACTTTTATCATCAATACTTTATGTTGCCCACCTCTCATAACTCTATCAGCAATATCCATATGCTAACATAGAAAATTTATATTGAGAGAACATATTTTGTATCCTTTGAGAATCCTATCACCGATACAAAACCTCTGATATAAATTCCCACATTTTCTCTCTTGACCGTTACAATCAATGATTTTCTCATATCGCAATTTTGTTTTATCGTAAGTCTTAATAAACATGCAACTGAATTATCCTGATTTTTCCTTCCAATATGCTGATTTTTCATGCACACATGTGAACCCACGCCTCCACATATAATGATAGAAACTGGTCAATTGATGTTTTCGATGACAAAATCCTTTTCAATCATTTTTCCTTTAGTTTATCAAGAGTTACATTAAAGTGAGTGAAAAGTAGTTATTAAGAAACATAACTCTCAATTAATTACCTGACCTAAGTCTATTTCTCACTCTTATGCTCTATTATAGGCTAATAACAACATTAAAACAAATCAATAATCGTTTAAAGATACTAAGGTAAAGAAGAAAATTGGAGCATGAAAACCACCTACTCGTCCCACAGTGGAAATTGCTGAGGAAAAGAACGAAATGCCAAGCATATTTCCCGATACATTTTATTCCAGTAACGCTAGCCATTTCTTATGGGAAACCATGTATAAATAATTAGAAGATGAAAAAAATGTGGTTACAGAGTGGAATATAACAACTAAAGACTTTGAGACAGTTTCAAACTCAACTTATAGTTGTTTGGCCAATTATTTCCTACACAGAATTGCAGCCATACATTGTAACTAACACCAATATGTTTAGATAGGTCATTGACAATCTAAGTACTGTTGACATAAATTTTGTGAAATCAAATCAAATAATTATTGCGTCATTCATGGGAGAATATTTGAAAAAAATATATAAGTTTCTGGAGCCATATGACAAATATGAGAAGAAATTTTTCGAGCCCTTCATCAAGGAGAGTGATCATCCATCATAACCATCAGACAATGGAGGAGAGACTTAAAAAAAGACAAACGAGAGGAATCCATTAAGAATTTTTTCTATTCTCTTGTCGCTCCTTTTTTTCAAGATGCTACTATGATTTGTATGTTTTTCAGTTTACCCAATACGCAAAAAATCGAGGATCAGGTTACTCCACTCATAGATGAATCCTCAGAGGGTTTTATCATGTACTAGGTAAATTTACTCTCAGATAAGCTAGCCACAAATATTTTGTCTCTTAGGGAAAGCATAGTGTATCTAGAAATATAATTATACCCTTTTATATGACTACAAACATAATGGATTCCCTATGTTTTTATATGGATTTTACCTCAGTGTTTTAGAAATGGACTATAGAAGATCCAACTCTAATTAATATTTACCATGACCTCCTTTGGGATACAAAATACCTATCTCATATTTATAATATCTTATATAGAGTCATATTTTCCATTCATGTTACTATATTTGGTAAAGATTCCCCTCAGTCATAACCATAAGTTGAAGTTGATTTTCTCTGAATATGGAATTGGCTTGGTAAATAATTTTTTACCTAAATTCGAGTCTTTGGAAGCTTAGACAACCCTCATGTTTTACCTCTATTTGTTCATGATAAACATCTAGCTACAGAAATTTCCTATCAAACTATAGGAAACCGGATTTCTAAATTCTTGAAAGAGTATAATAAGAAGATGTGGCCTACATTTCCTCTCTAGTGTGGTATATTCTCCTCTAATAATTACAAAAATTCGCTTCTATAAATAAAATATATTCAAGAACTTGATATTCCTAGAATGCCATATAGATAACATGATCGCCATCAAAATCTCAAGAAGATCACAACAACATCAAACATCAGAGAGTTCATTTATGAAACAAACATATTTGAGGATTTATTTTAAAATATGCATTCTTATTCAATGGTAATAAAGCAAGAAAAGAAGAGACTATCTTCTCAGCAAATGTTCTAATTCACACAATACAAAAATCATAGATTGCAAATGTTCCCCTAGATTCCTTGAGTATTTCTATGGAAGAAATAATTATTGGTGATAATGTAGTAGTTGATCTTACACAATCTACTTCAATGCCTTAGCCCAAAGAAATACTTTCTTCTTACTCCTCTCAAGGTGAATACCTTTTGATGAATACCATGATTGATCATATATGAGAATAGATTAAGCAAGTTATACAAGGTACAGAGTCTCAAGACGTCATGGAAACGCTTATACAAAATATTGTTCCTGACACTTCTATGGATTTGGGAAAAATGCCAAAGGCTTCTAACAAGCCTTTAGGAGATTTTGATATTAAAATAATACCAGCCTTCCCAACTTTTGAGGTTCTATTAAGGGTAGAATAAATTCCACCCCTTGATATATTTTACACTCCTCAGCACAAAGCTTTCATTAAAAGACAAAGAAAGAAAAGGAAATTTGATGAGTCTCAACTTTAGTTCCTGGAAGTATTTCTTTTGGTGTAGTATGGAAATTCTCTTTGATTACCCCTATTGATGAATTAGAAAAGCTCACTCAATCCACGGGAACCTATACCTATGAAACTATAGACAAATCTGTTTAAGTTGAAGAAATTGTTGAAAGAAAAAGAATACAGAATTGTACACGTAGAACAAAATATTGACAATGGAAAGAAAAATATTGTCGATCAATGGAAAATACAGGTTAATGAACTTGAGAATAATTTTTATAACCTTGCGATTCAATATGACACTAAATTGAAGACGAGAGACACAATCTTAGAATAAATTCAAGGAATAATTCAAAAACTATGTGTCAGTCCTGAAGGAAGAATTGAATAATCACTCAAATACATTGTCTTCATAGAGTAGGAAGTTTGTATAAAGTAATAGAAATTATAATTTTTCTAGCAAACAAACATTTCAAAAAATATAATTGAATCCATTATTGATAGTTTATTCCAAGAAAATATTATTTTCAACCCTCCTGAGGGAACTCTCCCAGAAATTAAACCGCTTTCTAAAACATGGCAGGAGGCATCCGAGAAAAGAGAATATATTATAGAGAAGCTTTCTAAAATTAATCTGGAAAATCATTGGCATCTTCTCATCAAAAAACATAGTCATTGGTTAATACTCAGATGCTTATATAACACCACTGATCACACGTTGTTAATGTTAAAGGAATAAATCTTCACATCTAGATGTTGATCGGACGGAAGACTCCACCCAAATTAAAGATGATGATAGACATCTATGAGCTGGAACAATGAATGGGAGGAAATTATTATAAATATAATTAGGTAATTTTTTACAAAAAATTCTAAATTTATCTCTTTGAGTTTATTTTAGTATTATTTGTTCAAACCACTTCAGGTTATTTTACTATTTTTATATTTAAACTTTGTAATGAACTATAAATCCCTTTCATGTTGTAATGAGAATGGGTTCTTAATTTTTTAAAGAAGTATTTTATTTACATGATTGTAACTCAAGTTTATCTTAATAGAAAGTTGAACCACTATTTTTTTTCTTATGATCGGAGTAATAATATATCAAGTAATACTATTCATGTGTTATTTATTTGTTTACGAGCTTAATGGTATTTTTGTCTTTTTTTATAAATATGCCTTACACCATTTCTACATTTTCACCACTGATATGTGTGATTGGAATTATAAATTGTATGTATAAACAAAGAAATCATATATGTGTGATAATTTTTATAAGCAAATTTGATTAACTATTTAATTAAATTTAGCTACCATGTGTTGTTTTAGCTTCCAAATCATGTAATAGTATAAATTATCACATTGTTTATGAAATCATTTTAGATCACATATGTCTATATAATCATTCCCAGGTAGATATTAATTTTAAGTATCGTATCGTTTTATAGATTTTTTTAAACATGAAACCGGTCCCATAATCTGATCCAAAGTCATGGTCCAAATGGAAAAGGATCGGCTCTAAGGTCCCAAATAGGTGGTTTTCCCCGATGTTGAGGAAGAAATTTAGAGCCATCAACATTTTTGACACTTGAAGGAAGGCCATCATACTATGAATGGAAACAAAGCCTTATTTGAAATCTAATGGCCATCCAAAGATTCGTTCTCCCCCTACCAACTTCAATATCACATTCTAAATCTTCGGACTTTAGATCTGAAGTTGCTCATTAAACCACTCAATCTCCTAGCTCAGTTCCAAAACAAAAAATACACACTTCCACTCAGAAAAATATAGTTTCAGAGAAACCTGAGCTACAAACTTCGATTCAGAGATTGGAAATAATTTTCATATCTCGAGAAAAGGTTATCCAATATCAATTTTCTGAAGAAATTATTTCCTCCCTCTTTAAATATTTTGGTGTTCTCACTATATAATAGAGTGAGAAACTTTGAATCCAACCATTTGAATATCAGTTACCCACTCATCAAAGAAGAACTTCAGAATGAAAATATTTAACTAATGAGATTTTCAAATTCTCCACCTCAAAATCCTTCTCTCAACCATATTTCTTCCAAAATCCTTACCTTCTTAATATCCTCCTCTTTATCTCATTTCCATTCAATCCTCTACCTCAAATAACCAGTACTACAGTGGCATCATCTTCAATAGTAAATCATTCCATAGCCTATGGTTCAAACACAACTACTACTAGGACCACTCCTCAAAGAATGGCTAATCGGCCAAGGAATAATGCAGGGGAAATTCAAATGGTGGCACCATTACATCCTATTTCTAAGCATCCAAAGTGATGGTTACCTAAATTTAATCTAGATGATGGGAAACCTGGAGAAGAACACCTCCATAGTTTTATGTTAGCCATTAATCTTAATGGAATTTCATAAGAATATTTTGTTTGTATACTTTTTCCTTACACATTTGAAGGATCTGCAGGATGTTGGTAATTCTCATTACATGTCGGATAAATTACTAGTTGGGATATATTTGAGGAGTATTGTTCAATGAAATTTAGAGATGATCGAAAAAATAAAACCTTAATTAATGATTTATCAAATCTTAATACAAACGCAAATGATAAAATAAAAGACTTCAACTCAAGATTTAAAAAACTATTAAATAAAATCATAGAAACTTCCATAGTTGGTGCTGATGTTCAAATTTTATGGTACAGTAGAGCTTTTCCTTCAAATATTTCTATGTCTGTAGATAGAGCTAATAAAACAACATTGCCTGATAACATGAAAGAAGCTTTGTCTAAAAAAAAGATATTTTTGTCCCTTGATAAGAAGGCTACTATCGATTAAACAAATCAAACCAAAATATTGACTTTCAATTATGAATAAAAAAAAAATAATCCCAAATATCCTTATGATTTGGAGGGATTATATAAATTTTTAGAGAAAATGTCTAATGAAATGGTTGAAGTAAATAACCAAGTTATTGATTCTTCATGAAAGTCCTTTCATCCTTTCCATTAGGGGAATTTTTAGGTCTAAAATGTGCCTCCTAAGAAAATTGTACAACAAAAATAAACTTTATAATAATCAATAGGATTTAAGATGGTGATATTAACCATGGGGGATGATTCACCAATTTTTAAGTAAAAGGCTAACAATATTAAAAAATAATAAAATAATAAAAATACTTCTTCAACTTGCATTCTCAACTTCTATCCCAAAGTTTTTACTAAAATTTTGGTTTCCAATACTCGTTGGATGAAAGATTTAATTCCTCATCCAAGGAGTACCCATGTTGCATACTTTTGATGGAACGTGCTACACACAAAATGAGAAATATTTGAAAAACGTGATAGCAATAATTTTTTTAATTTATTTCACATTTTTTGTGTGGTAGGATCCATTGAAAATATGCAACATGGGTACTCCTTGGATGGGGAATTAAATTTTTCATCCAACAAGTACTCCCACTCGAAATTTGAGTAAATGCTTTAGGATATGAGTTGAAAATACAAGTTGAAAAAGTAGTTTTCCTTTTTTCCCTCTAAAATTTGATGATGTAATTAAACCTTATTTTATTATCTCCACCATTAATTTATAATTTCCCTAGGAGGAAAATTTTAGACCTCAAAATTCCCCTAATGCAAAATGAATCAATCCCAGAGTCACAACCTCCTACTTATATATCAAATGTAGAATCTTATGAAGATAATGAAGAAGAAAAAATTTCCTTACTTTTTTATGAAGATCAAGATGATGAAATAGTTAAAGCCCATTTTTTATGGGGCCTCATTCTCACAACTTTAGAAAATGAAGACGAGGAGGAAGGATTGCGAGTAAGTACCAGAAGCATGGGACCTTCTAGCACTTATACATCAAATAAAATGTCCCCAAATCCTTCTACTAAGAAAAAAGGTAGAGTTAAAATATTTCTTCTCAACCTTCTGGATCTTCTCCAAACACTTCCAAGTCCCCCTCATCATCTCAAACTTCAATATTTTAATATATTATTGAATATATATCATAGAATATATGAAGAATACTAAAGACAACATATCCATATATGAGGTTAGTAAAATAAAACAACAAAAAAAATGTTACTCAATGAGTTAAATGAAATTATTATATTTTCACTACCTTCTACTATTGTTACTGTGAAAGCCTCAAAAGGAAAAGGAAAGCCTCTAAATGCCCCTACAGATAAAATTTACCCCTTCAATATTATTTTAATTGGAGGTAGATCAAATTCCCATACCTCGCCTTCTATTTTGACTTCTGAAATATTTAATCATAATTTTCATAATTGTTTATTATATTTTGTTTCGTCATAAAATATCTTGACTTATTTAGTTTATCTTAAATTGAATATTTCACCTTAGAAATTTGTTGTTTATATTGTTCAATTACACAAGTAAAAAGTTAAAGTTTTAGGAGAGATTAATTATATTTTAATTAGAGTATCTTTAAATTCAAAAGATTTTCAAATTATTGGTATTTTGGTTGTAGACATCCCTGAACCCTATGGTCTTATTTTTAATAGGCGTTGGTTAGAAAAACTACATGGTTACTTTCCAACTCATTGGTCACGTCTCTGGATTCCCTATAACGGAAAACATAATCAAATTCGTGTTAATAGGGGAAAGCATATGAAGTACTTTACGAATTATTTTGATGAAGAAAATAAACCACTAGTATTCACAAATAATATCCTTGGAAATTATTCTCTTGAGTTTGTATTTAGAGACTTTACAGTACATAAATATCCTTTAATTTTTTATTTGTTTCTTCTCATATTGAAAGTTATTCTCAAACATATTCAACTAGATGTATCAATTTTTTATAAAACCCTGTAAATAAGTCTGATGTTTTTTTTGGAATCTTTACTTTGATAGATAAAAATCTATTGATGGTACAAGAGATGGTTGCATTCTAATAAATCCTTATGGATAAAAAAACTATGCTTTCCTATAGAGTGGAATTCGATTGCACTAATGATGTTTCTGAATATAAAGCATTGGTACAAGGTTTGCAGAAGGCTAGTCTTGATGTCAACTATCTTAAAAAACAATTTGATTCAAATATTGTCATAAAACAAGTCAGAAACACTCTCCGTTGTGTTTCTAATAACCTCAAGAATTATTAGTCTTTGAACCAATATCTAAATTCACATTTCATTGAATTCAATATAATTATGATCCCAGTATTGTAGAATGCCAGTGTTGATCTCCTAGCTATTGTTGCATCAAGGCTTATCCCATCATAATATTTTAGTCCCAATAGATGTTCTATTGACTTGATTTTTCACCCCTCCATTCCTAATAACATAAAACCATGTCATGTATTTAAGGATTACAATGACATCCATATTTTTCAACCTTTGAAGGATATTATTTTGATCAAATTATTAATGAGGATGAGCATGACAGGAAACCAAACAAGTCCTCTGAAGAGAAAAATTTGCGTAAACGAGTAGTAAAATAGAATACTTTTACGACTTGAAAGATATATTAAAAAAGGTAACTAATTACAAACTTAAAAGCTCTACCTTAAGATTAAAATTGGTTAACATAGGATATGATCATAAACCTCAAAACATAAATTTAGGCCTTGGTATTACACCAGATGAAATATCTTCTTTCATCCATTTGTTAAAAATATACATGAATGTATTTTCTTGGAGTTATGATAATATTAAAACTTTTGATACATCTATCATTCAATACATCATACATATGATGCCAAATGTTAATCCAATCAAGAAAAACTCAAGAAAGCTCAACCCAACCTAGAAAATTAGATTAAGATAGAGTTAAATAAGTTTCTCAAAGCTAAAATCATTTTCCTAGTCAAAAATTCTAAGTGGGTTTCTAATGTCGTGCTAGTCAGAGACAAGAATTGAGACATTAGAATTTGCATATATTTTAGGAATTTAAATAAATAATGTGAAAGGGATAAATTCCATTTGCCTCCGATGGAACAAATTTTAAAATTTGTTACAAATTGAGAAGTAACGTCATTTTTAGATGGTTTTTCAGGCTATAACAAAATCCTTGTGCATATGAGGATAGAATAAAAACTACATTCACGACCAAATGGGGAACATATGCTTACTGGAAGATTAATTTTGGATTAATCAATGCAAGAACTACATTTCATAGGGAAATGGACATTTATTTCATAGGTTTCATCGATAGATATGTTGTAGTGTACTTAGATGACATTACAATTTATTCAAAAAAGAGGACTACACACCTTGATGATCTAAAATAAACTTTTGAATGATGTAGAAAGTTTTGAATCTATTTTAATCCTAAAAAAGTCATTCATTGCTCCTAGTGAAGGTAACTTGCTAGGATTTATTGTTTCTAAAGAATGAATTAGTACTGATCTTGAAATAATAAAAGCACTATAAAAAATCCCCTTAGCTCACAATAAAATTTTCTTGGTGAGATAATTTTTGTCAAAATATTTGTTCGTAATTTTCCACAAATTGTTTTTCATGTGTAGGCCAGGATGAACAAGAAATAAATATATAAATGAGGGGGAATTAATAAAAACGCCTTTGAATCAGTAAAGCAAGCCATTGTAGATGCTCCATCATTATCAACCCCTCATTTTTCTAAAAAAAAAAATTATGTACCTTTGCTTCTGAAAATTATAATGGATCATTTTTTACTCAAATAAATGGAGATAAAGTTAAAGACCCTATTTATCTCTTTAGTTATAATTTACAAGGGGTTGAGTTAAATTATTCTAATGTGGACAGTAAAATGTTTGTATTTTTTAAGTCAATAAAGTATTTTACACCTTTTCTCCTGAAATCACATATGAAAGTAATTGTTCCATTCCCAACTTTTAGGAAATTACTCATTCATAAATAGTTAGGAGAGACAAGGGATAATTAGGTTACTACTTTGAAAGAATATGATTTGGAAATAAAGACATGAAATTCTAAAAGGTCAAGGTTTTTTTAATTTATTAACTAGAGCTCTTGATAGTTTAGAAAAATAAGATTCAGGATACAGTGTCCAAATTTTAGAGGCATGTCTGATTGAGAATAATTTCAATATGTTGATTTAGTTTATTATCTAAAAAATTTCCATGCTCCAGTAGAAATAAATTAGGAAATTAAAAGAGCTTTGGGACTTAATGCTAATCAGTATCAAATTGTTGATAATATCTTATTCATAATAAATTATGACTCGATGTTACATAGATGTCTTGAGAAACTTGAAGCTGAAAAATTCTTGTAGGTAATGCATGATGGACCATCTAGAGGACATTACAGTGGGGATACTACTACTCACAAAATACTTCATGTTGGATATTACTGGCCTATTTTTTTCAAAGATGCTCATGGTTATATACAAAAGTGAAAATTATGTGCAATAGCTTAAAGAAGAGAGAAAAGATGAGCCTTAGCCTTACAACTAGTCAGTATTGAAAAACAATTTTAACAATCGGGGTTGGTTGTTATAGGTGAATTAATTTACTAGGTGGGTGGAAGTAGTTTCTTTGAAGGTAGTCATCTATGAAAATATTATGGATTTCATTGATCAACATAAAATTACCATATTTGGCTTACTTAATGCTATCATTTTTTAAAATGCATCTTATTTTTTTGGAAGTGTTATTATTGAATTTTCCATCAGGAGAGGTTTTAAAATCAAATATTCTACTAATTATTATCCACAACGGGATGGATTGATAGAATCTACGAACAATAATCTCTTAATAATAATAATCAAGATAACCATTGATGAAAAATAAAACAATTGGAACAAATCTCTAATTTTTTCTTAGTATGTGATGATAGAATCACCCATGAGGCTTCATTAGGAACTTCCACTTACCAATTTATGTATGGGAAGGAAGAAAATTTACCTCCCAATTTAGCTTTCCCCTCATTTTCGCTAGTCAAGTCCATAGAATAATAACCTTTCTTTTATTTACAACTAAGAATGTCCCAATTTCTAAAGTTAGATGAAGAGAGAAATAAAGCCAAAAAAACTCTTATTCAACATAAAAAAGTAGTAAAATATTGATTTGATGCAAGTTCAGTAAACAATAAACTTTTGAAATTGGTGATCTAGTTATGAAATGGGATAAATTCCACGAAATATTCTGGCTCAACCCATTTTAGATCATTGAGAAACTAGGCCCATCAACCTTTATCCCACAAGATTTAGAAGGAAAGAGTGATACTCTTCCTGTTAAGGGGCTAGTTCTTAAAAAATATTTTCTTGAAAAAAAATGTCCTTTTGTAAATATATAAATAACCATACATATAAATCGGTTTTTTTAGATTAATATTTTTTATTAATAATTTGATTCAATTCATATTGGAATCTCTCATCAACAACATGAAGTTTGATCAATTAAATAAGAATTTATTAGAAGGAAATTATGACATTGAAGTTTGATATCTTTTTATTATAATCTTAGAAAAACTTTTTATCTAGTAGTTTGTAAATATTTCATCAGTTAAAATACTAAAATATTTCATTCTCCGTTGATCACTCATGAAAATTATCTTTTCTAAAGTAAATTCCATTTTGATGTTTTAGCACCTTTTGTCTTTTATTGTCATCCAAAACCCTCAAGGAGAAATATTACCTCCCCAATCACTAATATTGCATTTTTAGAGTGTAATTCAAAAACATATAAAAAATTGAAAGATAAGGGGTCTCATCATGAGACAACTTATGATTATCATAGGAAACTAATGGTATTGACATTATCATAATTGGTCACCAAACCAGGATAATGAATTATATTTTTATATATTTATGACAAGAGGTCTCATTACGAGTTGACTTGTTAAATTTCATTATAACCTATGAATGACATTTTCATTAGCTGGCTACTAAACTAGGATAATGGCTTTCAAACAATAGAAGGAAATTTTAAAATGATGAAAGGTTAATTCCTTGTTATGCGGATTAATCCCTCTTACGGACAAGAGTGATCTCCCTAGTATTCAAAGAATATCTAGAAACAAACATCCATTTGGAAACCTATTTCCCTATATTAATTTCATTTTAGAATTATTATAAGAAAGTAGAGAGGACATGCCCCTACCTTGAAATCCAACGTTCGATGCAGTAGTTTATCTAGACGCTCCAAAGAGGCTTCTCTAATAAGTAGAACATGCAATCAAAGACAAGAAAAAAGAATCAAAGCATCTGCAACATATAATAATTAAGAAAAGCTAACCCAACTTAGTGATCAAGGAGTCTAAGTATTGATGTTATTTCAATAAGAATAAGAACAAATCAATGAGAAAAAAAGATCCATATGTTTTATCTTGAATAAAAAGAGTAATCTTACAACTTGATGCCTTGATGTCATACAGATTTCTCCCGAGGTCTTGAAAAATCGTTCCTCCTTTAGTTTGACAAGCCTTCCTCTCTAAATACGAGCATGGAGTTACATACATAAGGGTGTGATCATTCTCATGTCAACAACAACTAGTGTAGATATTATGCGCTCTTTGGAATTCTATTCAACAATTGCCTTTACAATTTTAGCATGTAGCATCTACCTTTTAGCCTAAAACTTGAGCTCAATTTATAGGGAAGTGGAGATAGTTCCAGTTCCATGAAGAGGGGGATGGATTCCTATTATGAAGGGATTTGAGCTCCATGGACCAATGAATAAGCTCCATGAGTGGAGGGATAAAGCTCAAACTGATCACACCTATAGAAGCTTCGAGTTGGGAGAATATTCGACCAACTAGGCTTCTAGAACTTACTTTTTATTTTATTCGACTTTTTACAAGGGTCCGCAGGTCTTAGTAGCAGAACGTGCAAGGGTTCCCACATTTTATAGACCAAGTATCTGCGGACCCGCGGGAAAAGGCTAGAAAAAGTGCAGAGGTAGACTTTTAAGGGTTTTAAAGAGCTTTTCTTCAATTCCAAGACTTGGTTAAGTAACATTAGTTTTTTTTACTTATAAGGGAATATGAATAGGTGGTGATAGACCTATACAGATAGTTAAATGTCATAGTTAAAAAATAATGTGTAACATGCCTCTAATATATCACTACAAATGGATGTGATACTAGTATTATTTGGTTAAACGATAACCCTATCGAGGCCATGGATTCCCGCTAGCAGCATTGACTCTATCAGGGACACACAAGTCTATCTTAAAAACTAAACTTTTATACTTCTCTATTTTTATCTTTATCATTGATTAAATTACTTATGAAGATAATAAATATTTCATAAATAACAAGTTTTGAGTATTTTCAAAATACTCAGTTCTTTTATTTAGAGTTATTTTAATCAATATAGATTTCAAATATTTAAAAATATTTCTTAAATATTTTTCCTTAGTTGATTAAAATTTCACTCACTTTTATAGAGATAATTGTTTCACCCAGTACATCGCCAATTTTTGTACTACTCAAAAACCCCCCATTTATTTTTATTTTAGTCATGTAATAAATAATGGGGACCCTTTATTTTTGGAACAAAATTGTATATATTTTAATTTTTTTTAATTAAATCTCCAAGTCTTTGAAGTTTTCCTTATAAAAAACAACTATCGAAAGGATTAGCTCTCATAATTTTAAGATAAATCGAAATCCCATATGGGTTTTATCATGAAATTAATTTATTATCGGAAGATTTTCTATGTCGAAATCACAATATATCATAATTTTCCTTTTAAGAGTGTTACAATAAAATAATAACCCGATAAACTACTCTGCGTGATTGCTTTAAGAAAAGGCTTCTCTTTGTAAAAGAATATTATAAGAGACCATTGTCCCTACAAAATACCACTTGTCATATCAAAACTCCAAATATTGTAGCATATTAAGTGTGCTCCTTATGAAACCATGAATATCTATAAACTCGTATAAAGGTCCTCCCTAATACATTTATCACTGATACTTCATGCCTTCTATCTCTAATAACTCTATCGCCAATATCCATCTGCTACCATCATAACTTTATATCATGATCATATGTTTCGTAACCTGCAATAATCCTATCACTGATATAAAACCTCTTATATCAATTACCACATTTCCTCTTTTGACTGTTACAATAAAGGATTTTCTCATATCATAACATTGTTTCATCTTAAGTATTAATAAATGCGCAATTGAATTCTCCTGACATTTCCTTGCAAAATTCTGACCTATCTGCCCCCATGTGAACTCACGCCTCCACATTTAATGATAGAAATTGGTTAATTTATGTTTTCAATAACCAAATCCATTTCAATCATTTTGAATTGAGTTTATCAAAAGCTGCATTAGAGCAAGTGAAAAGTACCTATTAAGAAACATCATTCTCAATTTATTGTGTGAGATAATTTTATTTCTCATCCTTTTGCTATGTTATGGGCTAATCCCGACCATCATACCAGTGAATAAATATATCAATATACTAAGGTTAAGAAGAAAATTGGAGTACACCAATCGTTTGCTACTCCAGTGTCATATATTTTCCCTTGATATTTACAACCATGCTCTTATAGGAATTGAAAATCTATTCAAGAACTTAATTTCCCTACCATTCCTTATAGATGGTATGATACTCATCAAACTATCAGGAATATCACATCAACATCAACCATCAGACAATTAGTTCATTAAATATACATATTTGATGATTTATCTGAAAATATTCCTTCTTATTAAATGGTAATAAAGCAAGCAGAGAAGTGCTTGTATTCTCAGCAAATGGTCCAGTTCGCATAGTAAATATATTATATATTGCAAAATGTGCCCCTAGATTCGTTGAGTACTTCTATGGAAGAAATAATTAATGGTGATAATGTAGTACTTGATCCTACACAATCTACTTTGGCTCCTCCACCCAAGGAAACAATTTATTATTCTTCCTCTTAGGGTGAAGACCTTATAAATAATACCAATATTTCTCAGATATGGGAACATTTTAATCAAGTTATACAAGGTACATAGTCTCAATATGAGGAAACCCCTTTACAAAATATGCTTCCTGAAACTTATAAGGATTTGGAAAAATCTCGAAAGGCTTCTGACAAACCTCTAGGGACTAATTATATTTAAATCATACTAGCATTCCCAGCTTTTAAGGTTTTATTTAGGGCAGAATAAATTTCACCCCTTGATATATTTTATAGTCCTGAGCACAAAGTTTTCATTAAAAGACAAAGAAGAAAAGAAAATTTGAACAGTCCCAGACTTTAGTTCCTAGAAATACTTATTTCCATGTATTATGGAAAGGCTCTTTAGTTACTCTTGTTGATTAATTGGAAAGGCTTACTCAATTATAGGAGCATATGCCTCTACAAATATATGTAAAGTTGTTTAACCTCAACAATTGTTGAAAGAGAAAAATAAGATAAAATTGTACACTTAGAAGAAAATATTAAGACTGAAAAGGAAAATATTGTTGGTTAATGTAAAATACGTGTTAAGGAACTCTAGAAGAATTTTGATGACATCCAGATTCAATATCACACATATTTGAAGACCAAAGACACATTAATACAATAATTGCAAGGAAGAATTGAAGAAATATGTATTAGTCATGAACTATTAGGGTTTATAAAGGAAGAAAAAGAGCTTAGTACTCTTCTTGCTGAGAAAATATTTATATTTTGTTAAGGATTTCTAATTATTCATGACTCGTGTCACACAGCCAATTATCTAGTTACAATTAGTAGATATCATGACTCATTTTGATTATTTTGAGGAAAAATTTTCCAACCTCCTAACTTGGAAAGAAAATGTCGAAAGAATATTAGCCAATATTCCTAGAATTGAAGAATCAAACAAAGAAATTGTCTTCAGAGAGTGGGAACTACGTCCCAAATAAGAGGAAACATCAATTTTCTAGGGAAGACACATTTCAAACAAAATAATTGAATCCATTACTGATAGTTTATTCCAAGAAAATATTATTTATAGATGTCCCAAGGGAGCTCTCCTAGATATTAAACCACTTTCTAAAACGTGGAAACAATCATCTAAGAAAAGAGTAGATATTATAGAGCATCTTGATAAAATTCATCTATAAATACACTAGATTTATATCGTCAAACCACATAGTCAGTGGTTGATACTCAAATTCTTATCCAACACCACTAATCATATGTTGCAAGAATTAAAGGAATAAATGTTCACAAGCTCGATGTGGATCTGACCAGAGACTCCACTCGAATTAAAGACTGTGATAGACATCTGTTGGCTGCAACATCGAATGGGAGGACAATATTTTACACAATCTTAAAGAATTTTCTACAACAAATACTAAATTTATCTCTTTGAGTTTATTTTAGTGTTATTTTTTCAAACCACTTCAAGTTCTTTTATTATTTCCTATATTTACACTTTTATAATGAAGTATAAACCCATTTACTGTTGTAATAAGAAGGGGTTCTGAAATTTTGACAAAAGAATTTTGTTTGCAAGGTTGTAGCTAAAATTTCTCTTAATACAAAGCTGAGCCATTGTTTTTTTTCTCATGAGAAGAGTAACAATATATCAGGTAATACTATCTATGTGTTATTTATTTGTTTAAGAGTTTAATGGTATTTTTCTATTTCTTTATAATATGTGTTACAAAAATCATAAATTTTCACTATTGATATGTCTGATTGGAATTATGAATTGTATGTATAAAGAACGAAATCATCTATATGTGATAAGTTTTACCAATAATTTTAATTAACCATTTACTTAAATTTAGATATCATCTATATTTTAACTCCATATTTGTTTGATAATATATATTGTCGTGTTCTTTACGAAATATTTGTAGATCACATATGTATATATGCTAAAGTGGGGTCCCATGAGGCACAAGTTTCAAAGCTCCATTTTGGGTAATATTGTATGTGACTGCTCCGCAAAGGGAGTCAAAGGGATTTGGGGTGGTCAAAGTCCCCTATTTTGGTGTAAATGACCTTAAATGTAAATTGTGTGCCTCGAACCATGATTTGAGACCATAGTATCTGAGTACTAGGTGCATATAAATAGATATAATATTTCTAAGGTAAATATTTAATGATTGTGGAATATAGAAAATGATTTTTCTTGACAATATTCTGTAAGAGTCACATTGGGTTAGTGTTGGGCCAAAGGCTCCTGCTGGTTGCGTGCGCGGAGACCTGGTCCTGGCTGTGTGCAAAATTCATTGGCTATCTGCGTGAAGGGATTTATAATGGGTTTAGTAAGGGTTGTTGTGTAAGCAAGATTGATGTATTGAATGATATATATAGAGACAATATAAGGAACTGTTTTAGCGAACTTCTTGTGTTATGCATCTGTGTTATTTATTGTAATTGATTTGATGAGACTCCATTATCTATTTTCTTACTGATGAATGTGTGGAGCTAATTAATATGTCTATTCATGAATATTTACTTTTGTTAAGTAAGATCAAGGTCTGAGTCTTATATGTTATCTGCGATGCAGCAAACCCTATTTATGTGATACTATATTTGTGTTCTATTATAAGATATTACACAATACATTTGGATATCTTGCGAGTAATGATAATACATAACAGATCTATTTAAGTCTTTAATGTGCTATTGTTTGGATCGGATTCTGTTTTGTTCGTCTATGCCAGAGAGATAGCAATCCTATGATATCATGTTAAGTTTTCCACAGTCTCCATGCACGCATCCATATAATCTTGTTGTGGGTTTTTACCAAGAACCACTCATCGATTTTTCCCTTAGGGTGCGGAAACCTAGTTCCAACACCTCCACCCACCCCCCCATATTTCATCAGGTGTGACTTTGGTCTACATAAGAAGATCACTGTCGAAAGGGCCAACAGTTAGAGGGTATGGTTGTTTTCCTATAACTCTGAACCTAGGTGAGGACCCCTCAAGCTAACAAAGGGTTTCGTTTTCAGGACCAGGATCATCATTTTGAGATCGTTTTGATGTTGTGGCAGCCCTTGTGAAATGAATAACAATATTGGATGGATAAAAATATCCTAGAAGTTGTGCTCCAATATAATAAGAGCAATAAGCTATCTGCTAAACAGTGGGTTGAAAAATATATTTATATTGAAGTGCATGAGATTTTCTTGAATTCCTTGCCATACGAGCTCAGGAGTGGTTGTCAGACTTAGCTGAACTCCATCATTGTATATGATATGCCCTAGTCACTTAGTAGACCTAATAATTGATCCAAAAGGTAGAAATATTTGATAATAAGATCACTCACACAGAGATCACTGGATCAACCGGCTCTTGGGTGGCTTTGTGACTAAATTTTCCATTGGTTAGTTTGTGTCCTACTTCGAAGTAGAGAGAAGATTCTTTAAAGGCCATAGAGGTAAGTTCCAACACTTACTGAAATTGTCACTAAAGAAGTTATTGTGTGAAAAGAATTTTCTATGTGAACACGTTGCTTGAATGAATCATAAGGGTTCAGATACGCGTAGTAGAAAAATTTACCGCAAATTGTCTAAAGAAGCCCCTTATAGCCCTCTAAATATTAGATCTGATAGCAAGCCTGAACCAAAAACTGCTAGCTCAAGTGAATCTAATGAAGAAATATTTTTTCGGTAGAGACACTTAAGTAAATTTCCTACCCCATCCACTACACTTTTGTGATCACACCAAAGATCGCCTACCCCACGACGCAGTCCATATCCTCCTCCTTCCCCAGAAGTAGCATTGGTCGTGTCAATGAAGCTACCTAATTTCAAGGGTATCAGGAATGAGGACATGGAACAATTATAGTTCGTGACCGAGGTTGTGTGGCAGGAACAACAAGTTCACAATAATTATATCAAGAAAGCACAAATTACTACTTCCTTCCAGGATAAATAATTGGATTCGTACATGAGGTATGTTCAAGATAAACTTGATGCTACCTTGAAACAGATAAAGACAACTCTAAAAGAGTAGTTCAAAAGCTTAAATCATACTCATAGCTCGTAATTGATATGAAAGATATCCATCAGGATGTTAATGAGTCTTTTTGGGAAGCAGACCAATGATTGAAGAATGTCATCACGGATGGAGGGTTCTTCATTGACAATGCTCAACATAAGGAATGGTTCATTGCTATGTTGTTCCACCATCTGTGCGAACCATTAGGACAACAAAATATTTCCACATTAGCTGAGGTCATAGAGCTCACAATGAAAATATCAGCTACAAAAATAGCTATTATGCTTGGGACTGAAAAAATACAGAATCATCTGGAAGCCATGCAACTTGAAATTTAAAGCATGCTCAATGATAAGGGCAAGGAAGCGTGCATAGAAAAAGTGTATAAAATTCAAAGCTTCTGGGCACCATAAGGATCAATGTCCTGTTTTAACTAATTATTTGAATTCCTGAGGTCCCAGCCCCTTCAAGAGCCCTATTTGGTGTACAATTTGTCAGGTTGTTAGATTGCATGAAACATATTCCTATACAAGGATTGAGAAGTATCAGCCTAAACTAAAATAATTTTTTTGTAGGTTGTGTTCATCATTAGGTCATGAAGAGCAGGAGTGTCAAACTTATGAAATTATGATGAATAAATCTAAAATATACAAGGTGTGCAGGATGAATCCTTCCCTCCATCATCGCCTTCTAGGCACTGACAATATCCGGGCAGGGGAAGGGGTGAAGGAGGTCGATCAACTGGTCGAGGAAGAGGACAAGTAATTTGTTATAATTGTAGAGATATTGGACATTGTGTGCAATGTCCCCAACACTACATGCCATTCTTGCAGTTATTATAGGCAACTTGATCATGTGCTTGAATATTTCACTATCCTAATTGCTAATATGCAGGAAATATGGATTGAAACCCAACACAAAATTTTTTAATTGTACACGTTGAAAATGGTGGGGAGGATCCTAGTGTGAACGTAGTGACAAGAAGTGGTATAGGTACCAATGAAGATAAGGGAAAGAAATTAGATACAAGTTCCGATATCCGTAAGGAGCCAGAACATAAAACAAGAGTCGATCTTCAATGCGCAAAAGAAAACTTCATTGAGGCATGAAAAGACTTCACCGAGAGCGGTGCATAAAAATCAAGTAGGTTGTTGCAAGGAATTGGAGGGGATGAAGAGATTAAACCCTTCCTATAGGCAAGTATGAAATTACTGCACATCAAGAAGGTAGTAGAAAACCTATAGGCTTTGATAGATAATTGTGCAGAAAAGCGACCACCAATGGTAGAACAATGTGTCATCAATAAAATCTAAAAAAACAAGAAAAGAGTGGGTAGAGAAATGTGCCTGATTTTGCATATAGGAGCTTATGAGATGGATCAGGTAATCCTTGAATTGGAGTCACATGAAATGTTCTACCAAAATAGACATGGTAGTCCATGGGAAAATGTAAGATGGAATGGTCCACGATCCAACTACACATGGAAAATCAACAGAGGATCATTCCTCTTGGTCGGTTGCCTCAAGTCATTGTAAATATTGATGGTGTCAATATCAAATCCAACTTTGAAGTGATATAGATCATGGATGATACGAAATCATTTCCTATGCTACTGGGATTGGATTGGGCTGTTGATTTGGATGGAATCATAGACTTGAAGAAAATAATAATGGAGTTTGAGAATAATGGAGTTCGAGTTATCATCCCTTTCAATGTTGTTGAAGGACACCAATATATGCAGCATTTGTGTGCTAGGGATGAAATTCACCAAATATATAAGTTAATATTGTGTGAAGAGGATTTGATCAACCCGACTGCAGATGGAACTCTTAAGTGGGAGAAGGAAATATCTTGTTTTTCAGACTCTGATGAGGAAATCTAGAATTTACAGAACCGCTTCCATGAGGTGTCGACATTGCACTGTAATCGTGTGAATCGATATCTGCGATGTATAACATTTGAGGTACGTGATTTCCCACATTATGATGGCTCAATTGATGTAAACATGATCCTGAAAGAACTGGAAAGGACTGTGTTGATAACACAAAGGTTCCCTGCTTTAAATATTGGCTTGCGCGCTACTCTGGTAAGATGGTGGGAAACACATGGGGAAAATCTGGGATATTGGGAGGAATGTGTGTAGATGATGCGACTATTATTTGAACAGCCATTCATGGTAGAAGAATACTTATGCTCTAGCAAGGAGGATTCATGCAAACATCTGGAAAAATCAAATTATGTACGGTGTGTCGAACCAAGACTTGAATGGGTTCACATGTTTATTCATACCTTGAGAAATGTGCCAAGTGAAAGGTACCTGGAAACAAAATGCGCCAAGGCACTAGCGATTGTTTTGTGCTGGTGGATAGTTTTCTTCTTACACTTAACTTTGAAAGTGGGATCAATATCATTGGTGAAGCTTTTATTAGGGATGTGCGAATCAAGGAGACTGTTTCTTCTCAACGCTTGGCACTAGTAGAAGCTAGGGACCCATGCGTGCTTGTAGGACCCTATAGCGTCACGAAGATTAGAAAAATGCACTCCATATTGAGTCTCATGGGAAACTATAGAAAGCACATTCCTAGGTACAAACTGATAACTGAGTCCATGACTATATTACTCTGCAAAAGTTCGACATTCCGTTGGGATGATGAATGTCAGAAAAGTTAGCAGTTGCTAAGGGATCTGATAGTTACTATGAGATATTCTTTGAATTACCTAGTCAAAAAGCCTATGTTGGGGGGGTAAAGTCATTCAATGGTTATGCGCACTACGGATTACATGTGCAGTGAGGTGTGGTGCATGCATGGTATCTATGCTAGGTGAGTGGCTAGTACGGAGTGGTGTCAAAAGCTAGTCGTTGGAACAATAAAGCCAACTAAGACAACATTTTTACCATTTTTACGAGCATCTAAAATTCATTTTATAAGGGGATTTTTCTAGATTTGGGACCATTTTTTCAGTAATGGAACCTCACTAATGCATAAGGAGTCGTTGAATACACGCCAAAAGTATGA
This sequence comes from Pinus albicaulis, assembly GCA_034641835.2. Taxonomy (NCBI): domain Eukaryota; kingdom Viridiplantae; phylum Streptophyta; class Pinopsida; order Pinales; family Pinaceae; genus Pinus; species Pinus albicaulis. The sequence continues at coordinate 483,197,396 of CM076574.1, forward strand.
ATATGGCCTAGGAGGACGTAATAGTTCCCTTTGCACTCTGAATGAATTTCATTCCGTGAGCTACATGTTTTGCCTTAGATTTTATGTGTCTATTTCCAGGTTGGACCCGAGATTTGAAGAATAATTGCGTTGCGCAAGGCTAGGATACGCCAACCCCACCAGTATTACAGCCACACAACTAGCTGAGGACCCTGCTGTGCCTGAAGCCCCCTTCATGAAAACCCATATGGCATCCAGACCAACAAAGGGGTAGTCCTCCAAAATAAGGAAATATTCCTGGGAGAAGGCACCTCGACCATGCCCTTCTGAAGTCGAGTTCTAGAAGAGGCCAATGCATGAGTTTCCTAAAACTATACATGAGTTGGATGAAGATGTAGTCGAGGTAGCATTGTTTTCCAACTTTCCTGGCTACATCGGGCCATGCAAGCCATTGGTAAAAGTACCTAAGGAATTAGAGAAGATGGGCTCAAGTATCCAAACCCCCTATGATCCCCAAGAATGTCCCAATGGAGGGGGATATGCTCGCAATAATCCCTTACCTTAGGTTTGAAGATTAGGACATCGAGGGTGTCAAAACATTCTCTTATCTCACACCAAACATCTACTTAGATCGCATCCCTTATGATGGAGGGACTATGGACCACAAACCTCATAGAGAAATTCTCGGGTGGTATAGGGTTGGTCTTCTGAACTTGTTACAAATTCCCCACTTTGGCTGCAATGCCATCAATGACATATGTGTTAGACAACTACTAGCCTTGGTTCATGATGACGCACTTTGTCTAGGGGAGAATATCCCAATTTATGTAGCATTAATCCACTGAATCACATGCCTACTATCAAAAGGGTTTGATCATGGTGTTGAATTCAGGGGAAAATCACAGGAGAAAGCCCTAGCTGATCAGATTATGCATACATATGGTGTCACGCGAAAAATCAGGGTTTTGTGGTCACTGAAATTAATGACCCCGTGGTGCGCTTCGGCACGCATGTACTGGCTTACAAAATGGTGTGATAGTGCAAACCCAAAAAGGTGCTCGGTCAAGCAATCGAACTCATTGGCCAATCCGAGAAAGAGGTGATCTACAATTTTTCGGGATACCTGTGCCGTGAATTAATTAAGAATGTGCACAAAGTTCAGAAGGCAGGCAAGCCCTTCCAATATGCTTGGCTACTATTATTCATTGTGCTCATCGGATGGTAATTCCTGAAGGATACCCAATTTACAAAGATTACACCAACTATGTGCGAAGTTGTGCACTACGCCACATTATGGCACTCAATAAAATAAAATAAGGAAAATAAAATCTTCTAGGTATTATATGATAGATCATTATACCAAGTTGTACAGTGAAGGACATGACTATCATGAACCTTATATGAGTAGTATAATATGATTGCCAACTTGAAGTCGATGTTCCATGACATACACATCCGTGCTAAAGGTGCCATTGAAGGGGTTTGGTATGAGCTCCCCTATCTTGTGATGGAGGATGACTTAATGCACACTACGGCCACATGGAAGATGTCCTAGCTGAGTCCACCAACACCTACAAAGTTGCACATTTCAACCAGCAAGGTTATAGAAAATGTTGTCAAGTTCCCCAAGCAAGCAGTGTTGTAAACTGTGACAGGGCATATCATGAGATAACAAGATCTGAAAGAAAAATAGGTTACTCCCACAACCACGTAGGAAAGTGTCAACACTTCCACAAAAAATAAGAAGAATGTTAATATGCCTAAATAAATAGATGAGGTCGAGACCTCCAAGGGGGTTAAGCGTGGAAGTTAGGCCACTAGCTGAACAAGGAAGAATCAAAAGGGTTCAATATAAGGAAGGTTGGTGGCTTTGACACTAACTAAAGACTATCTCACATAAATAACCCACACTGTCACATCTGTGACAAAGGATCACTCAAAAAATATAGAGATCTAGTATAAGACCATGCTCGAGAGTGTAAAGAGCAGCTTGCAATAATTATAAGTCAAAGTGAGCCAGATACAAGAAATTGAGCTTCAAGCGAGCTGGTCTAGCATAATTATCACCAGCGCGAAACCCTTGGATGTTTCCCTACCAGTATCCGTGGAGGCATTATTTGTTCATATCCCCTTTCCCACAGTTCATATGGATGCTCAACAACATCTCTAGTTCACGGGATCAGATGATGTTGACATTAACATTTCTATGTTACTTGCAACCAAAATACACTTGCTTCATTAAGTCATTGCAGACGAGATGCAATGTGAAGAAGTGATTGTGCACACACAGACCAAGGATGCCCAGGAGTAGATTATGCGGGCCCACCAACAACAACTAGGAGAAGAAGCAGCCTGTCGTGACACTGAAGCCTAGAGCACGACTGTGGAGGCCAAGATCCACCACATTGGCCAAGATATTCCAGATGTATCGAACACCACTATGCCCACTGAGAAGTTGGAAGTGTTAGTTTTTACAATGAAATAAGTGCATGAGGAGGCTCACAATATCAACACTACATATGAGAAATATATCGCGGACCTCCAAGCCAAGTTGCAACCTCAAAAACCCCCATAGGTTTGCGCACAGCGGGCTACGAAAGTCCAGAAGGCCAAGGATAGCATAGATGTCGTGGTTACACAGTGCGACTACATTTTTAATGAAGCTCTAAATGTGTGGTCCTCTCTCTAGAATGATCTGGTTTCCTAGTATTTTCATCATGTTCTCAGCTAGAAGGAGTGGAATTTTGAAGAATTCATGATGGTTACACCTACATTGGTCCTCCTGCAGTGCCTTGCTTGACTACAGGAGTGCAAAAAAATCCAAAGGAGATTGATAAGTTGCACAAAAAATGTGAGGCATTAACAGAGTGCATGCAACCCTAGGCTGAAGAAGCACTACAGCTTTCACAAAAATAGGACAATACTTTGAAGGTCATGTAACAGTCCTAGCGCAATGTAGAGATTGTCGCGGAAGGGCCTACCAATGAAAAAATGGTGCAACAAGAAAAGATTGCAATAATGTATAATCTAGATCTAGTGCTCTCTCTCCATTCTTTTGTCAAGACGCTTCAAGCTAAGACGAAGGAGTTAGTGTCTCGATGACTCAGTGTGAGTTACATGTTTGTGTTGGGGGCCTATTGGAATGGGGTCCCTTGAGGCACAAATTTCAAAGCTTAATTTTGGGTAATGTTGTATCTGTGCATTGTGCAAAGCGAGTCAAAAGGCTTTGGGGTGGTCAAAGTCCCTTGTTTTTCTATAAATGAACTTAAATTTCAATTATGGGCCTCAAGCCATGGTTTGAGATCATAATATCTTCACGCTAGGTGGACATAAATAGATAGGAGATGTATAAGCTAAGTAGTTAATGATTGTGGAAGATAGCTTATGCTTTTTCTTTAAAATAGTCTGTAAGAGTCTCATCGGGTTAGGGTTGGGTAAAGGGATCATGTTGGTTGTGTGCATGAAGACCTAGTCCTAGCTGTGTGCGGATTTCACTGGCTGTGTGTAGGAATGATTTTGTAAGGAGTTTAGTAAGGGTTGTTGTGTAAGAAAGATTTATGTAGTAAATGATATATATGGAGATAATATAAGGATTGTTTTTGGCAAACTTCATGTGTTATGCATATGTGCTATTTATTTTTATGCTTTGATGAGACTGTCACTATATGTTTGCTTACTTATGAATGCGCAAAGCTAATTAACATTTGTTTACATGAATATTATCTTTGTTAAGTAAGAGCAAATTCAGGATCTGATCTATTGTCTGCACTGCAGCAAACCCTATTTTTGTGATAATATCTCTTTTTTCGATTATAAGATATTACATAATATCTTTGGATACCTTACGAGTAAATGATGATACATAAAATATCTGCTTAAGTCTTTAATGTTTTGTGATTTGGATCAAATTGTGTTTTTTTCATGTACGCTAGGGAGATAGATGTTTTGTGGTACCATGTTAAGGTTTGCACAGTCTCCATGCACGCATCTATATAAGCTTGTTGTTGGTTTTTACTGATAAGCACTCATCAATTTCTCCCTCAGGGTGTCAAAATCTGGTTCAAACACCCCCCTATACTACTTCGAGTTAGACATTGGTCTTCCCAAGTAGATCACTGCCGAAAGGGCTAGTAGTTGAAGGGTTTGTTTGTTTACCTATAACTTTGAACCTGTGTCAAGACCCCTCAAGCCACAAATATTTAAGTTTTTCTGGGATAGTTAATAATTTTAATTTTTTTTTTTTTTTTAAGTCTTAGTTATATTAAAACCATTATATTAACATCTCATCCTTTTATATTTTTAAAAAGAAGGGAAACTATTCCCATAATCCCAGTCGAAGACACCAATCCAAATGTAAAAGGATCTAAAGTAAGGTCCTAACCGGGTGATTTTCCTCGATGTTGAGGCATAAATTTTGAGCCATCAACATAACCATAACTTATAGGAACATGAAATTATGGCTTACCTCAACTCAAAACATTTTCCCTATGAATAGGGAATTGAAGGCTTCATGAGAGTCAAATGAGGTTTCGAAATAGAATTTCTAATTATTCACATTGTGTCTTGAATCATTGTCACTTCGGCGATTGGAGACCCATTAACTTGTTGGGTTCTCTGAACGACTAAAAAAAATATTTGCAAAATAAAGGAGAAACTTGGCCATATATTTATGGCCTTCAATTTTCGATGGGTGAAAAATTTTATTCACAGAGATTGGTTTTATTGCCATGTTGTTTTCTAGTTTTATTTATTTTTCTATCTTGGATTGGTTTGTGTGATATTTAAAGGCTGCAAGACAAATGATTGAATATATTAACACAATTTAGAATAGATGTTCTGAATGTTTTTTGGTGCTGAGAGAATGTATAGCTAGAGTAATTATGTGAATCTGTTATAGGCTAATGTGTCTCAATGTGCTTTGAGCTTCAATAAAATTAGTTACAGTTCAATTTATGATATTATTGTATGTATAATGGTCAGTTGCATAATTGAAAATTGAATATTCCATGTAATCATAAAAATCACCTCTACATTATCAACAAGTAGTTCTCTACATTCTAATATATAGAAGTTTGTCTGTATGATGGTCCCGTATACAAAGTTCATTAAAGATGGTCAAAGATGGTTATGTCTTAAATGAGTTGAATGGGAAGTTCAAAGATTATGGTGGTGAAAAGAGAATTTTCTGGGAGATTTTTAGAGTGGGGTAAATTTCAAGGAATACAAGTCAGACAATTGTCACATTTTGTATTAATATTTATAATAATGTATTTTGAGAATTAAAGGAGGATATTGGAGTAACGATTACATTAGTATATAGATAGGGTTGATTTTTTGAGAGGATTATATTGTTCAGATATTTTCTCAACAATAATCTCTCACTTTAGAAATTATTGGATCTCATCAAGCACTATTTATGTGGCATGTATCTGGGGTTTGTGATGGAATATACAAATGTTTTTGAGTGAATTTTTCCTCGATGTTTTCTCTTACAATTTCCTACTGCATGAATATAGGAACTCCTATTAAATTTTACTATATCTGACATTATGTAGATATGTGTTATATTCATGAAGACGTATTTGAAAGGTATAAAATATTGTATAAGGTAACTAGTATATTATTATGTTTATTTATGCATTTATGGTTAAATGTTTATGGAAGTATGATGTAGGGAATTGCATGCAAAGATGGACTACCATGAAATATTGAAGAAGGCTTGGGTTGAGATTTCCCTTCGAAGCATTCGAAACCAATCGGGATTGATTCATGGTGTTTGTTGAGATTTTTGTGCTTTCGGTGCTTTGCAATTTGTTTGTGCTTGATTTACAGTTTGATTGTCTCTAGTGCATGGCCATGCCAATTTTTTTTTGTGTTGTATTTAAATTGATTTTCTTTGGTTTATTTCTTTTTTGTTGATTTTTCTTTTCTTTTATGATTTTAAGGCCTTGGTTTTGGTTTGGGAAAGAGGAAAGTTAATGGAGTTCACAAAGAGTTGAACAATGAGCCAATAATTGTTCACTAAGGGGACAAGTAGCACAAGTATTGTAGCTGTGAACATTGGATGCAAATTTCGACTTTGATAGTAGATTTTAGAATTCGTGGCAAGGATTTGAATCCTGGTACTAATTTGAGGTTGGAGGTTTGAGCCTCTAGATTTCCTTGTTGCTAATACAAGCATAATATCCTTCGATTTTTTTCTTAGAGAAAATGTTCATATGTTTATATGTGTATATTTTTTTAAATACTACAATGATATATGTTATAAATATCCATGGGCATTATGTTTTCTTCTCAGCGGTTTGCTAGTCATAGATGTCATAGAACACCAAGGAAATTATTAACCCTATAGGAACAATTTTGTAACAACCCTGGTTAAAAATCCATGTAATAAATTTAATAAAGGAAAAATAATACCAAGTTCATGGAACTCGTATTCTAAGTTGAATACTGGGGAAAACATCCAAGTTGGTGTTCATTTGGTTTATTTTGTGGAGGAAAATTAGCCATTAGAGGAAATTTCACCCTAAAATTTCCCATGAAATTTTCATGTTCCATGTCCTAATATGTAAACCAACTCAAATATTTTAAATTTAAAAATAGTTACATGTAAATATTTTGGGGGGAAAGGAATAAAAACTAATTTTTTTCAATTGTATTTTTGGCTTATCTCCTTGTAGGTTTACTCAAATTTCAATTTTAGACACTCATTAGATGCAAAATTCAATTCAACACCCAACGAGTACCCATTATGCATAATTTTTAGAAGACCCCCCTTAACAAAAAATTCATATACATTAAAAAACATTTTCTAACATGTTTTTTAATGTATTTTCGATTTTTATCAATGTGTATCCTCTCATAAGTATGCACAATGTGTACTCATTGGATGTGGAATTTAATTCCGTGTCTAATGAGTCTATAAAGTTTAAATTTGAGTAAAACTATAAGGATATCAACCGAGAATATAATTAAAAAAAGTGGTTTTTGTTGTCCCTCCAAAATTCATAACTCTTATTTTATTATTTTAACTATTATTTTATTATTTTTCCTTAAGAGGTCACTTTTAGGCTGAAATTTCCTCTAACAAGAGGAATTCGTAAAGGAAAAGATACATTAATTGGTATTTTCTTAAAAAATAGAGGAAAATGGGAGAAAAGGAAGGAGAAAGGTCACATATTTGCATGAGAAATGAATTGAAGAGAAAATACAGAAAATGAAGAAAATACAGTCCTCAATGATAAAAAGGCTTTTGAGGACCATTTCATGGACTTCTATCTGTTGAATTTTTTAGCTATCTCCACTCTTTGATACTCTTGCACACTTAGAGAATTTTTGGAGAACTCTAGAATTGGAAAAATGAAGGAAAAGGAAGGACAAGAAAACAAAGGAAAGTAGGGATCAAGCAAGGATGAGTTGCGTGCATGATTTCCTTGTTAGTTTTGGCATGCATAATACATGTATGTGTGCATTTTTCTCTCTTGCTATCATTGGCATGGATTTTTCTATATGTGACAATGTTCTCAGTCTTTGCATGGTGTGATTGGATTCTTTCATTTAGATGAGTTGGATTGCTAGAGTGCTTTGGAACCAAGTGAGGTGGTCTTAGCAAAATTCCCAATAGCCTAGGAATTTCTTGACCGGTAATTGCATGATACAAAGTAAAGCCTAAAGGTAGAGATGGGAAAACTCGTAAAGGTATTGGTGAATAAATCTAGAGTCATATGGACATGTTTAGGGCCTAATGATCCCTTCAATAGTTTTTAAATGATTGCAGTACAATCTAGTAGTGTATGTTTATTGTTAGCCATATGAATCCCTTGAATGGTAATGATGGGATTGTGGTAACGCGTGGTTGTATAGATGATGTTTTCAGTACCTGAAATCCCTTGAACATGAAAGGCAGGATATGAGGTAAAGGATGAGGAAGCCTTCGCTTTTTTGTTGTGAGTACGACATTCATGCTTGGAATATGGCACATGGGGGATTGGCTAAAATAAAGATTTGGTTTATCCTATTCTATGGTCGGGTGGTACATGGAAGTCGCTAACTTGGTTGGATTTGTACATTTTAATAATAGCTCTTTTCACATTACTTTTGATGAGTAATTCTAGTTTTTATTATGTGGCTTTAATGGATATTATATTACTTTCATTATTCTAGTTATTTGTTGGTTATAAGAATGGTTTCATGAAAGATTCTAGTTATCACCCTTAACATTTTTTTTTTGGTAAATGAATGATTATTGAAAGCGTGAAATAAAAGATGTTATTATGACTATTATGAGAGGGAATTAGTCCTTCTTGAAAATTCTCATATAATTATAAGGCCCCAACGTTTAATTACACATTCATGACCTGTAGGTTACCTTTTCATGATATTTTTTATGAAATTTTTGCAATGGTTAGGCTCGATTAGGTAAATTTCTTGTAATTTTTTATGGAAGATATCATATTTGTTTTGTTTATTATTATGAAAACTTAATTAAGTTCTCGGTTTTGATCTGCAGACTAGCCCTGAAAAGGTTCCTCAGATCTCATGGCCACATGAATAGAACAGGGTGAAAAAGAGTATAATCGCTCCCTTGTAGGCGTATTCATGTGACTGAAGGGCTACAGTTAAAATTCTGCAGTTTTGTTGTAGTGATTGGGATTTGAGGACGCAAAAAGAGGTTTAACTCTAGGTTTGGGCACCTGGAAGCATGGTTTAGTCCTTGGGGTTCCCATAACCCCTAAGGGAGGTTAGTAATTTTTTAGTATTTCGATTCCACTTCCTTAAAATGATTTGGGAAGTTGATCCATATTTTAGTAGCTCCTCCCCTCATGTTTAACCTGACAGGATGGTGAAAGTTGGTAGATATCGGAGGGGTGGTTACAATACCCTGGTGAAGTTTCTTGCTTTACGTCTCTACACAACATTACTTTCCCTTATTCACCTTTTATTTAGCTACTTATGGAATGTGCAAATGCAATTATTTACTTGAAGGTGGAAGAGGAATCATGTCTTATTGAGAGCAAGAGTGGTTTTTTCTTGTTTGAATTATTTGGGAGATGACTACAGTTATTATGCTCGTTTAAATTTTTCTACTTCCCCTCCTCTGCTTGACTAAATCAATAGGTAAAAAACAACATCAAATAAAAAACTAAGTTAGGAATGAAGATCCTAATAAATATATGGGATTCATATTTTGGCCAAATGTTTTCAGTTAAAAACAAAATCTATTTTCCAACCAGACATCGAAGACTTTAAATATATATAAACCCAAAAAGATAATATTACAACATATTGGCCAAGCATTTTTCATCATCATAATTTCCCTTCTCAAGTTTTTCCACATTGTATTTTGATCTGAAGGAGCAAATTCCATGCAGAGTCTTAATAAGAAAAACATGATAGAAAAGGCATCACAAAACAAGGAAGCTAAAGGAAAAAATTCAAATAAAAAATAAAATGGATGAATAAACTAGAAGGCAACATGAAAGACAAGTGTAGGAAAACAAAAGAAAGAATAAAGGATAGATAGTGTAGGATGAGTGAAAGAGGAAACCATATTAGATCTAGACCTACTACTAACCTAACCAGTTATAAGGTCAGGGTCACACACAATTTAATTTATAATGATTCCACCCTAGGTGTTCCCGACTTGCAATTGAAAATACATGAGAAATTAAATCTGATATACAATAATGTGCAAAGGAGAACACAAAAAATTCAATGTCTTGCACAACAAAACAAAGGTATTAGTTATAAGAAGAAATATGTTCCATAACAACTAGTTCTAACCAACTTATAACATTACCTTTTAAGTTAAAACCATAATAAATAATCCCTATTAACACTAGAAAATTATACAAGAAAAGATGAAATTAATGTCAGGAAGAAGGATTTACAGGGCTGAGGGAAATTAGAGAATCTAAAAGTTTTTAAAAAATATTTAAGGTCTGAGGAAAAATGAAATTTGAACTAGTGAAAAATGCTTTTGCACACAAAATCCTTTGATAAGCACGCTCTTGTGCGCCTTTAGACCCAAAAATCATGCAATCCTAGGAGTGGTGGAAGTCACTTTTTGGGACCACAAACAAAACACTCCATGACATTGATTCCACTCTTGAAGCTGCCTAATGACAACCACCCAAGCCTCCTTAGGACATCAAGGGAGAACACAATGGAATAAATGTGGCAGACAATGGAATCACCCTCCTCTCTTGGGTCACCATCCACAATGTATGAAGAGAGGGAAGGAGGATCTGAATTCTCCTATAAAAGGCCACCAAGAGATGAGTAACTTGAGAGTACACCGTTATGCTGGATAGAATTGCCCCAAGAAGTACCAGCAGTGTGTGATTCGGAGAAGAGATAGAGGGGAATCAATTTTTGGCCGTCCAACAACTCCAGTCCACCATAGTAGAGATAGGGAGACTTTGCACCAAGGTAGCTCGGTAGTAAAGACATCCTTGCATCAGGACATAGAACCCCAAGTTCTAAGGGCCCCTTGGCAAGTGGGTTAAAGTTTCATCCTGATTTCCTACCAGTACTCAATAAGAGGGGATGTAAGCGTCGGCATTTGTATTATTCAAGTTTTTTGAATCTATTTATATCTTTTGTGTTATTTTTTTTAGTTTTAGTTTACTTTTTATGTTTGGATGCATGTTATTTCTATCTAGTATGTTTATGTTCTAGCATGTCCCAATAACTTTCTTGACTCCATATCTTTTCTTCTTGTGACCAATAACGTAAGAGGGAATACCACACCCCTCAATTTGGTGTGATTTCGTACATACATGCACCAAGGACACTAACATAGGATTGGCAAATCCAATCACTTTTATTTCCAAGTTTATATTATTGTGCCTTTTTGGAGAGACTTCCTTCTGTGGTGTGGAGTTGGGCCAAAATTGCCCCTTTCTCTCCTTTAGTCCCTAGTTCATCCCAAGCAATAGAATGAAGAAGAAAAACTCCAAAAAATTACATTTGTAGGAATTTGCGTGCATTTACCATAGACAGGCGCGCCCAGGGCGCGCGTTCAGAGTTGACCTACGCACAGACATCGTGCCTCTTTTCATCCTTTTGCAAGAAAAATACAGAATGAGAAATTTCTCCAATATTTATATCTTTTCCTTCTTGTAAAGTGCCTAGCAGCCCATAATACATCTGCCAGCATCGGTTGAGGTACCCCGTAGCTTGCTAAAGCTCACTCTTAAATTATTTGGGTAGGCTTGGTGTTAGTTTTATTTCAATTTTATTTTTGCAAAGTTCACACATAATTTTAGTAGGGGGGAGAATTAGCTTTCATTCTGAAAAATATTTATGTTTTACAAATTTAGGTACGAAAACACCTAGATACTTACCGAAAGTAAGAGGCCTAAGCCCACGCATGCTTATGTAGTTCCTTTTTTCTAGTGTAAAAGTCATTAGTTTAGCTGAATTTTTGCACTAGGATTTTAGGAGTAGGATTGAATTGCCGATAGAAGAGCAAGTAATCTCTGTTGCCTTTGCATCATTTGGTGATCCTAGGCAAGCATATGAACTCTCTCTATTCACAACTCACCATCTCCCTATAGTTGATCACATATATTAACTAGGAAAAATTGAAAGCGGCCCATATCTACGCATGTTTTTCTTTTCAACAAGGAAAAATAGAACATGGTTTAATAGGGGATTTTGAAAAAGGATCATCGCATATCCACATGTTCAAAATATGTGCTTGTTCACTTTTTTCTCACACACATCCACACACTAAGCAAAGCAAAGACATGTAAAACTAACTTAACAAAACTCACTAAATTCTCCCCATAGGGGCCACAAAAGAATTTATAGTCTAAGTTAGCATCAAGAGGGTAGGCATCCAATAAGATGCCTTAATCATTCTTTATCTTGAAACATAGAATTTGAATGTTTAGGGAGCTTTCAAAGCCACCTATCATCCCATGGAAAAGAAAAACCGAGCATGACAAAGACCCATTTCAGAGGGGGTTAGGCTTAGGCATAGTGTGGGCACGTATCTGTTGGGGCTACTTGACCGAGCTGATACTCAGTAATGTTAGCTAAATTACCAAGAATACCATGACTTGAATGCTCACATGGGATGGTGGTACTTAGTGGCAAGAATTATGGCATCCTTTCCCTATAGGTTATGATGCAAGAAAGCACTAGATCCTCTACCCTTACCTTGGTGGACTTTCTTCGACTGACTGGGGGTGTCGCCAGCTGTTACGGGATGTTGTGCTAGTACTCACAAGATATATTCTCAAGGCGCACCTACATTTGAGTGTGTGATGACGATTAGTTCTTCTAGGATTCTAGTATCATACACAAACAAACAAAATCCATATTTTTTTTATCTTTTTATCACATAGGATTAATTTAAACGAAAAAATTACTTTATTTTCGCTTTGTTTTATGTATGTGATGGGAATTTTTCTTTGATTATCATCTCTATCCTGAAAATATTTCCAAATCCATACCTAGTTGATGCTAGAATGAATCTAATGGGACCTCATCAATATAGATGTCTTTTGGACCTCCCCCCATTACCAGGAGTGGTTCCAGGTCTTTCCCCATTTAGGTGTCAAAGAAGGAACACTACCACCATTATTGGTTAGTCCTTCATTGGGGCATCATTATTTGGGAACCTTGGTCGGTCCCCTAACACCACACCACATACCACTACTCCCATGACCCTTAGAGGGTAGAATAATGCTACCCATTCGGGAATCCAATCTAATACACAGCAGGGTACATCGCAGATAAACTCTCTTCCTAACCCGAACATTGTGTTTTCACAAGTCGCAATGGCTACAACCTCGCAGTCAAATTTTTTAGCTTTGTTGAATCTACCATATTTAACCAAGTTGACAAACGACCCCATTTCACACAACCCCATATGTCCTCCCATGCCCACGAAGCTCCCTTCCAACATTCCAAAGTTTGAAGGAAGGCAAAAGGAAGACCCGGGAAATCATGTTATGACTTTCAATCTGTGGTGCTCATTGAGCAACATCGTTGATGATACTATTTGGCTGAGATTGTTTCAACTCACTTTGACTAGAATAGAAGAGAAATGGTATGTGCAGCAACCCTCTACTACACATTGAGCCTTTATCTCCCTCGAAACTATGTTCCTGACCTATTTTCAGTTATCAATCCACCATTATTTCAGAATCGAATTACTGACTCACTTTAGGCAAACCCCCGCCATCCATATCTCAGACCATCTCCACGAATGGCAGTGACGTCATAGTTTATGTAAAGCCAAACTCGACGATCAAGTACACATATACCTATTCTTGAAAACTCTCACTACAGATATTTCAAAGGATGTGGCACAACAAAGTCCCATATACGAAAAGGATTCCATTAGTAACGCGCAACAGCTTGAGCTGATCTATACATAGACAGGGTATATTTACAATATCCTGCCAAATGCCTCGCACCTGCAAACTTACAAAGAATTTCCAACCATGTCTAACTCTGCAGATGGTTTAATTGGGTCATTGAACCAAATTTACCCAGGCAGCAATGTTCAAAAACTAGGTTACACATATGATTCTACCTAGAACATACTACAACGCAATTACCAAAGTCATCACATGCCTCCATAAAATTTGACCAGTAGGGTGTCATTGTATCACCATGGATGACCCTGTCCTCTAGATCAGGGGACCCAGTATGTAGACAGACATGCTAACGGAAGAGCTCCCCCACAATAGCCATTCACAAACTAAGGAGTGCATTATGCTCAGTTCCCAGCACAAGACCTGTGTATGCAGAATAATGCACAGGTGAACTTTGTGCAACCTTCCCAAAACCAACTGCACCAACCATATAACCAAGAAAAATATCCTCCCAACATGGTTAAGAAAAAAGGAAAAAACAATCCTAAAGGAAATCTTGGACAGGGGGGCAAAAACCGGCAACGCCCTCCACGTTCTCATGCTAGAAGTAGCTCCAACCAAAATTAGAAGTAGGAGCTAAGAAATGCCCAATGACAGAACAAAAGGCCACCTCTTCGAGCAACCCACACTTGTTCGATCTGTGGTGAGTACGACCATTACACTCACCATTTTCATGAACTCCCTGAGCTAAAAACGTTGTAGAATAACCGTGGTCTATGGGGATCATCCCAACACCCAACAGTCATGCAATACCCCGTCCCCCATCAAGGGACAATTAGCACTCAGCAAAAAATCCCAAGGAATCCAGAAAACATAGCCACGAAATCTACATTACTGGCAAAGAGATGTTTTTTCAAACATGGAATCGAAATTACGATACCCCACCAGAAACCATCGCGTCAAGGTATAGTACCAGTGAACTAACTGCACATTTGACAATATCAAAGATGCATATCGAACCTTTGTCGAAGATGGATAAGGGACCAACTAGGCAAGCAGGAAACTATTCCAAAGTAGCCCATAATTATAGCATTATCGATTATTTAGCTCAATCTCCCACTGCCATGTCAGCTTTGGAAGTATTATAGTACTGCCTAAAGAAAGAGAAAGCCTTTATTTCTACATTAGGCACTATCAACCCTGCCGATACACGCCTAATGGCTTTTGATTTAGACAAAGCCACCCCTAGGCTTCCTTCAATGGTTTCCTTTTAGATACGAGTATCAGTTTAAAATATTACCATTCACCAATGTGTCATTGACGAGGGTGCATCCACATGCATCATGTAAAAGAACGTTTGGCAGAATTTAGGGTATCCTAAGCTAAATCCATCAGCCATCATGCTTAGAACATATAACGGTGACTCTTTAACTCCTGTTGGCTTCTACCAAAACATCCTGGTCTGCCTAGCCAGAAAGACAGTCCTTATAGACATTGAAGTCTTGGACACCCACTTGGACTATAATATACTCCTTGGTCAGAGTTATATGTACGCCATGTCAACAATATCCTCTTCCGTCTTCCGAACTATGATGTTGCCCCATGAGGACCTCATCGTTACTGTCGACCAATTGGCCCATGGTGAAAATCGGCCCCTCAAAATTATTGATGTAATTCTACCCTACATAGATACATCCATAGACAAGCTTTCACAGTACCAAGAATATTTCCCTGACCTGTTCAAACCATCTTCCATCCTAGGATCATTCCTAGGAGATCCCTGCATCACACCTAAGACATCAACTGATGTTGCAGGAGCTTCGGTGTGCAAGATGTCCACATCAAGCACCGAAGATAGTTAGGACACAAAAACAAGCAGTAATGACACCAAGTCCTCATCCATGGAAAACTCTCTAGTCTACACTGCTTCGGAAATCCCTTTCCTCTACCCCCCAACTGGTTTTGTATCCTAGAAGCTTTTGGCAACAGTGGTGCTACCAAAAATATTTTTTGTAATAAAATTTTGGTATCTCATTCCCCTTACTGGGACAAGAGCCACACACATCACTTCTAGAGGGTTAAAGCCCCTCAGCCCCGAGGAGGCCCCACCCATTAAGGAAACAGTCGAAAACATCCCTGTAAAGGAAATTCCCATTTCAAAACCAATGATTATGGCTAAGAAAACTGATAGAAAAGGAAAGAAGTTGGAACCCCCTGCCACACAATG
Source organism: Pinus albicaulis (assembly GCA_034641835.2). Lineage (NCBI taxonomy): Eukaryota > Viridiplantae > Streptophyta > Pinopsida > Pinales > Pinaceae > Pinus > Pinus albicaulis. The sequence continues at coordinate 483,212,936 of CM076574.1, forward strand.
GGAATCACCAGTTTGCACCATATGTCATGTAATAGGACACCCTACCCATATCTGCCCAGGGTTGGATGAATTAAAACCACTCCTTGGCTTAGAGGCAAACATCACGACACCACGTTCTCGTAAAGAGGAACCTGCCACCAAGGGTAAAGGAAAATCATTGCATACCAATCACGCATGCACTATATGCAACAATTAATGGCACTATACCAATAATTTCCTATAAATACCACGATATCGGGACGCCTTTCACACTATCGAGCGATCCTATAAAGAGGATCCCCCCATCCAGTCATCTAGAGATGAACATCGTATCATCTTGTACCCACAGGAGGAACAAAGATCACTTAAAAGGCTCCTCGCCAGCGCCCCCCCCCCCCCGAATTGACAGTTGCGTACTCTATGATGAGCTTGATCATTTCATCATTGATTGCGCAACTTTGGAAATGTTCCATCGATGGTATCCAATTCATATAGTATATCTCGACAACATGGACATCTAGTATTCATGTCAGATATGTGGTGACAACCAACCAGTGCATTGTTGTCACTACATACCTATATTTTTTGCAACACTAGCCTGTATGCGATCAACCATAGCCCGTATCTCCCAAGAATATGGCACAGATTCAGAATCCATGAACAACTCGACAACCAAAGAAGATGTGATGAGAAGATCCATCCTATTCTTGTCAGCTGAAAAGAGACCACTCAGAGAACCCCTAGTTACCCCCAACTAATCTTTGCAGAAAATACCAACATGTGAATTATCTAAAATGCTCAATCACATCTTCACCACTTGCTCTGATTTAGCAGCGTTACGATGCTGGTACCCTGCGAGACCAAAAATTGAGCACAATGGGACCCCCATATCTAGGCTATTTTTCCCAGTGTGTCAGGGAAAACACTACGGACAGCGCTATACCTATATCCCATGAGTTCGTCCCCTCATTGATATGATTGATACAATAGAGAATAAATGGGATGATGAACTCAAATGATACAGAAAGTACATCACTCCTAGACCAGCAATCCCACACCCACATCGGCATAATGGGAAAACTGGGATGGCGCACAAACGAAACATTACCCAAACCAAACCAATGATAACATGTAGACTATGTGACATGAATAACCATTGGGTATATTAGTGTAAAGAACTAAAGCCCCTCACAAGTGGTTTTCATACAGTCTCTTCTCAGCCACCGAGACTTCTCTCTAACCAAGAGGAGATCACACATACCTATTGCCGGATTTTTTCACACTTTCACCATATGATTAAATGTGAGCATCTCCCCAATCTCAGAGTGGAAATGACATTGTTATGTCTACACTCCCCCAAAGAGCTAAATGAACCTAAGCCAATGAAACGGAAATGGAAGAAGAAGACCTCCTCTTCTACAACAGATCCTTTCCAAGCGTCCACATCCAGGACAAAGAGTAGTGTTGGTTCCCATACAATCTACTTTGTTGGCATAGTAGTACCATGCACCATCTATACTGGCCAGAACCATGAGCCAGAGGCATGCCCGCTAGTGGAAACATTGAGGCACCTCCCCAACAGGAAAAATTTTCACCAATAGGAAATCGACCATCCTAATGGGGGACCCACCCTTGTGATTACAAAATCTCCCATCACGGAGATACTTTCCCCACCAAACGCCGATGACATGATACACCATATATGATTCATATCCTCATGTATTTTAACTATGACTCGAGTTGTCTACTCATCTACCATAGGTGTCTATTCAGCTACAACTACAAGAGTTGATGCACCTATGACAGTGCAGGCCCAATTAGTCTACACTCTGTAGACCGCATCTGGATCCACCACATCGACGATGGAATCCTTATTGTGTCTCTCAACTAGCTCCATGAGTATTGAACCTCTTCAGCATAACCTTACTTGGGATCAATCCCCCTTAGGATCCCTATTTCATTCAGATGAGGACATCCTAGAGGTAATGAAAGAGCCATATTATCCATGGGATGCAATGCATCACCATTTTCTTTTTCTCCCCAAGCAAATGTTCAGTTCTGGCAAGACAAAAGAACAAGAGATCTATGTGATCGAATCAAAATATTTCCTCCTATCAAGAAAATTCGATTGCTTCAAAAATCCCATCCCAGTGCCCAATGCACTCAAGGAAGGAAATATGGCAAACATCTCACCTACCGTCAAACTGAACATATCCCAAAATCCTGCAAAGGTCGAAGAAATATCGTTGGGCACAACATTCTCTCTAGAATAAATTGCCTCTTATACCTAATTGCTACAAGATTATCGAGATATCTTCACGTGGGAGTACTCATAAATGCTTGGGATTAGTCCCGCTATCTTAGAGAACCATATTGACACTTGGCCTAATGTACCTCCAGTGTGCTAGAAAAAACATCAACTGTACCCATTAAAGGTGGAAGCAATAAAAAAAGGAATCGATAAGCTTCACAAAGGCAGGTTTATCCACCCCATTGCCTATACATCTTGCGTTTCCAACCCTATTCCTGTCATAAAAAAGCAGGGCTCCATACACATTTGTACCAATTTTTAGGATTTGAACAAAGCGTGCCCCAAAGACAATTATCCCACTTCATTCATCGACCAGGTAATCAATGCTTGTGGAGGACACGAGGCTCTATCCTTCATGGATAGATTTTCTGGGTACAACCAAGTTTAAATCTGCCACACAGACCGATACAAAACCGCGTTCACCACCCCCGAGGCACATTTGCATACAAGGTAATGTCATTTGGATTAAAAAATGTTGGAGCCACCTTCTATAGGGCCATGAAATATATATTTTATGACTTGGCACACCTTATCCTCACCTACATGGATGACCTGACCATCCGCTCCAACAAGTGCTCAAACCGTCTTGAGGATTTGCGGTTGGTATTCCAATGATGTCGTCAATACAACCTACACTTGAACCACCTCAAGTGTGTCTTCTGCATTAGCGTAGGAAGACTCTTAAGTTTTATAGTATCCCAGCAAGGGATTCTTGTGGACCCCCTTAAGGCCTAAGCCATCAAAGAGGTACCTCCACCTCGAATCCTTGGGAAATCGCAAGGCCTACAAGGGAAGGCCAATTTTCTGAGATGCCTCATCCCAGATTATGTCACTTGGGCTCAAGGGTTCTTGTGCCTCCTTCGCCAAGACATCCCATTCAAATGGGATGATCATGCACAAAAAGTGTTTGATGCGCTGAAAGAAAATTTATCTTCAGCACCCCTCATCAGTCCCCCAAACTATGATAAAGATTATATCATGTACCTATCAGCTTCCGAGTCCACATTGGTCGGATTTTTGATCCAGAAAGGACCAGATGGGAAGGAGCACGTAATCTATTACGTCAGCAAAACCTTATCAGGCCCAAAATTAAGATATGATCGTGAAGAAAAGATTACCCTATCATTAATACATGCAGTCCAAAAGGTTCACCACTACATTATATTAAAAACCACTACGGTTATCACATATATTAACACCATCAAATACCTCCTCAGATGCCACCTAATGAACCATAAGTACACTCGCTAGATAGTCATTCTCCAATAATATGACTTATAGTCTCACTCCCTTAAATGAAAAAAGGTGCTTACCTTAAGAGAGTTCATTACTGATCTCCCAAGAGATACCAAGGGATCACTAGTGAGTGATTCACTACCAGATGAGGATCTCTTCTTCATGGCAATTGACAACCCTTGGTATGTAGACATTATCCTCTTCCTACGAACTCAAAATTTTAGAAATCATCTCATTCGAGATGACCCTCAGTGCATACGCCAGCAAGCCCCCTAATATCTGCTCATGGGAGATATCTTGTACCGACGAGACATCGACACAATTTTACGTCGATGCCTCACTCACAACCAAGCAGAACAAGCCCTTAATGACTGTCACGATGTTACTTGTGGCGACCACCTATCTGGAATGGCCGCTGCCCAAAAAAATCCTATGGGCAGGGTATTTTTTGCCTTCCCTATTTTGCGAGTGCATTACAACAGTCAAGAGATGCGAGAGATGCCAACGCTTCGCCTATAAAGCAAGAGCCCCACCCCCTCCTCTACACACTGTCATAATTGTCGGCCCCTTTTTTAAATGGGGAATTTACTTCATGACTTGCAACCCCGCATCATCGAGCAACCATAAATATATCATAGTGGCCATCGATTATTTCACCAAGTGGACATAGGCCATGCCCACATACGACAACACCGCAGAAACTTCTTGTCAATTTCTCTTTAACCACGTGATTTCTCGGTTCAGCGTTCCCAAAGAGTTATTATTTGACCATGGAAAACACTTCGTGAATGAAATATTTCAAGAGTTATCTCACCATCTTAGATTCACCCATAAATTTTCTTCACCATACCACACCCAATAAAAAAATTTATAAGTTGTAAACAAATTACTCAAAACTATGTTACAACGCATGGTGAATAACCATAAAACCAACTGGCACCATATGCTCTTTTCTGCCCTATGGTAATACCACACGGCTATGAAGACGTCCACTAGTTTCACTCCCTTCATCTTGGCATATGGGGTAAAAGCCATGATTCCCATAGAACGCAAGATCCTAAATTTTCATGCCGCCATCGAACTCCTCTATGATACCCAGCCTCTAGAACAATGCTTAGTACAACTAGAGCTCGTTGACAAAAGCCGACAATAGTCGCTACAACACAATGAGGCCCATAAGGAAAAGGTAAAAGCATCATTCAACTGCCACATCAACCCTCTCTCATTCACCAAGGGAGAACTAGTCCTCTGCTATGATGTCACAAAATAATCGCTAGGGCGAGGAAAGTTCAAAACCTCGTGGAAAGGACCCTACATCATAAAACATTTCCTTCTCCAAGGGGCATACATATTGATAGAACCATAAGGGACATGCCTTAGAAAACCCGTCAATGGCCTTTACCTCAAGAATTTCTACCCATAAGGGCAAAGAAGGCCCTACCCTAGATTCAATGTACACAAACCTAATCACTTTAAAGTTTTGACCAAAAGACTTATTGCAAAATGTGCTTAAGTGCTGTCATGGATTACCAACCCGAACCTTACTTCAGATTTGCTGATGGACCACTCTGCCCAAATGGTTTGCATCGGTTCAACAACAAACAATCAAGAAAAATATGACATCATTATCGGACTTCTGTGGAATGCCTTCCATCAGGGCATACGCTGTATGCATGTATACCTCGATTCCCAGTCAGTAGTGTCGTAGTTAAACCAAACATTTGAGATAAGAGTTTCACATCTATTTAGAAAATATTTGCGTGTAAAAATATTAAGCTCACAATTTGACTACATTACATTTACACATGTAACAAGGAGTCAAAACCAAACATCAAATTGCATAGCTAACAATATTTTAAACTGGAATGCATCTAAAATAAACCATCATACATAAAAAACAAAAAACATAGACACCCATCAGCATAACATCATCCATAAGCAGAAATAGGGAGAAGAACATGTAGAGCCACAAAAAAATATATATCTCATATATATATTGTAGTGGGTGTGTCTAAGTACAAAAAATAGTGTCTCTGACCCATCAGTCAGCCCAAATATACACAAAAAGTTGTCAAAAATAGAGGAAGAATCCTCATAATGGGTGCTTTCCCCATGTACAAATAAACTCTAGGGTGATCCCCCAAGTGGGTCACTTGCACCCATTGCTGCTCCCAGTACCACTATTGGAGCCGCTATCAAAATTGTGACTACCACCCAACGTAAAATAGGCTGACAGTCCCTCTCCTGGGCCATTAGTGTCTCAAGCCAGACCTCCTCAAGCTCATCTAGAAAGCCTCAAGAAGGCATCCCCTGGGTCAAGCGGTCCACTCGATCCCATGCATTGTATAGAATTAACACCCGAGTAGCCAGCTAAAAAATGTGATCCTTCTTCGCATCAGCACGCGTCACCTCTAGATCGGCACGAGCTCACTCAGTCACAGCCTCAGCAGCAGCTGAGATGCTGCCCTCTTCCGAAGGGGCAACACCACCACCAGTTCCACCACCCTGAGGTTGTGTAAGATCTCCTGCTAGCCCCCCACGACCTCCCCAAGGCCTCCTAATAGGATTGCAACCAACCAATTGAGCTACAGGGTGACCTACCTCGCCAACGTCTGCAAGAGTACCAAAAAAATTTCAGTGTCACCATAAAAAAACATAAAACATATATACTCAAATAAATGCAGAAAATAAAAAAACATACCTGGTGGCCCCCAAGCATATCCAAGAGGGAGACCCATCTCTGGATCCCCCCGAAAATCCATCCCTGCATATGGGAATGGAAAAAACATCTCGGTGTTTGCCTCAAACCAGGCCTTCGTCGTGGCATTCCAGTAATGCCCCACCATACCCGCACCTCCCTGTGGCATCAAAAGACCCCACCTACTCATGCGAGGCTCCTGTGGCCCCACAGGAGGCATCACCACCACCACCGGTTTCAACAATACCACCCTCTTGTACATGACGCTGCATAGAATACTGGCATACAAAAATATCTTTGGTCCATTCCGGACCTTGTAAAGCCATGCCACCATTCCATCATAATAGAAGCGAGAAAAATAAAAAAAGTGCCCAGCCCTCAGCCGACGCAAGACCCCAACTTGCAAGCCCGATACCGGATGTGCAGCTGACGACCCTACAAATCATATAATAGCCTCCGGATCACACCGCTCGGCCAAGTCTTTCATCGAGGAAATGGCTATGCACCCATCCATAAGCGGCACCCTGCCACAATGACGCGCCTGGAACATCTCAAGATCCACCCTCCCAGAAGGGAGTGGATACCACAATGACTCACCCTGAGGAAGTAGCCTAATCACAAAGTATATATCCATCTGAGGAAGGATAGTAAGGTCATTCCCATGCAGCAAAAACATGTTGTGTAACCTATTCCAATGTTGGATCAAGTAATGTAGCAGTCATTGGTTAAGCCAATGCAGAGCTCAAAAAAATCCCAGTCCCTTCACAACATCCTGCCATCCAAACAGGAACCCATAAACAATAGAAAAAAATAAAAAATAGGCAGAATATCAAAAAAAATTCCTCTACCTTTTGCATGCTTGTCCCTTAGACATGTGCGTTGAAGGTGTGCCTGTATTTCTCATAGGCACGCATAAGGCATGCCAAAAGAGCGGAAAATAACACTTAAGGCATGCAAAACACAAAAAGTCGCACGCAAAAGGCATGGTCTTACCCTGATCACCTGCGAAATCTAGGTTAAAAATGGCTCAGCATCCATACAAACAAGTTTTGTATGGATCCCAGCACCCTCAGACTAAAAACATGAAAGTGCAAGATGTCATGGAGATTACCTGGGCATGATATCGCTAATCCCTAGTGCCGAGGCTAACCACAACAACAATAAATACTCTGCAGAAGCCTCTGAACTCTCAAAAAACTCAAAAAGTACAAATGAATTGAATTAGGGCCATATTCACATATGTATTGCCCCTTTTAAAAACTTTTGAGGACCATAATGAGAGCTCAGAAGGCCCATTCTCTGAACCGAAAGCAGCACTATGATCAACACTCCATAACGAACATAGGCGATGCCACACATTCACATGCCTGAAAAAATAAATTTTCAATATCGACAAGTATGCCCTCTCTCATCTTCTTTTATAAAGCTCATGTATTTTAATAATATTGGATAAAGAACATTCTTTCACTTGAGGTAGTTTTTTTTGCAAGAAAATACACAAATCATCCACAAATCCATCCACTGAAAGTTCCAGAGCAAGTATCATTCTACCCCCAACATGATAGAGTCCCAAAAAACTTTGCATATCCTAATACCATTTCTCCATCAAAAAATAACCGTAAGTTCCACAAATCCGACTGCTTTTATCATCACCTCACTCTACACATGATAACCATCCTCGTTGGTCAGTAGAGCCTCCCATCCATGGCGCTCGTCACCCAAAGTAGACTAGTTATTAGAAAAATAGTAACACCATGGCCATATCTCTATAGTCCAGGAAGCACCTCATGCCCATTCATCCACCATGCATAAGGTCAAGTTTTACCATACGAAATAAAATGCCTTTCCCGAATGACCAGGTTGTGCAAGTAGATTGAAAGCACACTACTGTGCCTCGCATTTTGCCTACCATACTTCCATCCACATAATCCCATCTACGATAATTTTTCTTCTGCTTCATCAACCCCACACATGAGACCAACCAATGGGGCCCCCAACCTCATCCAAACACCTTCCTCACTTCATGAATGACTGAAAAATTTCATGTTTTGGGAAACCCATCTTTATGTTTTGCACAAACCAAACCACAATATTTTATTCTTTTGTTAAATGTACAAAGACCACAAATAGTGCACTATGTCCACCACCCACTCATTCATTTTCTCCCCCATGGTAGGAGTCCCTGGTCACCCTTGGTCAAAGTATCATACCCTCACACAAAATCCACCATGAAATTCATAACCATTTTATAACCACCCTGGATGTCCTACTAACTCCAATGATTTTCCCACAGAAATAGTTATGACTGTTGCCAAACTAATTTTTATACTCCAACCTTGGGCCACTGAATCTGCATCATTAGTTTCCAATCATCCCTCACCATCATGCCTATGTTAAACCCATCAAAACCATGATACTAATTCCATAAAGCAGTTACCCCTCGTTTGGTTGAGGCTTCCTTTTTTTCGACTTCAACACCTCTTTTCCAAAAGGGAAGCGGTACCGTAGATCGCCCCTCTCCATAAAAGGGGCATCTTCGGGTGGAACTGTGGGAGACATATTTTCCCAAGGGTGTCATCAGTCGTCGTCATCAACCAAGAAGTCACTACCATATTAGTGACACAGACATAATATGTATCTGTAAAATAGAGTTGTTTAACTAGCCACATTATTATGAGCATGGGACATGCCCGCCTCATAGAAAATTTGTATATATTTTATTATATTTTCTTACAGGGGTCCCACGGGACATGGTCATTCTTTGAACCGATGCAGAGTGTCTCCAATTATAAGATACACACATCTCTCTCTTTCTCTATGCACAGTATATAGAAAAGAAACTATAATGTATTTCGGCTATATAATTCTTCGTATACCTCAACTTAGGGGGCAACTGTTAACACTGGAAAATCGTACAAGAAAATATGACATTATTTAATGTTAGGAAGAAGGATTTACAGGGTTGAGAGACATTAGAGAATCTAAAATTATTTTAAAAATCTCTAAGGTCGGAGGAAAAATCAAATTTGAACTAGTCAAAAATTCTTTTGCGCGCAAAATCCTTCGATAAGTGCGCCCTTGCACACCTTTGACCAAAAAAAATCACAATCCTGGGAGTGGTGGAAGTCACTTTCCAGTAGCACAAAAAACATAGTCCAGGACATTGATTCCACTCTTGAAGTCGCCTAAGGACTACCACCCAAGCCTCCTTAGGACATCAAGGGAGCACATAATGGAATCACCCTCCTCTCTCGGCTCACCATCCACAATGTACCAAGAGAGAGAAGAAGGATTTGAATTGTCTTATAAAAGGCCACGAAGAGACGAATAACTTGAGAGAACATTGTTATGTCGGCAAAAATTTTGCCAAGCAATACCAGCAGTGTGTGATCTGGAGTAGAGATAGATGGGACTCAGTTGTTGGTCATCCAACAACTCTAGTCTACCATAGTAGACAGAGGGAGACATTACACCAAGGTAGCTCGGAAGTAAAGACATCCTTGCATCAGGACTTAGAACCCCAAGTTCTAAGAGCCCCTTGGCAAGTGAGTTAAATTTTAATCCTTATTTCCACCAGCACTCAATAAGAGGGGACGTAAGCATTGCAGTTTAGATTATTGAAGTTGTTTGAATCTATTTAGAGATTTTGTGTTATTTGTTTTAGTTTTAGTTTAATTCTTATGTTTTAATATGCATGCTATTTCTCTATCTAGTATGTTTATTTTCTATCATGTTCCACTAACTTGCTTGACTCCATATCTTTTCTTCCTGTGACCAATAACTTAAGAGGGAATACCACACCCCTTAAGTTGGTGTGATTTCATACATACATGCACCAAACACACTAACACAAGCCCAATTGGAATCTCATGAATGTACCTTCATTTTTTAGTCTTGATTAGAAAACATCAAGAAATATTGAATATGTTGTTAGAAAAATGGTTTGATAAGTATGATTCTTGAAACCAATCATATATTTGGTCATGAAATTAAAAATCATCCTCTTCAAAACCCAAAAACCCATTAGAATATTATTTCTCAATTAATGGCATGGGATTAGGAGGATAATATTGTAAGGAATATTGAATCTAATCATGTTAAAAGGTATTGTCAAGGTAGTGAGGACTTGACATAAACATGAGTGAATGTTTAAGTTCCTCAAATACTTTATAAATATACAAATAGTGAGATGATAATGCCTAAATATTAAACGATGTAAGGAAATTATCATTACATATTTTGATAAGAAAATGATCAACTCATTGGCAGTTCTTGGAACCAAAATTACGATCAAACGTAGTGATTATGTCATAAGACTCTCGGTTAGTGGATAATAGGGATAGATCAGTTTGAATATTTTTGTAAATTATTTCAATAGAAGAAACATATTCCTCGCATGTTGAATGTGAAAAACCATTTCCTTATACTTGGACAAAAACTGAACCAACATCAGAATCATCGGAATATTTGAAAATGACTTAAGAGGAATTGAACTCACCGAGTAAATCAAACATTCACTAACACTCAAGAAGACATATGATTTTGTTGTAATCGCTGCAACAATCCTTCAAAAGTCCCAACCCTTCGAAAGTTTTGAGACCCTGCATTCCAAAGCTCTATCTAGGTATCCCACTAGTTGGTCAACCCTCCTTTTTCCCCTTCAGAAATATAACTTTAGGGAACCTAAATATCATTTTTTCAAGTGGGTTTTCTTGATCTTAAAGACTTGGGATCTTATGACCTTACACCATTTTCTCCTAATTGAAGTTGCCAAGTCACAATTAAGATTTTCATCCTTTCGCCCATCTCACGACTTTGTGACCTAGTGACCTCGCCCATTTGAATTCACTAAGGTCGCAAGGTTTCAAAACCTAGTGATGGTGAAATATGTTATTGGTGTCACCTAGAAACTATGCAGCCTCAAAAGGGTCGCTAGGTCGAAAAGGTTGGAAATGTCGTAAATGGACGAAAGAGTGACCCCATGACCCTTTCAACCCTTGTGATATTATTAATTGCTCGCACATGAAACATTTTTATATATAGTCTATCAAAATTTTCAGTCATTAATTTCGTTAATTAGAAAACTTGAGATCCTAGAGACTGAAAGGGCGCACAACTTATTCTAGGTAGATGACCTTTCCCCTCCCATAAATCATTTCATTTTTACATGTGTTTCTCTTCTATCACCCGAACTTCCGCCCTCCCTTGTAGGAAGTTTTTATCCACTTCCAAGAAACTCTCTAAGCCTTATTATTTTCTTGAAAACCCCCAGCTGAGCATTTAACCACCATACCTCATTTTCCTTAGAAGACAAGGCCACTTCTCACCCATATTTCTTTCTTCAACTTCATCTTGAGTCCTTTTGGTCGAGAGGGCCCCTAAACCAAAGATTTCAGCTTTGACCCCTTCACTAAGCCACCCTAACAGACAGGTCGCACAAGAAAAATCCTCGATAGGAAAGTTTTTGTGATCTAGTACCTACAACCTCACCAATAATGTGACTCAGCGATCCCATGACTTGTGCGACCATTGCGACCTATCCCTTGGTGCGACCTCAGGGATTTACGACTGGTGCGACCTACTCAAGGCTGTGACCTAGATTCTAAGTTGCATATTTTCACATCTTATCAGTCTCATTTTGTGTGACCTCATCATTCATGGGACCATGTGACCTATCCAATAAATAATCACTATCGAGATTTTGTAAAGCATTTATAATCCTTAATTCATTATTTCATTTCGAGACTTCACATTATTCAGATCATCTCTCTTATCCTTGGACTCTCTATTTGACATACCAGGTGATGTTAAGCTCGATTTCATTTCAATTTCCTCCTTATCAAGAGAAATGGAACAACTGATAGTAAAGAAAACCTGAAAAATATTTGATCGAAGCACATATGAAATTTATCATATCTCGACGCCTCCCATATATGGAGGTACTATTTGCAACCTAAACAAAAGCACTGAGTTGTCCTGATTTGATATTTATGCAGAGTTATCCAAACTCCACCAAGTGGATGCACATACTCATATTTTTCCATGTATAGAAACCATTGAATGGATTTTACAAAACATGAACATAGAACGGTGGGTAGTGAGAAATTAAATGGGTCAATCTTTCACAGCCATCTATTCAATAGATATTGCAGCTTATTACAAGTTTCCTAAAAAGGAGGAGTCAATCAATTCCCAATGGTTGTCATATTTAAATATTCCAACAAAGGACAACCTAAGGAATTGGTGGCAAGATCCTTCTAAGTTCCGAGAAAAAAATGACCTAGTATATAACAGAGAAGGCCTGAAGAAAAAATTTCAACTCATTACAACCATGATGAATCGATTATACAGCAAGGCTAAAATAGATATGTTCCATGGGACATGGCTCCCTATGATGTATTTCATCACGGTTGGAGGTAAAATTTTGAACTACGACAGTATCCAAGTTTCTGCGTTGAGGACTAATATAATTGCGGAAAATATTACTGAGGAGGACCAATATTTTATAATTTTACATGGCCTCATACCTAATGGATCCAATATTTTTGAAATTTTATTTTGACCATTGGATTTATAGCTGGATTGTACATATGGAGGATCGTGTACACTGACACTATAAGGTCTTTTGGGATCTAGGTTATAAAAATGTATGATTCTATATCTAAAATAGTCATCAGCCCATTATACTTGTTACTTATCACAGAAGACCCTCCATGCATGTCAAAGAGGGTCATGGACTCTCATTAAAGTGGAACATTAGTTCCCCATCCAATAATTCACATTCATCAGGGTCTTTGGTTTAGATAAATCCACCCACACACTTCTGAGGTTTGTCACAGAAAATTTATTGTTATATAAAATGAAAATTGGTTTTTTAAATATGGTGAGCAAAGGAAAGAAGAAACCCTAGCCCACTTTACCTCTCGCCATTGGATCATACAAAGTTGAAAAATTCAAGGAATTTGAAGCAAAAGATGAGGAGATTAAGGGGTTCTATTTTTCTACTCTGAATCACTAGACCTATGACCTCAAGAGAGTGTTAGCATGTCAGTGAAATAAGGCTAACTTCAAATAGAAATACCAATAGACCACACAGCCTCATGAAGATTAAAATTAAAAACTTGTATAACACATTGAATAATATCATCCCAAGCGAACAAGTAGAAGAGGAGGATGAGAAAGCCGAAAACTCCTAGGAGATTTTAAGCTTACATGAGAGTTAAAATTCACATAATAAAAATAAGGAGAAATCAAATGTAGCACAGAAACATAAGAAGCATAAAGGAGATGAAATAAGAGAGTCCCTGAGGAGCCAAGATGAAGGTGAAGATGCTGAAACACTGGAGAAAATAAATGAAACCTTAGCCAGAAAGAAGCAAGAAGTTAAGAGGAAAAGAGAAGAATAACTTCAAGCTTGTAGAAATTGGGCGACAAGAAACTTGAAGAATAGCCCAAGAAGAAACGATAGGAGAATGAGAGAAAGAAGAAGAAAAATGAATAGGAAGGATTGAAAAGACAAGAAGAGAAACCGAGGAAGGTCGAGGAAGAATAGAACAAAAGGAAGGAACAATGAGTTGAGGAAGAATGAAAACGAGAAGAATAACTTGAGAAGAAACTGGAAGAGGAAGAGTGAGAAAATAAGTAGCTGGAGGAGGAAAAAGGGAGAAATGAAGAGGGAGAAAAAAATAAATCTAAAGAAGAGGAAGAAAATAAGAAAGAAGAAGAGGCCAACAAATAAACATAGGAATAATTCTAGCAATGAAATCGATTGAATTAGCAAGCACATTTACATGTTGTATATGCACCCCTATTCACTCCCATCACTGGGGGACACCATCCTCTCAGAGTGTTGGGCATTCCAAAAGAGGGAGAGGAGGACGTAATACACTTGACTAGTCTTACCTTCGGTCAAGTTAATCATAAGATCATGCAAGAAATAAGTAATGTTATGGTAGGATCCCTAGAGGGCCTTTTTCTGCAACCATGCAGAATGATATCGTCCTAGATACCACCATGAATCATGAAATGATCTCCTTGTTAGGAATTTCCTTTGTAACTACAACATAGCTAAATGATCGGAGAATGAGAAAGTAAATTACAGAACTTCAACTCAAGCTCTATGTATTTGAATAAAGATCTACCAGAGAAGAAGAGGATGAGAGGAAAATAGAAGAATAAAAAATAACACTCTTCTTAGCTCACTCAAGCATAAAGGAATTTTAGGACTGAATCAAGGTAGAAGCTAAAACCATGAGAAGATCGTATTTTATGAATAGATGACAAAGTTTCATCAAATAAAGCCCCCCATCATAGCCATAAAAGTTGACACGAAAGAAAAATAATCCATGTTGAAATAAGTTGTTACATTTCTCGACAATATTCATGAATGGATAAATAAGTATCCATGGCCACAGATAGCTCTCCCAAAGAAATATTGGATTACCACCTAAAATAACAAAGTTTAGTTATGTGTTAACATGTAATCATGGGATAAGCTGGCCAAAGACGTTGACAATGTCCTTTCCTCTTACAATCATCTTTTGGGTGGGTTGGAGTCAGTGATGGAGTTCCGTGGGGTTCATTCGATTGGAGGACTTAGGAAAGTGAGAAAACAGGAGAAGGTATTACAGGAAATTTAGATATTTCCTGACCCTTTGAGGAATGTTTCCAATTCAAGTTATTTGTAGGTCACTAAGGATAGAATTTCATGTTATGTGGTAGAGAAAATGAGGATGTACACTAAGTTGGTAACTTAGGCAAATCGAATCAGGGTAAAGAAAGGTATTCTCATTATGGATTCCCTCAAATGCCTAGATAGGCATGAGGGATAAAAACCGAAGATAGCTCTAATAGCTACTGAATAAAAGATCTATCAAATTTACATCATATAGAAGTTTCACATGGATACCCCATAAATTTTAATTACTAAATTGTTAGGGTAGAATTACCTTTTTTTTTTGTCCATATAAAGGTAAAATAGAGTAGAAAAAAGTAGGAATTTGAAGAATCATGAGGTAGTCAAAATGTCATGAGGAAGTCTAAGAGTCATGAGTAGACCAAGAGTCACCCTATTCTTTTTAAATACACCCCCATTCGATAATGTAAAGGAATTTTAGCTTTTGATTGATTTTGGTACATATTGTTTCAAGGACTTATGCTCTTTTAATAACTGAAAGGAGTAATATCATATTCCCATTATTGGATTCGATGAAAGGATATTGTACTGTGGTGCTATAAATATTCTCATATTAATGAATTCATAGTTACTTGGAGATTTAGTGCATTGTATCCTCATGTATCTTCAATATTTATGAGTTTCCTTTGCAACACATGGATGGTATATTACATGTTGACCTTATGCTTATATCAATCACTTGAATTTTTCAAATTTTCTATATTATGTTTAGATATTATTACCCTATATTTCCAAATCACACTTCAACCAAAATTATGGCAATGGGGACTACATACTGGATGTGATCCCTAAACCATATAGTGTAGAGTATGATTGGGATTCTACACTGAGGAGATACCCTAGTTGTTATAAGTGAATTCAAATCATATAAACATATTCGACACTAGAAGGAGGGCCTCATGGTCAACACTAGCACATGCCCACACCCATAAAATTCCCATAAAGCTATAAATCTACATCAAATTTCTTCCCTCGAAAAAAAACTTGATCCCACCTTGGTTATGCATTTCGAAGATCTCCAAATTGGGGACTCCCGACCTCCCCCACATGAGGATATTCGTGTGGAAGGGGATGTAATATTCCTATTTAGGAAAATCAATAATATAGGCACCAGAAATGAATTTATCAGAAAATTATGTTATAACAGTTAAGAATAAGCCATGGATGCATTAGTTTATGTATTATAGCTTTAAAATATACAATGAGATAAAAAAATAATAATTATAACTTAGTTAAACAAATCTCCCAAACCCAATACAACCCATAAACACTAAAACCCCATGACTACTGCAACAAAAAAATTTTGAAGCATATGACAGTGAAATTTAATGGGAGTTACTACTACAGAAATGTAGAAACAAATGGATCTGCTGATATATTAGTCAAAAGATTTGAAAAATGGAGATGTATTCTCTTTTACACAATCTGAAGATAACCCGATAATGGTTTCTTGAAGGGCACGAGATACAAAAAGTATATACTGGAGATCTGTGGTTGAATCATATTGTCTGACTGAAGCTCTATATATATATGGCTGAAAATACAAATAAATTTTTGAATCCTCTCCTTGCTAGCTTTCAAGGTGAAGGGTTCATCCTTCCACTAGGAAACTAGCTCATCAACAGGGGTTTTGACCCTTCCATTGCAACACCATGAAAAATAAAATAGTTTCTCAAGGAGACTACACTATGGTTGTAGGTGAATGCTTGGCCCAATTCTAGATGGTGTAAATGAGGCCCAGAAGACTCCTCTCATATTTCTTCACCGAGTCCTCCAAGGAAGAATGTGGAATTCCCGCATGAGAATACCCTTGTACTAAACAGTACATAAAACCCCGCTAAATAGCTGAAGCATGCAATAAGCCATAAAACTCAAACATAAAAAATATTATAAATGCCTCTCATACCTACCATCCCTTCCATTTAAGTTCTTGGTGAGTTCCTCACCCTTGGCCCAACTCATTTATGAGGTTACTTCCATGCAAAGACTCCTCCTCGAAAACTGTGTTGTTCCCACTAGCTTCACTTTCTTCTTTGGGAGCGTTGTTGATTTGGTCAACCTTGACCTAGTCCACATGCATTCCTTCCTTTCACACCCAAGGTGGCTTTATTTTTTCTATCTAAACTGATCCACATTGAGAATGGAAGTGTTTTATTCCTACTAAAGAGATTTAAGGGTTTCCTTACCCCATTTATTCTTCCAGACCAAAAATAGAAGGAACATATAATATTCCAACTAGGAATAAGCTAATTCGGAATATTGCAGTCCTCCCCTCCCAAAATTTTCTTGTCCTCAAGAAACAATAAAGAAGGAGACCCATAAATCTCTTTGGTACGAATAAAACACTTCCAGACTAAAAATAGAAGCAACATATAATATTCCAACTAGCAATAAGCTAATTGGAAAAATTACAATCCTCCCCTCCCAAAATTTTCTTGTCCTCAAGAAACATTAAAGAAGGATGCTGCAAAATCTTCTCTCCTTCCCAAGTGGCATCATCATCAGGAAGATTCCTCCATTGAATCATATATTTTTTGACCACCCTGCTCTTTATATGTCTCTCCCGAGTATCCAATATAGCCTATGGTTGCAAAACTAGATGGCCCTCATCATCAATATCTAGGAGATCCCTAGTGGCAACCACGTGTTTTTGAATGGCCATCTCGAGGCATAATACATGAAAAATTTCATGGATCTTGCTTCGAATAGGAATCTCTAGCTCATGTGCTACTTCTCCAACATGACGAATCACCCGGTATGGTCCATAGAACCGAGGTTTGAGCTTCTCAGCTCCTTTCTCCTCAATTTCAAATTTTTTATATGCCTAACCATGAAGATAGACCAAATCATCTACCTCAAAATACCTCTCTATCCGACCACGACCTGCATATATTTTCTATTCGTTTTCTGTTGTAGCAATGTTGTCTTTGAGGGCCTAGAGTATATCCTGACTCTCTTGAATCTACTCCTTTACTCTAGGATATTTTCTTGCCCCAAACATCACATCAGCAAATGAAAATGCATTATACCCATAAAGGGCTCGAAATGGGGTCATGCTAATGGACATATGAAATTTGTGTTGTAGCAATACTCCCCCAAATGGAGACAATGCAACCAAGCTCTTTGTTGGCATGAAACTTAGTTCCTCAAGTAGCCTTACGACCACTTGTTCACTATTTCAGTTTTTCCATCAATTTTTGGGTGATAGCTAGTACTTGGTGTCAACTCAGTACCCACTAACTGAAAAATCTCTTGCCAAAATCCACCCATGAAGTGGCTATCCCAATCACGGACTATGGTCTTTGGGAGACCATGGAGTTTAAAGACATCCCTAAAGAAAAGCTCAACTACCTGTGAAGTAGTATATCGTGCAGAAATAGAAAAGAAATGTGAATAATTTGTTAATCAATCAACAACTACAAAGATAAAATCCTTACCCTGAACTGTAGATAGACCGGTGATGAAGTCCATGGAAATAATCTCCCATTTCCCATCTAGAATAGGGACTGTCTGCAATAATCCTGCAAGATGGTTGTGCTCTCCTTTGTTCTGTTGGTAAACTATGCACTCCTTGATGTGTTGGATTACATCCTCCTTGAGAACCTTCCATGAAAATCTCTCCCTAATAGCTTGATAAGTCTTGGTGAATACTTCATGCCCTGCAAGTGGGGAATGATGTGATGCCTGCAAAATATTCTCCTTGAGCTTAGAATATCTAGCCAAGAATACCCGATCTCAGTAATAGATGACCCCATCCATCACTCTATACCTCTCATCAGTCACCAATCCATCTATGATCTCACATGCAAAGTGGTCTTTGGAGTATTCTACTAATAACTGAGCCTTCCAATCTGCTTCCATGCTCATCAAGGACAACGCTGCTGGCCTCCTGGATAGAGCATCTACCACTACATTACTCTTCATTTTGACATATTCTATGTCAAATTCATATCCTTGGATCTTACTCACCCATTTCTTCTACCTCTCCTGAAGCTGCTTCCACTTGGAATCTATTTCCCACAAAATATTGTTGGAACTTGGCTAAATCATGCATAATAGCCAGTATATCCTTATCATATATGGGGTATAGTCTCTCATGTGGCAACAACTTTTGACTTTCAAAAGCTATGGGGTGTCCCCCTTGCATCGATACTTCCCTAATGCCTTATCCTGAAGCATCACATTCCAACACAAAGGGTTCGGTAAAACCAGGTAGGACCAATATGGGGAAGCTACTCATCACCTCCTTGAGCTTATAAAAATCTCTCTGTGCTATGGGTGTCCAACAAAAATATCCCTTCTTGGTTAGATCTATAAGTGGTTCTACTAGTTGAGAGAACCCTTTTACAAACTTTCGGTAATAGGTACATATTCCTACAAACGCCCAAAGTTCTATGACATTATTTAGTTTGAGCCAATCTCTAATAGCATAGATAATTTTTTTTCATGGTCTCTTACCCCATCCAATATAATGATACGGCCCAAGTAAAGCATCTCTGTGAGTCCAAACTCACACTTGGAGAGCTTAGCATAGAATTTTTGCTCCTTAAGAATACGCAATACTACCTCAATATGTTTAAAATGATCCTCCCATGTGCGGCTATAAATAAGAATTTCATCAAAGAAGACTAATAAAAAATTCCTCGAGTGACTATGGAAGATGTGGTTCATACAAGATTGGAATGTTTCTGGAGCATTGGTTATCCCAAAAGTCATTACCAAAAACTCAAAATGCCCATAGTGACATAGGAATGTTGTCTTGGGGATATCTTGATCCCTCACCTTGATTTGATGGTACCTCGATCTCAGATCAATATTGGAGATATACTTGGACCTTCTTAGTTCATCCATCAATTCATCGATCATGGGAATTGGGTACATGATATTCATGGTATTCTTTTTCAATGCTCTATAATCAATGCACATTCTCAATGTACCATCTTTCTTCTTCACCAAGACCACTGAAGAGGCAAAAGCACTAGTGGTAGGCCGGATGTGTCCTAAAGCCAAAAGCTCTTGAATGGCCTTTTCATTCTCACTCAATAGGATTTGGGATGCCTATAGGGCGTGGTGATCACTTCTTGGATCCCCTGTTCCAACTCAATATTGTGTTCAAAAGCTCAGTCAGGAGGTCTCCCAGGTGGAATATCTCCAAATACTATAGAATATCAGTCCAAAATAGATTGTAAATCTAGATGTACTGATGAATCCTTACTTCTGCATTCTGAAAAATTCAATTCTATTACCCATTCTCTGTCCCCTTTGCCCAAATATGCTTCCATGCCATGGGTGGAGACAATCTAGGGTGGATAGGTGTGTATGCCTTTGATTTTCTGATGTTCACCACTCTCCTTTTATGTCTGCTCCATATCTAAGGTTTTCCAATCAGTGGTAACCTTCCCTAAGGCGATTAACCACTGGACACCCAATATCACATTGGTGTCTAGAATATCAACCAAAAAGTAGTGGTATGCCAATGTGTAAGTTCCCATAGTGATGGTTAATGGTGGAACATATTTGACACACTGCATGGTTCTAGCTCCTGGAACCAAAACTAGGAACCCCTCAAAGTCTTCATTGTGAATACCCCTCATTTTCACCAACTGTGTGTCAATAAAGTTATGGGTAGCTCCACTCTCTACCAATGATTATACTCTTTGTCCCATAATAGTGCCTCTAAATATAAAGGTTAGATACTTGGGAACTCCTCTCAAATATGCAAGAGTCCCTCCCATTGGATCAAATGCCTTTAATACATCTTCTTTGGGTGGTGCACCTCCTTCCGATGCTACAACATTGGTCTCCTCCTCCTCATCATAAAATATCTCAATGCAATGTGCTTTCCAGACAATACACTGGTGATTTAGTACCCATGGCAACTGACAAGTGAAACAAAGTATTTTATTCCTTAGATCTCTCTGATCATTATCAAGAGATGTCTTCTCCTGATTCTCCCTTGGGAAAGAAGAGATATTTTGCTAAAAGGGTGCTTTGGCCATGGGAAAAGCATGCTGCAAATCCCTAGCCTTCTCCATAGCTTCTTGGAGTGTGGTTGGTCTAGTGGATTTCACCAACGCATGTAATGGTTCAATCATCCCATCAATAAACATGCATATTATTCTGTTCATAGTGAGTTCCGATACCATGAATGAAAGCTTTAGAAACTCAGAGATATAAGCTTCTAAATATCCCAATTGTTTGAGCTTGGTTAGCTCAACAATGTGAGCCTCCGGGTCCGTGGGATCAAATCTATCCACCAACCTCCTAATGAAGTCTGAATACAAGGTGATACTAGCATGACCAAGTGTAAATAACCCATGGAACCAACACTCATGTGCCTCACCTCCTAGGTGCAGTGTTGTTATTTTGATAGCCTCCACTTCAAAAAATTTGTTGAGATGGAAATAAGTATCCAATTTCTCTACCCAAGCCTTGGCTATGCACTTGGATGATCCATTATAAGAGGGTAAAAAGAACTTGCCCAAACTGTGTTGTTGATCTAAGTTCTACATATACCCTCCCTCTTTATGGTGACTAAAGGATCTCTTACCATCCTTGATCCGACATAATTGTTCTTTGAATTCTCGAGATTGAGATTCATATTCCACAAAATAATCACCAAGGGTTTCTTCCCTTAAGGTCCTTCCTTCCTCACATTCCAAAGATAGGAATGTGGGCATAGTGGATCGTATTGAAGAAGGTTGTGCTACTATTTCCTCCCTCCACAAATGTGAGGTGTCAGAGCTTTCACCATGGTAAAACCCTGTAGGGGACTCCTTATGTCTTTCAAATCTCATCTCTTTGATATATTTGGAAATGTCTTGAAAATTTTTGAGGAGAAGTTTTGGGATCTCTCTCTCCTCCATGGATATAAAGGTATTGTCCCCACAATATGAGCCAAGATCAGAGCTTCGATACCACTGTAATATTCCTATTTAGGAAAATCAACAATATAGGCACCAAAAATGCATTTTTCAGAAAATTACATTATAAAAGTTAAGAACAGCCCATGGATCCATTATTTTTTGTATTATATCATTCAAATATATAATGGGATCAGAAACAAATAATTCTAGCTTAGTTAAATAGATCTCCCAAGCCCAATATAGCCCAAAAAATCTAAAACCCCATGACTACTGCATCACATAAATTTTGAAGCATGTGAAAGCGTAGTTTAATGAGGTTTTCTACTACAGAAATATAGAAACAAATGGATCTGCTGATATATTACTCAAAAGAGCTGAAAAATGGAGATCTAGTCTCTTTTACACAATCTCAAGATAACCTAGCAAGGGCTTATTGAAGGGCATGAGATACAAAAAGTATATACTGCAGATCTGTGGCTGAATCACACTCTTTTACTTAAGCTCTGCATATATCTGGCTGAAAAGACAAAGAAATGGATGAATCCTCTCCGTACTAGCTTTTCGAGTGAAAGGTTGATCCTTCCACTAGGAAACTAGCTCATCAACAGGGGTTTTGACCTTTCCACTGCAACTCCATGAAAAATAATACAGTTTCTCAAGGAGACTATGCCATGGTTGTAGGTGACTGCTTGGCCCAATTCCAGATAGTGGAAATGAGGCCTAGAATACTCCTCTCATATTTCTTCACCAAGTCCTCCAAGGAAGAGTGTGGAATTCTCGCATGAGAATACCGTTGTATTAAATAGTACAACAAACCCAGCCAAACGAATGAAGCATGTAATAAGTCATAAGACTCAAACATAAGAAATATTATGAATTCCTCTCATGGCTTCCATCCCTTCCCTTATATTCTTGGTGATATTCCTCACCGTTGGCCCCACTCATTTATGAGGTTACTTCCATGCAAATACTTCTCCTCCAAAACTGCGATGTTCTCACTAGGTCCACTCTCTTCTTTGGCAGCGCTGTTGATTTGGTCAACCTTGACCTCATCCACATGCATTGCTTCCTTGCACACCCACGGTGGCTTTATTTTTTCTATCTAAACTAATCCAAATTCACACTTGAAGTGTTTTATTCCTAATACAGAGATTTAAGGGTTTCCTTACCCCATTTATTCTTCTAGAATAGAAATAGAAGCAATATATAATATTCCAACTTGCAATAAGCTAATTTGGAATCTTATATGGGAGCCTACCTTTTCTAAATTCACATATAATTAGTTGAGGGATTTGCACCCTATCACCCGACAGTTCATTAGAGATATGAAGGGAATCCCTACGAAAATATCACTCCCTAACCCACGCACTTCCAATCTACACCATATCCATCAAGGCATCCCGGTGAAATCGATACCATATTTAATTGTAATGATGTTGGAAGAGTATTCAAAGGTCATTGAAATACTCTTGATTTAAGGACTAGAAAGCCAACTAACATAAGAAAGATAAGACCCAAGGAACATAGTCCTGAGGGGTAATAGTCAACCATGACAAGAGAATACACAAGGAAATAACTAATAGCTGCGACAAGATACTGGAGTTAACGATCCTCCACTTAGGAGAAAACCTGAGCTGATTCAGGTGGTGCAAAATGAAGAGAACATTAGAAAGAGAATTATTCATTACAACATAGATCACCACTAAAATGAGTGACCTTTCGGGTTGTCGAGGAACTTCATAATCTTAAGAAATGTAATAAAATTAAAAAATTTAGGACATCTAAGGGTCCCGCGAGGTAATGGAGGACAACCATATCACACCAGTGAGGGGTTTAGGTCAGGAAATGAAGCTGAATATGAAGGTAACAACAACCATATCATGTTACCACTACTACCAATATATAATCGGGTACAACCATTAGAATGGATGGCCAAATCACGTTTAGGCATCTCAGGTCCTCTTCATGACATGCCCCATCACCTTGAGAAGAAATTGTTGAAGTTTGATGCTGAAAAAAATATGATGAAGTACAATATAGGTTTTTTCCCCAAAACTTATAGAATAAGGGTGAAACCTGGTATTTCTCCTTACGAGTAGCCTCCAATGGAACTTTGGAGGAATTCTCGAAAAAATTTCTTGAGAAGTTCTCTGAAGATGAGGTGCCTTCCGTGCTTCCAAATGAATTCATCACATTGAACTGCCATAAGAAGGAGTAGGTTAAATATTTTAAACAACTATTTACCACCATTTTGAAAACATTTCCCACCAAATGTGGCTCATGACAACTCTATCATTGTATATGATTATTCCAAGGCCCTTTTGTTGACCAGAGGTTGTCATTGATGTCAACCCAAGAAGCACTAGAGGCTAACCCAATATTGCATGGGAATTTTTACTACGAAATTCAAATATTATGGGTCAATAATTATTTTTATGGGTTCTACTTGTCGAGATGTTTCCATTGATATATGGCATGCCATGTAATTCTTCGCGGTTTGAGAGATATTCATGTTTGAAGTTTGTACCCCCAGTTAGTGAGCTAAAAACCCATGGAGTTGTGTCATGGGTCATTGAAAAGTCATAATTAATATTTTTTAAGCTCCTAAAATCCCTCCCATGTTCACTTGTTGAAGCCCCTCTCAACCTAAGAATTTATATAAATTGTGATCCTCATATCCTCCTCATGCAAGGGATTTCGCCAGCTGAAACAGGTCATCGTGGAATTTTTGATCTAACGTTTTTTATACGAAGGTTTAAAATATTAAATTTTTATAAGGAGAAGGCGAAATCTTGAGGAATCTGTTATAAAAAATTCAGAACAAGGTGCGCAATATTTTTGGAGATATGATCAGTCGAAGTTAGTGTTTTTGCAGGCTCCTGAAGTTCATCTCAAAGAAGTGACCTTGGGAAAATCGTCATAACTCTCTCTCTGAGTATCGGATTTAAATTACATAAAAATTAGCAGATATTTCACAGTATTTAGTTTTCGTGCTATCAATTTTAGAGCCAAATTAAGAAACAGTGACACATGGCACGTCGTACAATTTCGCTCTACTAAAATAGTCCATAATTAGGGCATTGTGAAAGATTGGGTATAACTCTCTCTTGAAGAATAAAAATTGGGTCAAACCTATGGCATTGGAAAGATGACTTAGAGGACTACTACAGTACTGAAAATAAGATATTGGGGATCTGAAATAACAGAGATACACTAGATTCAATATCGAGCTCCTAGAAGGCAAAGAAAAAGCTAGATCATGTTTTTCAAGGGCTGCAAAGGACCAGAATTTCTAGGGAAGAAAAGCAAAGCAAGGTGCAATAGAGGGTAGCATGCCAAGAGAAGCAATCAAGGTACATAAAAACAACAAGAATTTTATCACATGAAGTCTTCATGTGGGCAGTAGTGCATATAATCATTGTAAAGGTATCAATGTACTAAGTCATTGTAAATACATTATTGTACAAATTGTACTAGTGTTTATCTGCCAAGAGTTGAAGAGGCAGTGTCGGGTGGTCTAGGATCATCATTAGGTGGTTGTGTCATAGTTGGGGTTATGGTCTAGTGTATCTTCTTCTTCTACATCATTCTATATCATTGTAAAGTGGACCATTTTCCCTAGTACATGAGTCCATTCTTATTTTATTCTTCTACAGGGTGGTAGGGTGGTGGTAGGGTGAGTTGTAGCTCATTGGGTGTTGGGGAATCTGCCCAATTGACTACTGATTAATATCGAGCATTGGAGCGCCCATTCAGTGGAAGCTAGAGAAGAATTATTTTCTAGATTCTAGGAAGTTTGAGGTTTATTTTCAATTGGAGTTGAATATTAAATAATTATTAGAAAAGCATTAGGTGGTTTTTGTCCCATAGTGGGTTTCCACCTTAAAACCTGTGTGCATTTGTTTCCTCTTGTTTTCTACTATCATTGTACAAACACTGATAATGCTTGAAGATTAACTAATGCTCTAATTCAAATAATTACTGATTCACCCCCCTCTCAGTATTTCCAACACCTTCCACCCTATATCACTGTGTTCGTCCGACGCGAGGCCAAGGTCATCCTAGTGTCGAATTTTCCAGAAGCTTTCGCTGTGGGAAAGGATATGTTGTCTATAGGAGTAATTTAACATGACACCTGGGAAGAGTCTAAGCCGAGGAATAAAAAATATCAAGCCTAAATGAGTAAATATGGTTATAAGGATAAATATTCCTTTGATTTTGAATGTTTAACCAATTCCTTGAAACAATTGATGAATGAGGTCGTAGATTTGAAAAGGAGGATAAACAATTTGTCATCAGGAACTAGACCACTGAAACCATTTTTCCAAAAGAACAATAATACTCCCACAAGGTAATCTTCGATCTCTAATATCAACTTGAATGTAGAACATATTGGTAAGGATACCTTTTTCACCTTTCACCAACCCTCTCATTCTAAAAATTCTTGTTCGCAATGGATACAAAACATTATGGAATCAATCACCCAAATCCTAGAGAAACATGCTATTGGAGATGAAAAGAAGGATTATAATGATCCTCAGGAAGAATCTACACCCCTAGATGAAAATTCATGTTCCAATATCCTAGTTTTCAAAGCCATCTGTGTGGATGTGGTTGAAACAATCCATGAAGAAAATGTAGGTGATGATGCCCCATCCAAACCTCTCAAAACATATAATCCTAGGATTAAAGGGCCGATACTCGGTTCTATTCTAAAATATAAAAATAAAAGGTTATTGAGGAGGATCCTCCCTCGTAAAAACTCAAATCAGGCTTCGAATACTACTTCTAAGGGGACTTCTAGCTATAGTTTGAAAGGTACTTCGGTAAGTTGGAAGGTCGACTCCTCTACTCCTGGGACCATGGCTAATACTACGAAATAAACTTTCATCCTGTAGTCACCCTTAGAAGCAGTTATGTCAACATACTTAGGGTATAACATCGTCGAAGGTATTAAGAATACATGATCCAAATTTTCACTCTATGAAGTTGCCAAGATAGCCAGACAATTTGAGTTGATTATCAAAGCCTTTGCTGCCACATCTTCAACCAACAAGGCTACCTCTTCTTCGAAGACAATATCCTCCAGCCAATCCCAGGCCTCAGTCAACCTCCAATTTATTGTTAATGATTTAAATGTAAATTTGGGAGGTTTAATACCCCCATTCATTTTGAATTTCAAAATATTCATCTATAATGTGAACAATTTCCTTGTTGACTCAGGTGCATTGAATAATTTTATATCTCTATCAGTGTGAAAAATGATAACTATTCAACCTGAGAAGAGAGGTGCCAAAATCATTCAATTGGATAGATCTCAAGTTCCTACTCTAGGTGAATTGAAAAATTTAATAATTTAGGTTATCTTTATACTCTAGAGTGCATCAATGCATTGGAATAGTTCTTGTTGACATTCCTAAAGCATACAAATTATTTCTTAGTAGGGACTAGTTAAACAAACTGTAGGGGTATTTCACCACTGACTGGTCCCACTTGTGGCTTCCTTATAAAGGAAAGAATAACGAGATAAAATTTAGCGACAAATCCTACATGAAGCATACATTCATAGATCTAGAGGCCTTGAATAAGCTAATTAGTTTTTATGAGGAAGAATTGGGAATGTGTTTCTTGGAAACCAACCTTGGGTACTATCGAGCCTTTCCATCGCCCATCCCACCTAACACACAGCTAGAACTCATTCCTTTCTCTCCAACTGATGCTATTGATCCTTTTACTATAGATGTGAACACTTTCAACATATATTTAACCAAGAATGAAATTTGAAATTTTTATTATGATGGGTCCATGACTCAAGATGGAGTCAGTTTTTGATGTATCCTCATGGACCCCAGAAAAAGTAAAATTTTGATTTCTTGTAGGTTAGAATTTCAGTGCACTAAAAACATTGCAGAGTATGAGTTGTTGATCCTTTGGCTCAAGAAGGCTATCGACCTAAAGGTTGAATATTTCAAGGTGACTGGCGATTTGTAAATAATCACTAGGAAGGTACAAATTACAATTAATTGTGTATCACTGCACCTTAAAAAATATCAGCAGGAGGTATGGCGATTAATCTCTTCCTTGAAATATTTCAGCATTAATTTAGTTCGTAGGTTTAATAATGTTTCCACTGACACTTTAGCCAATGTCATAGCTAGGTTTACACTGCTAAGAGATAGTTTTTCCATTGAAATTGTTTATAAACCCGCTCTTCTAGATAATATAACTAATTTACGTGTTTTTAATGATGAACAA
This sequence comes from Pinus albicaulis, assembly GCA_034641835.2. Taxonomy (NCBI): domain Eukaryota; kingdom Viridiplantae; phylum Streptophyta; class Pinopsida; order Pinales; family Pinaceae; genus Pinus; species Pinus albicaulis. Next base: position 483,240,976 of record CM076574.1, read on the forward strand.
TAGATAATTTACTTTATATTCAACTTCGATGTATTTAAGGGTTGCACAATAGAAAAGGAAGAGAAAAAAAGGGACTTGCAAGATGAAGAAAATGAGTGCAAGGGAAAACCCATGCCCAAAGTTGTAGTCATGCTAGAAAATTTATTTGATCTGTAAAATCATTTCCAAGGCCACCAAATACTGAGACTCAAAGAACCAAACTCTCGCATGAGAAAATTAATCTTTGGATTGAGGCCAACCCAAAATTTATCAATATTGGCATTGTATATTAAACTCATGAAAGGTAGTCCATTTTCAACTTATTCAATAGGTATAAAAATTCACTTTAACATATGATGACTTGAAGACATGTGACACCTACATTATCTAACATGTTATACCTATAAAAGAATGGGTCAAACATTTCCAAGAGAAACTGATGAAACTATGTCCTACTCTTAAGCCACTCATTCAAAAGGATCTAAAGAAGATGCTCGGACCATGTATTATTTTCAAAGTGAGGCACTGCACTTATGTCTCGAATCTAATTCCTATACCAAATAAGTACAATGAAATTTGGTTATGCGTCAACTTCGAAAATCTCAATTGGACTTCAAATAAAGATAAATTCCTTGTTCCCTATATGGATAATATTGTTCAAATTGTATCTCTTTCAGAAATGTTCTCCTTACTTGACAATTTCTATGGATACAACTAGGTGGTTGTTACTGAACTAGATCATTTGAAGACGACCATCAGAATGAAGTGGGGAACTTTTGCATTTCGATACATTCCCTTTGGACTTATAAATTCCAGATAAAAATTCCAAAGGGAAATCAACATCTATTTTAGGGTATTAATCGGTCGTAGAATGTTGTTTTATGTGGATAATGTCAGGGTGTTCCTAAAGAATAGGTCCAACCATATTTTTCATCTGAAGAAAATATTTGAGCGATACCAAAAATACGGGATTTCATTGAATCCAAAGAAAACAATTTTCATGGTATCAGAAGGAAACCTCCTTGGACATATCATAAAAAATATAGAATCACCATCTATCATTAGCACATAAAATTTATCATAGAAAACCATCTCGCAAGCGGAAAGAAAGGTATTCATTTTTTCGTGGGAAAAATAAACTTTCTTCGCAAGTTTATTTATGATTGTACCTAGATCATTAAATCCTTACAAAATATGATACAAAAACTTTCAAGGTTTAAATGGAATCAATAATAGACAGAATTTTTTAATCCTATGAATGAAGCCATTACATAATACCCTTCTCTATAAATCCCAAACTTAGCAAGGACTTCATCCTATATATTTTTGTCTTATATTAATCCTTAGCTATCATGCTTATGCAAAAGGATGAAAACAATGATGAGCATCCCATAGCCTTCATGAGCATGAGACTACAGGGTTTAGAGCTTAATTACATGGACATGGATAAATAAGCATATTCATTATACAATGTTATGAAACATTTCACAACTTACATTCTCAAAAACCATGTAACAATGTTTGTCCTTCCCTGCCATTAGGTCACTATTCATTCATTAGGAGATGGGTGAGCAAAAGGCCAATTGGATGAATTTCCTCTAATAATATGAATTATATTTCAAGCCCGCTCACACAGTAAAAGGATATGTATTATTTAAATTAATTTCTGAGACTCAATACCCACCCAACAAAGAATCAGAGGATTGGGATCATGAGATCGAGATGCAGTCCATAATCAACTCAGAATTTTGAATGACTCTTCTTGTTGGTATGTTGATCTGAAGTAGTATTTAGGGAAGGGGAACTTTCCTCCTGATTTTTCGGGAACACAAAAAATGGTTGTGAGGATTAAAGCTTCGTCTTATCAGCTAATATAAGAACGCTTGTTCCATAAACACCACAATGGCATAATACTCAAGTGTTTTGAATTTGATGATGCACAATGAATTTCGAAATACCTGCATGATGGACAGGTAGAGGGCTATTGTGTTGGCGATGCCACAACCCATAAAATCATGAAGGCTAGTTTCTATTGGACTACCATGTTTGTAGATGCCCACACATATACTCGAAAATTCTCTATTTGTCAAAAATGTGTTGGAAGAGAATATTGATCGTCTACCCCGCTTCAATCCATAGTAGTGGAGGAACCATTTCAGCAGTGGAGATTGGATGTATTTGGTGAGAATGTGTTGTGTCCATACAAATAACATATGTGCATTCTCACAACTACTAACTACATCACGAGGAAGTTGTTCCATTACGGTAAATCAATGATAAAGAGGTAATATATTTCATTAAAAAACACATCATGCCCTAGTTCAATGTTCCAACCTCGTTTTTTATAATGTTACACATTTTTCATCTTTAAAGTTATATAATTTCACTTTAGAGAATGTTATTGTTTTAAAAAATTCAACTACTTATTACCCCCAAGGTAATAACTTAGCAGTGTCCACCAACAAAAACCTGATCCAAATTATCAAGAAAGACTTTCAATCACACCAACAAAACTAAAACAATGCTTTGATCATTTCACTATTGCTAGACCGCGTCACCCGCAAACTGTGTCTTAGAACCTCCCCTTAGTTCCTAGTCTATGGAAAAAGAAGCCATTTTACCGCCACATCTCTACCTACATGCCCTCCAATTTCCACAAGTGTCATGAGGCACTCCCTATCCTACCATGCAAACTCAAATTGAAACTCTACTCAAACTAGAGGAATAAAGGAAAAATGCGAGGGAGGAGTTTTTTGTGCACCAGAGATGAATGAAGAGGTGGTTCGATAAAAATTATATAGGAAATAAAGAACTCAATGTGGGTGAGGTTGTCCTCAAATGGGACAAAGCCCACGAGGGAAAAGGTAAGCACACAAAATTTCAAGGCCTATGGATTAGTTGTTTTCAGGTTAAGAAGAATATTGTCTAACATACCTATAGATAGGAAACCTTATAAGGGAGGGTTGAACCCCTCCCCGTAACTTTCCATGGCCTAAAATTGTACTTTACCTAGCATCTATCGAAACTTATATCCCTACCTTTGTAATATAGTTTCCTTCTTTGTTTTGTTTCCCATTGCTTCTATGTGTTACATTTGATTTCATTTTTTATTTAAAATAAAATTTCTACCCCAAATAAATCATTCTGGAGCATCACTTAAGTCATAAACCCTAGGTTTGAGGTAGCCCCTATGCTAGTGGCTAAGTTTTACATCTCTCTGTGCCTATACTTGAACATCCTTAAAGTTGGGACAAAGGAAGAGTGTTGAAATCCATTTTAGTGGGGAACTATGGCTATACATGACACCCTACCTTAAACAATAAGCCCATACCATTGAATTGGATATATGCCTTTTGAAAAAACTGGTTGGTCCAGCTGAATTGAAAAAGTGGGAAGAAAAATATATAACGAGAAACACATATTTTGGGAAAATAACCAGAAATAAACTCACTTGCAGGTAAAATAAGTCGATATCCCTCATTAACCCAAGCTAGTAAATTCCATTTAAATAAGTTCCAATGAGAATATATGAATAAATTTCAATGATCGCCCGAATAAAAAAAAAGGAAAAGGGATTGAGAAAGGATTCCGACATAGAGAGGAGATGCAACGACTCCACCAAGGTACTTTCCAAGCTTGTTCACAACAGAGAAATATTTGTATTTTCTAGGAAGTGACTCCATTGGGGTACTATTTAGGCTCACTAGAAGTGGATACAAACCAGAGATATGTCACCAATATACCAAGAATAATTAAAACTCATATCGTTATTTAAAACCCTATGTCGAGCCATCGAGAATCACTTTACCATGTGTGTTAGCAAGTCGATTCAAGGTAGCAATGGATTGTTGATCTATATTAAGGGAAATAAGTATGCGTCAGTGAGACGCAAAATATGGAAACAAAGAACCCATAATGGTCCACTTGACCCTAAGATCAGGTGTAAGAAGAGATATTGAGATTATAGCAATTAATTTCCAATTGTTGTAGTTGTTGCAAGAATCATCTAATATTCCTGACCCTTAAAATTTTTGGAGCCCCTGCATTACAAGATCTATCTATGCTTCCCATGTATTGGTCAACTCTCATTTAGCCTCTTCACAAATATAAATTTGGTGAACATAAAGATAATTTTTGCAAGTGGGTGTTTATGAACTTAAATACTTGCAACCTTGCAACCTTACTCCATTTTTTCCTAAGTCAATCGGTCAAGTTGCAAATAAAAATTTGTGACCTTTCACCCATTCCATGACTTTTCAACCTATTCCCCTCGCCCAAGTGAAGTTGTGAAGGTCTCAAAGTCACAAAACGTCCTTCTGATCTAATTTGCAACTAATGCGACCTTAAAATGGTCACCAGTTTGCAAATGTCACAAAGGGACAAAGTCAAGACCCCACGACCCTTGCGACCTAATTAATTTCTTGCATGTTTGACCTTTTTATATATAGTCTCTCAAACATTTTAGTACTTCATTCGGTTAATTGTAGTGCTCGACAAATTCACAACTCAAATGGTACACGAATTATTCTAGGTATGTGACCTTTCCCCTCCCAACAATCCTTTCATTTTTCCATGCGCTTCTCTTTTGTAAAATGAACTTTCACCTTCCCTTATGGGAAGGTTTTATTCACCTCAAACAAACTATCTGAGCCTTATTATGTTCCTTAAAACTCCTGAGATAACAATATGACCATCATACCTCCACTACCTTAGTAGAGAAGTCCATTTCTCACCCATATTTCCTTATTCAATTTCATATTGAGTACTTTTGGTAGATAGGGTCCATAAAGCAAAGAATTGATCCTCGTCCCCTTCACCAAGCTTCGTTGGCATATTGGCTGCACAAAAAAAAGCCATGATACGAAAATTATTGCGACCTGCGACCATGCGACTTAGTGACATTGTTACTTGTGTGACCATTGTGACATATCCCTCCCTTCTACCTCATCAATTTACGGCTGGCGCAACTTACTAAAGGTTGTGACCTAAACTCTATGTCATGTAGTCACTGTAGAAAATAGCTGAATAAATCACTTATTCACTGAAGATTAACCTGGTCATATATCAATTTCGAATTGCATACATAACACATAACCTTCTTCTACAATTAATTGTCACATGCGGAAATAACAGAAGCAATCTCACATCAAATCAATCACACATTAACTCAGTATGTATGGGGAAAGCCTATAGCTGAAAACCCTGCAGCTATTGTGTATATTATAATGGAGAAATCATGTAACAATCATAGTACAAAAACTCTTCACAAGCTCTCATGCACTACCTCCCATGCTACACATTATCAAGCTAGATCTAGCAAATCACTTGCTCCAATCCTTAGCCACTTTTAATTGTCACATGCGGAAAATAACAGAAGCAATCTCACATCAAATCAATCACACATTAAACTCAAGATGTAGGGAAAGCCTATAGCTGAAAACCCCAGCCTATTGTGTATATTATAATGGAGTAAAATCATGTAACAATCATAGTACAAAAACTCTTCACAAGCTCTCATGCACTACCTCCCATGCTACACACTATCAAGCTAGGATCTAGCAAATCACTTGCCCAATCCTTAGCCACTTGATAGCCAACCTTGATTTCACAGATTTCAAAGCTATGGGATGGCCTCTTTATATAGATAAACCACCAGCCTAAACTTTGCAATACTCATAGCTTACTCCACCTATCTATGTGTTGCAAATAGCAACAAGATAGTCACAACCGATATTAACTCACCCTTTCATCTACCTCTTCCACTGGTCTCCACTGAACTGATCATGCACTGTAGTGAACTGAAGTGTTCTTGAGTTGACTAATGAGTTAATAATTAGTAAATTAAATATTATTTAATTTACTCCACTCATATCTAATTGATTAGCTAGTTAACTAAATCTCAACTAGTTCAACCGAAATAAATAGAACACAACTCCACTATTTGTCCCGTTAACTCCTCCAAAACTTCTGCCACTGAAGTCTAACTGAAGCCAACCATGCAAGATGCCATCAAACCCTAGGAACCACGTGATTCCTTGTGTCAGTTGCATGAGCCACCTCCATGACTCAAACCGAAGTGCGCCAAGAGAGTAAACTGCTGTTTATAGTCAAAATATTATTAAGGGTAAATAATATTTGACTTCCATATTTTTAGGAGATCAGTCTAAAAATAGCCCGGGTCCTAAAAATAAGGGTCTCATCTATTTTTACCGACATGTCGCATACTTCAAGAATTTCCAAGTAGAATTCCCAAATTATGCTCCGTATGTCTAAAAATAGACATAGTCTAAAAATAGACTTTGCGCCAGAATTTGCCTGCGGGCCTACTTAGTGAAGGCGACTTCATTTCACTAAGCTCCATCATCTTGCTGCATTCTCAACACTCCCTCTCAGCAAGATATGGATTATCTGCAATCCCTATCCTGCCTCTGTGGAATTCGAACTTGCTCCTGGTGAGCGCCTTCGTCAGGATGTCGGCATCCTGATCCTCCGTGGGAACATATGAAAGCATCATGATCCTCCGCCGAACACAATCTCTGATGTGATGGTACCTGATGTCGATATGTTTGGACCTATCATGAAATACTGGATTAGCCGAGAGCTTGATGCAGCTCTGGTTATCACAGTAGATCACCGTAGGCTCCAAATGCAACCTGAACAAACCTGCGAGGATCTTCCTCATCCAAATAGCCTCACATGCAGCCAAGCTTGCTGCCATGTACTCGGCCTCTGCTGAACTGAGTGCCACGGATCTCTGCTTCCTGCTGTACCAGGAAACTGCTGTCGACCCAATGCTGAAAACTCCTCCGGAAGTGCTCTTCCGGTCTGTTGGGCTCCCTGCCCAATCTGCATCAGTGAAACCAGAAAGCTTCACTCCATCCTCCTGTCTGTACCATAGACCATATCCCGATGTGCCTCCGATATAGCGCAATACATGCTTGCCCGCCTTCCAAAAGAGCTTGGTAGGCTTAACCATAGCTTGCGAAAGCTGGTTAACTGCATAGCATATATCGGGTCGAGTATTGACCAGATACATCAACGACCCCACCAACTGCCGATAGACAGTGGCATCCACTACCTCCTCCGAAGTAGCATCTCCCTTCCTCCAACCTCCAGGAAGAGGGGTATCAACAGGCTTGCAGCCTTGCATGTTGAACCTCTCCATAATCTCCCGGGCATACTTGCCCTGAGAAACAAACAGTCCTCCACTGCGCTGCCAAATCTCCAATCCCAGGAAATAATGAAGGATGCCCAGGTCCTTCATCTCAAACTCTCGTGCAAGATCCTCCTTGCATGAAAGTATCAACTGCTCATCGCCAGCCAAAATCAGATCATCTACATACAGTACGATGATCAACAGCTTCCCCTCCACCACAATCTGGTACAGGTTTGGATCCGCCTCACTCTTGGAGAATCCAAGCCCGGTGAAGTAGCTGTCTATCCGAGTGTACCAAGCACGATGTGCTTGCTTCAGCCCATACAGTGCTCTCTTGAGTCGGCACACATGCGACTCACTGCTGAAGATCTCAAAACCTTCAGGCTGCTCTATGTACACCTCTTCCTCAATAACTCCATTGAGGAACGCAGTCTTCACATCCATCTGATGAATGCGCCACCCCATCTGCGCTGAGAGAGCAAGGATCTTCCGTATGGAAGAGTACCTTGCGACAGGTGCAAAAGTCTCCTCATAGTCAATCCCCTCGATCTGTGAGAAGCCACGGGCGACAAATCTCGCCTTGTACTTCTCCACACTCCCGTCAGCCGCCTGCTTCACCTTGTAGATCCATCGCGAACCTACAACCGATTTCCCAACCGGTCTTGGGACAATCTCCCATGCACTGTTCCTGATGATCGAATCATATTCTTCGATCATGGCATCAACCCATGCGGGTTCCTCCACAGCTTCCTCAAAAGAGGATGGCTCTGTCACAACACATTGACTCATAAGAGCCATGCATCCAGTGTACCGATCCGGTGACTGTCTCTGTCTGCGCTGTGCTGTAGGTGGTCCTACAACCTTCTCTGCATCCCGAGCCAGTCGCTCAGCTTCTGTAGTGCGCATGCGCCCTCTGATGGTTGGCGCTGCCTGGGTGGTTTCTTCCACCTCCCGAACCTCCTCTTGTGGCTGATCCACATCCGGAAGCTCCTCCTTAGGAACTAACAGCTCCTCATCTGCATGCAAGTGTAGCTCCCTCTCAAGCGAACACCGCATGGCTTTCTCCTCCTGAAATTTTATATCCCGTCGCACAACAGTCTTTCGACTGTCTGACAAATACACCCGGTAGTTGTGAGGTGTATCAGTGCACCCCACAAATATTCCAACCTCAGCAGTTGGATCCAGCTTCCTTCTCGCATCCTTCGTCACATGCATGTAGACAGGAGAACCAAAAATCCGCAAATGGGAAATATCAGCCCTCTTGCCAGAATAAGCCTCCTCTGGTGTACTCATGCCAAGAACCTTGTGAGGACAACGGTTCTGCACATACACTGCTGTATTGCATGCCTCAGCCCACAAGTGAAGGGGTAGGCCCTGATCATGCAACATCGCCCGTGCAGCACCCACGATCGTTCGGTTCTTCCGCTCAGCCACCCCGTTCTGCTGTGGGTTATGGGGTGCGATGAGCTCTCTCCGAATCCCTTCTGCGCTGCAGAACTCCTTGAATTCAGCCGAGATGAATTCACCACCATTATCACTCCTTAGAGCAATTACCTTCTTCCCCGACTCCTTCTCGACCAGTGCTTTAAACTCACAGAACTTCGCGAATGTATCGCTCTTCTTCTGCATGAAGAAGATCCAGCACTTTCGAGAGAAATCATCAACAAAGATCACATAATACCCGTGCTTTGCTGTCGAAGCAACTGAGAAAGGACCACACACGTCTGTGTGAACTCTCTCAAGGATCGTCGTGGCGCGACTATCCTTCTCGTGAAAGGTGGCTTTCACATACTTCCTTAAAGTACACCCCTTGCACTGATCTGACTGCGCAAGAGTGCCCTTAGGAAGTCCAGTAGAAATCTGCTGCAGAATCTTCAAAGCTCCATGGTGAAGATGGCCCAATCTCCTGTGCCATAATTCGCCCTCATCATCCCGGCTCACCACTTCTCCCGCCTTGCATGCCATAGCTGCGCAGTCATCTACCTGCAACTGATAAAGGTTCTGAGTTCGAACCCCTATCTTCCGGGTCTCTCCAGTAGTCTTACTGCGCAGGAAGGCTTTTCCTTCGCCGAAGACCACATCATACCCCTTATCCTCCAACATCGCTACTGAAATCAGGTTCTTCTTCAATCCAGGTACATGCATGACATCCTTTAAGACAAAGGGTTTACCGGACTCCCTCTGAAAGGATACGGTACCGATACCAGTCGCACTGTATCTACCGTCATCGCCCATCTCGATGTGCATACCCAAATCCTTGTCCTCCAGATCTGAGAACAACTCCCGATCTCCCGTCATATGAAATGACGCACCGTTGTCCAAGAACCACACCGATCCCAGCATACTTGAAACTAAGCATGCAATCAGTGAAACTTTGACAGCCACCCCCACACTTCCCAGCTCATCTCTGCACTGAGTGAACTTCGTGAGGTATTTGGCGATGCTGTCGCCCTTCTCCATCTTGATGTTCCTGAGCTTATCTTTGAGCACCAGCTTCCTTTGGTCACTCTTACTCTGGAATAGATCCGTCAAAGCTTTCCACATTAAATATGGAGTAGCCTTACCATGAAGGCTGGATACAATATGATCCTTGACGCCCTCCAACAGGATCCTTCGACATTTCGCGATCTTCTTTTGCCATGCATCGACCAAAGCTGCATCATTGGGCTTTGGGACATCCGCATCCACGAACTCCTTCAGAACATTATCTTCTAACACTGCCTCCATTCGATCTTTCCATGCAACATAGTTCGAACTACCTTCAAGAGCATATTCGAGTCGCAATCCATTGAAAGAAGACATATTTCAACACCGGCACCAAGAAAATCAACCTTCTGCAAAATTCGAATTCCAAACTCCAAGCTCTATCGCTTCCGATCTATACTTGAAAACAAATTATTTCCAAATCAGAGATTGACTGCAAAGGGCATTCACTAGATCTTTCACCTTACAAAGAAGGATGAATATTCCGGAGGCTACCTGGCCCGCATGCAGACTCTGTTCGAGGAAATAAGTTTGCAATCACCGTAATAGACTTCGACAATTAACTTCGCTCCGATACCATGTAGAAATTAGCTGAATAAATCACTTATTCACTGAAGATTAACCCGGTCATATATCAATTTCGAATTGCATACATAACACATAAACTTCTTCTACAATTAATTGTCACATGCGGAAATAACAGAAGCAATCTCACATCAATTCAATCACACATTAACTCAGTATGTATGGGGAAAGCCTATAGCTGAAAACCCCCCAGCTATTGTGTATATTATAATGGAGAAATCATGTAACAATCATAGTACAAAACTCTTCACAAGCTCTCATGCACTACCTCCCATGCTACACACTATCAAGCTAGATCTAGAAAATCACTTGCTCCAATCCTTAGCCACTTGATAGCCAACCTTGATTGCGTATTTTAATGCTAGGTGATGGCCTCCTTATATAGATAAACCACCAGCCTAAACTTTGCAATACTCATAGCTTACTCCACTTATCTATGTGTTGCAAATAGCAACAGTATAGTTACAACTGATAGCTAACTCTACCCTTTCATCTATCTCTTTCACTGGTCTTCACTGAACTGATCATGCACTGTAGTGAACTGAAGTGTTCTTGAGTTGACTAATGAGTTAATAATTAATGAATTAAATAATATTTAATTCACTCCACTCATATCTAGTTGATTAGTTAGTTAACTAATCCCAACTAGTTCAACTAAAACAAACAGAACATAACTCCACTACTTGTCCCGTTAACTCCTCCAAAACTTCTGCCACTGAAGTCTAACCGAAGCCAACCATGCAAGATGACATCAAACCCTAGGAATCACACATCTTATCACTCTCATTTTATGTGACCTCTTCATTCATGCAACCTTGTGACCTGTCTTGGAAAGAATCCCTCTCGAGTCTCTGCTTAGCATTCAAAATCCCTAATTCATTATTTCATTTCTAGACTTCAAATTATTCATGTTGTCTCTCTTATCTTCGGATTGCTTAATTGAAATTCCAGGTGATGTAGAGCTTGATTTCATTTTGATTTCCTCCTTTACGGGTGAAATGAAACCATTGTTCATCAAGCATCACCAAAAGAGCCTCGAAAGTAGTGAACAAGATATTTATCATATCCTGCCACCTTAGATATACAGAGATACTGTGTGCAACCTCAAAAAAAGCACTAAGTTGCATGGATTCAATATTTATATAAATTTCTCCAAACCAGACATCCCAGAGAACCAGGAATATTTCCAGGTATATATCAATGTCAATAGGTTTAGATTCCACCAAGTGCACACACATCCTCCTATTTTTTCCATTTGTAGAAACCATTGAATGGATTTTATAGGATACGGACATCAAATGGTGGGTAGTGAGGAATCATAGGGGTGACTTCTTTGCAATTATCTATTCAAAAAATATTAAGGCTTATTTCATCTTGCCTAAAAAGGAGGAGTCATTCAATTCCTGATGGCAGACAGATTTCACAATTCCAACCAACGACATCATAAGGAATTGGTGGAAATATACTTCCAAGTTTTTGGAAAATAATGACTAGGCATACAAGAAGAAAAGCCTTAAAAAATTCTATCAACTCATCGCATCCATGATTAATTGATTAAATGATATGGTTAACATAGATACCTTCCATGGGACATAGGTCCCTATCATGTATGTCATCAACATTATAGGTATAGTTTTCAACTGGGCCAATATACTAGTTATTTCATTGACTAATATAATTTTTGCGAAGGTTCCTTAGGAGGACCACCATAAAAATTTTACATGGCATGATACCTAATGTATGCAATATGTGCGAGATGTCAATCTGACCATTGGAGTTATAACTAGATTGTGGATATGGAGGATCTTGTACAATGGCACTATAACGTATTTTAGAATCTAGGCTATAAAAATTTACATGAATCAATCTCTAAAACTTTCATTACCCCATTATATGGGTCTCTTATCGAAGAATACTCTCCATGCATGTCAAATATGGCCACGGAGACTCTCATTAAAGTGGAGCATTGGTTTCCCATTCAGGATGGAACATTCATGAGGGTATATGGTTCCTATAAATGCCCTCGCCTGCTTCCTAGGTTTTCTATAGACAAGTTATTTTTGTAGGAAGTGTGTTATAAAATGACAAATATATTTTCAAATATGTTGAGCAAAGGGAAGAATAAATCCTGACCCACTTTCCCTCTCACCATTAGAGCATACACAGTTGAAAAATTCAAAGAAGTTGAAGCAGAGGCTGAGGAAATGAAGAGGATACATTTGGTGGCTTTGAATCACCATAAATATGACCCTGAGAGAGTGGTAGAACCTCATTGAAATAGTTCCAACATAAACTGGTCATACCAACACACCAAGTAGCCACATGAAGACAGAGTTAGAAACTGGTATAACGCAACCCAAAATCCCAGCCCAAACGAAAATGATCTAGATTTATTCAGGAAGGATAGAAAATACATAAATAAATATAAACATAAGGATGCAGCAAAAATAAAACTTCATTTCATTAATATAAAATAGCTAAAATATTCTTACAGACATAATGGACATAAACTGGCTAGGGCAATGGTAGCTTATTGCTAAGAAGAGATGTGGGGGATACATGCCTCTAAAATGTGTTACAATGAGGCTCAAAGGCAAATTTTTTTTAGAGAAACAATGGGAAACCCTAAACATCCCAAAATGTAACCCTAGGATATGAAATGCCAAATTATGGGCCACGTTGGGCTAAATTGGTACATCAATTTCTCGGGGTCGTTGTTTGTTTAACACACACAATACTTCATTAGAAATATCTATCTGAGGAATACAACTTCTGACAAAGAATGATGAGTTGAAATATCACCTTTGTGAATGATTATTTTCCAAAAAAAAAAATGTTGCTTAGGGCCTCAAAATGACTCCGGAAGTTTAGGACCCGAAAACCTAGAAAAAATAATAAATTTTGATACAATTAAGGAAACTAGAAAACTGAAAGAAATAATAGTGGGGGTCTGGGTGGAATAGGCAGGTGGCCACCAATATCCACTTGGATCAGAACAACTAGAGGAGAAGGAATAGAATGTCGGACACTTATAGGGGAATATAAGATTATAAGAAAGGGAAACTTCACTTAATATAAAAAGTAACAATAAAAGGAAGCAAGGAAACTTAATAAGTATAAAGGTAAAGAAATGGAATACACCCCAAGAAAATAAGATGAAGGTGAAGATAAAGAAAAATTGGAGCAAAGAAATTTGACCTTAGCTAAAAATAAGCATCAAAAAAAAAGAAAAAGAGAAGAATACCTTAAAAGGTTACAAAATTTGGAGAGGAGTAGCTGAAGAACAACTTGAGAAGAAATGACAAGAGGATGAGAGGGAGAAGAAGAAAGAGGAGGAGGAACAAATTAAAATACAGGAAGAGGAACAGAGGAAGGCCAAGGAAGAAGATAAGAAAATTCATGAACATAAATCTTAGGAGGAACAAAAACGAGATGAAGAATTTAAGAAAAAAATAGGAAGAGGAAGAGTGAGAAAGGAAGAGACTAGAGGATGAAAAAAGGAGAAAGTAAGAGGAAGAAAAGAAGAAACAAGAAGAGGCCAACAAAGAAACCTAGGAAGCATTTGAACAACAATGAAAACTCAATGAGAAAGCAGAGCTACCTCCACTAGGTGTACCCTAGTCCACTCTCATCACCAGCAGACACCTTCCTCTCAAATATTTGGTGATTCCAAAAGAGGCATAAGAGGTACAAGACTTTACAACACCTACCTTTGATCAATTGAATTGAAATATGATGCAATAAAGAAGGAAATTTTATGCTAGAAACCCTACAGAGCCTTTGTCTATGACCACTGTGAATCCTGAAATGATAGCCTTGGAAGGAACCACCTTTTATAACTCCAACGGGGCTAGATTTTGGGAGAATGAACAAGAATACTACAAAATTTCAAGGAAATATATGTTCATATAAAAAAAAGAGCTTCTAGAGAAGAAGAGGACAAGAGGAATCTAAAAGAAGAAAATGTAGCACTTTTCTTAGCTCACTCAAGCACAAAGGATTTGTAGCCCTGACTCAAGGAAAGAGCTAAGACCATAAGAGGATCCATGGTGATATTTTATGAAAAGAATACGAATTTGCATCATACGGTAGCCCCCATCCTCACCATACAAGATAACACCAAAGAAAAATATTCCATGATGAAATAGGTTGTTACAACTCTAGTAAATATTCATGAATCAAAAATTAAATATCCATAGGCCCCGACAACTCTCCCAAATAGTGATTGGATTACCACCTAGAACACCAAAGTAGAATTACAAATTAAGATCCAATCATGGGATAAGCTGGCCAGATATGTTGAAAAGGTCCTTTCCTCTTACAATCATATTTGGAGTGGGTCAAAGTCAATGATCGAGGTCCATTAGGTTCCTTTTATTGGAGCAGTTTGGGAAGTGAAGAAGCAGGAAGAGGTCTTGCAATAAATTCTAGAATTTGTCGACTTGTTCAGGTAGGATTCCAATTCAAGTGATTTTCATTTCATGAAGGAGAACATTGCACCTTATGCGACAGATAAAGTGAGGATGTACACAAATTTGGTAACTCTAGCCAATCATATTGGGGTCAAGAAAGGTTCTCTCATTTTGGATGCCCTCAAATTCCTCCATAGGCATGATGAAGAAAATTTAAAGATAGCTCTAATAGTTGTGAAATACAAGATCTGAAAGAATAGCCTTATAGAGGACTTTCATGTGGATGCCCTAAAATTATCAATTACCAAATTGTTAGTAATAATTCACTTAATTTGTTTTCCATAGGAAAATAGTGTAGAGTATAAAAAAATAGGAATTTGAAGTGTCATGAGGTAGTCCAAAGGTGGTGAGGAAGTCTAGGAGACATTGGCACACTGAGAGTTTCCTTATTTTTTATAAATATGGTGTTACACGTTATTTTTTCACCATGAAATTTTACTGTCCATGTAGGTCCATCACTACCTATATTATGCTCCCTTAGAAGTCAAAATCCGTAATGTTCCTAAACCAAGTCTTTGAATTGCAGAAAAGCTCATTAAAACCCCTAAAATTCTAACTACGTACTTTTCCTAGCCATTTCCTATGGGTCCGTGGATACTTGTTCTACAGACTACGGGAGCTCCCACATGTTAGGCTTATAAAACCTGTGGACCCCCGTAAAAAGTTAAATAAAGGAAAAAGTAAGTTCTAGAAGCCCAGTTGGTCGAATATTCTCCCAACTAGAAGCTTCTAGTGGCATGATCAGTTCAAGATTTATCCCTCCACTCATGTAGCTTATCCCTTGGTCTATGGAGCTCAAATCCCTTCATGAGAGGAATCCATCTCCCTCTTCATGGAACAGAAACTACCTCCATTTCCCTATAAACTAAGCTCATGTTTCAGTATCAAGGGTAGATATACGTGTTAGTTGCTGAAGAAATTCTCAAGAGAGCATACTCTCTACACTAGTTTTTGTTGGCATGAAACTGATCACACCCTTATGTCCATAACTCCATGTTGGTCCAAACAGAGGAACGCTTATCAAACTGAAGGAGGAATGATTTTTCAAGACCTCAGGAGAAAATTGTACGACATCAAGGCATTGGGTTGTAAAGTTACTCTTTTCATTCAAAGATAATACATATGAATCTCCTTTTCTCACTGAGTTTTTCTTGTGCTTATTTTAATAATTCAATACTTAGAATCTATTGAGAATTATAATTGCTGAATCAAAGCTCTTAATATTTAATTTTTCAATTCAGGCTCGTAAACATGAGATGCAATGCACTTATTGATTCTAGTTGTATGCCAGAGCTTAAATTTTTCCTTTATAATGATTAATTGAGAAATGAGACACACAAATAATCATAAACACACAAATTGAAGAAAAGGGATCAATTTATCATTCCAAGCAGGATCAATAATTGAATTTGACTTGAGCACTTAACCCTTTATTTAATTTATCTCGTGATTGAACTAAAATCAAAACCTAATTACTCTAAAGCAAATACATATTCTTCAATAAACTTCAATTTAGCAATTCAATATTTCTTGCAAAAATTCAAAAACCCTAAATAATTTAGTCTTAATTCATTGGTAAGTTGATTTTATGTTCACACAGTTAGTTTCATACTTACTGACTATGCCTTCATTCAAAGGCTAGTATGAGCACACTTCATACCTTAATACCAAGCAAGAGATTGTGGTATCAATACTGGTTTGGATGCTTGTCTCATGCACTTACCAATTAGAGTGAACAATTGATCTTTCAACCTACTCCATGGCGGTTTCAATCACCAAAACCTATTTCTACTTTTAGACAAACTGAAACAAATATGAACGGTTTAAGCACACTGAACTATACTTGGAAATCTAGACTACTATTGCAGTTAACATCAATCAAATCTTTAAACTTAACTCTAGCAAAATAACCCAAAATCTTTAGCAATCATTACTCTGTTCTCCTAAGAAAAAAAAGATAAGGTTGTCTACTTTGAAATCCAACCACTCACACACTGTACTAAGTATTGTAATGGGGACCACTTCAACCAGGAGACTAGGGTTTCTATCACACTGCTAATGAGAAATACAATAGGCAATCATTCAATCATTTTAATTAATGTAACTAATTTGTCTGATGCTTCAGAGACTTAAATTTACAGTCACTCTCAAACTGAATTGGAAAGACTAACAATTAAAAAAACTCAAAATCATTTATCCACACCTTGCTCCTAAGCTAGAAATTTGAGATTGCATACAAGACTAAAACCCTAACTTGCTTTACAGTTGATAAAGGAACTTCCAAAAAACCTAGTTTTCTCACACCCACACAATTCAACAAATATTACATTCAAACTGAAATCCTAAGGTGATCTGCACATTGACTCAATGATTTTGATGATGAGTTGATATAAGTTCGGGCATTAAGGATCGACCTAAGTATCTTAAATCAATGATACAAGTTAAGAATGCACTCCTATAAATCCTTTGACAACTTCAAAATACCTCACTATTGAAATCAAACAAACTGATGTAATCCTAATCCTAATTTAAAGAATAAGAGACCTAAACTATCAAATCCATTCTAGATCACACCAAGAAACCAATGGAAACCATACTTCAATGTTGGAATAATTTTAAACTTATTTGATGCTGAAACCTGATCAATTCCTAAACTAACACTCTGCTTTTCAAATTAAAAACAAATTTGCTGCCAATAAAATTCCAGAAATCCTCAAATTAATTCTAAAATGTAATTTGAACCGACTACGCTCTTAATAAAACGTAATTATCTGTTCAATGGATTGGGTTCCATCAATATATACACTTTCTTCACATAATTTTAAGAATCAATTTCCAAAATCAACAATTCAAATCCATACGTTGTTTGCAACAGCTAAAGGAAATCGATTCCTGTTCGTTGGTATTTATGCATGGGTTCTAACGCTAAACTGGAAGGGTCATTCCTAAACATAGTGATCTTGAAATTCAACTTAAAGATCTCAATTAAGATAGATCAGTAATCAATTTGTGAAATGCATTCAAAATATGTTCATATACAGTGAGGAAACATTACTCAAACTTCAATACAGATCAACAATTGGTTTGTAAGAACGCATTAAAAGAGAAAATATCACTCAGTCACACTAGAAATATAATCTCATGCAGGAAATCGAACTTCAAGTAAAAATTCAACAATACAAGTATTTCCAATTGAAATCTGAGATACAAATTCACAAATAAAACTAATAAAAATCACAAAACTTATTAAATCTAGCTAACAATGGACAAAACTCCCCAGGTTGTGGTGGGCCCTTGCTACACTTGGGATGAAAACCTTACAGAACTAAAGAGGTGATTAACTAATTAACTGAATCATGCACCAATCCATCACTCCATAGCTCCAATCAAAGCATGCTACAGGCTTAAGATAAAAAGATTATGAATTAAAACATAGTTCCATAACTTGCATAAAAATAACTCATTGTTTGATTAACCTTATGACTCTTCCCCTCTAGATATATATCCCAATCTATCTTTGTTGTAGGATTTATAATTACAACCATAGAATTACAAATACAAAATGTTGTATGGAGATCAGATAAAAAGATCATTATGCTACTTAATTCACCTAAATCTGATTACATTGTACATACCAAGATTTATTGCTCAACAACACCCTATTCATAGCCATGTGAATTTCTTTTCAGCAACTTTTGTGTTTTGTGTGATTTTTCATCTGATTTGCATTTTATGAGTAAGTGTTTTCCCTTTTTCTTGCAGCTCCATATAGGATACCTTCATTTACCTTAGGTTATTGTTATGATGTTGTTCTCTTTTTGAGCCATTAAACCCATTGAAAACCTTACATTTATGAAAATTGATTTCATTTTCATTTGCAAATTTGGAGGAGCTTTTAGCTTACTAGGACCTGATTTTCACACCAAACCATTTTTGGATGTTTTCATTTCTGCTGGGATAAGTATAAATTATTCTTGGTTCAATCACAAACTAGGAGAAAATGTCCTCAAACTTTCTTTTGATTTTGAAATTTATGTTTTTAGAGTTTTAGATATTGTTTTCTTTTTGGAGATAGTTTGTTTAATGATTTATAGTTTCTGATTTGATTGATCAATGAATTTCATTTCGAGCGAGTAATTTATCCTTTTTGCAAAATTGAGTTCTCAATTTTGGTTTTTAAGCTCCTCTGGTTATCAGTTATTGAAGAGCTTCTTAGATTATCTACAGTATTAAGGAAGATTTGTCAATGTTTCGAATCCCAACAGGGATCCATCTTCAAAGAAATTGTCTTCTTTTCAAAGATTTTTTTTATGAATGAAAGAATTGGTGCTTTGAAAATTGTTAAAGCTCTCAATCTTTCCCTTAAATAATATTCATTGAAAAGAAAAGAGTTTCACATTTCATTTAGATGCATTTAGCGTATTTTTGAGTCGGGTCATAAACATCATTGAAGTTTCACTTCAACACCTTCTGTCTCAAGAAACAACCAAATTAAAAATAACACATTAATAAAATAAATCTATATATTTTACATTTTCTAGGGCTCTTTCTACCAACATAACCTAGGCTAGTGTCTTGGAACAGGTTGTAATTAACATTCTAAGACAATTCAAAAAAACAAGTAGAAATCTTGCAGTAGGAAAATTTGATTGTAGCATTTGTGCTCTGGGAAGGTCTTCCTAAACGAGTCAAGCATGATATCATGTCAGAACCAGTGAGGTAATCATACCTATCCCATTGGGAAAGATAACACATGTGCATGTGTTAAAAATTGTAAACCTCGGACAGACCATTGTCGAGAATCCTAGGGTCAGTTGTTGGTAAACCTTGGTTTATATGAAGGAGTGTTCAAGAGGATTGATCTAGTTACTCTACCCTTGCATGTATATCATATCATAGATTGTTTCCCCAGGTGCATTTGTTCCCGTTGGTGACCTTAGTGTTTTTTCCAACCGCCATTTCCACATTAGAATTCTACAACGTAGGATTTCATGACCAACTAGTGTTTTTAGTGTGGGAATCTATTGTTTGTGTGTGGATTTCTCTCCTAGATTTTGTAGGCGTGTGATCAATTTGATTTTTTCCTTAGAGAATTTCGGATATTTTGTTGAAATTTTCTTTGATTTCGTGTGCTAAAATTTTTAATTGTGGCTTAATTACCTAGAAAATCATGTAGAATACAATGGAAACCCCCTAAGTACACACCAAGCCAATTAAAAAATCTTAAATATGAGAAAGGAAAACAATCAGGGACTAGATTAATTGAACACGAGGAAACATCAATAATTATACATCCTGAATACGAAGTAGATCAACCTCAAATAGTAGAAAGTTCTCAAAGGAAAATATCAATTTTTGAACTAGTTGAACTTGCTTCCACAACTAGTGAATTATAAACTATTGAGCCTGAAATTTCTGAACTATAAACTAAGCCTGCTCTAGATTTCATCACTCCAACCCCTGGTCATCCTCATTCACCAAGAGTGAAGTTTTGTGTCACTAAGAACCTTCCTCTTGGCCTCATTAGCATTGAAGAAATTACTGACACAGAAGAAGAAGTTGTTCATCCTTCACATCAGGAATCCTTAGATCTTAGGCCAAGTGAATCAATTTACTAGTATATTCCTTTAAAACAAGATCCTTGGTATTCTTAGTTAACGAAATTTCTATACAATTCTGGTCTAAACTATTCTCCACCCCAAATTCCTTTTTACGCCATATCAAGAGGTAATTACAGACCTTCATTAAACATGCCTGGTGAGTCATCGATGTTTTCTCAATCCCCAGAATCATATTTGTATGGTGGTATGTGTTAGCATTTGTATTTTCACCCCACCCATCCCGCCTTATTTTAATTTACTTTCACCTTATCTCCATCATTTTCATTGACCCGGCTTCATTTCTTAACAATTTTTCCCAAGGGTGCCCAAATCATCATTGTTCACAAGTGCCAAATCGTAATTTCCTATCCCACTAAGCTAGGGTTTGGTATGGAAATGAGACATTTGAGTAGATGATCCATAAGGTAGGTCATATGAGTAAGTATGATGTCATTTCAAACTCATAAACATCACGTCTCCATCATTTTTTAAGAAGTCTTTCCAAGAGTCAAGTCATTTTCCACTCATAGGGCCAGTTTTTCTTAAAACTATGTTTAAGACCAAACAAATATTAATTTGATAAAAGTGATAGGTTTTCTCCCATCATAGTTCCAAGAAGAAAAACCTCCTTCAATTTTTACATAGGTATCATTGTTTTTTAGAAATGTCACAAATACAAGTGCTATAAGAGGTTTGCTGCATTTGTGGAGCGACCTTGGGAAAATCAAGTTTTCTCATAGCTAAAGTGTTCAAATGAATTTCATGATGGGTAAAATTATAACTAGATAGATATATATTTCCAATGAGATCAATTTGGAGTTCTGGAAGGCCTCCAAATGTTTCCTGCACCAGCACTCTGCATTTCTACACCCTCATTCAGAACTTTTTGACTAGTCTTGGGAAAATCAACGTCTTACAAGTCAAATTAACTCCAATCAGAAAAAAAATGTATATTTGGAAAGTAGACAGAATAATATTTTCAACACGCTATCTTGGGCCCAATTTTGACACCGAGAAGGCCTCCAAATGTAGTCCTCAAAAAGCTGTTGCACTGGCGGTGTGCATTTAGCTGTCTTGGGAGATTCAATTTTTGATAGGGGGACTGAGAATAATTCTAAAAAATTTAGCAATATTTGGAAACTAGAATCAGGTAGCTTTCCAATGAGCTATCTTGGAGCTAATTTGGAAACATGGAAGGCCTCCAAATGTTGCTTGCAATAGAGGCTAATTTTCCTATCATGGTGCTGCACATTTGCTAGGAAAATTGCAATTTTCACAGTCTTCAGCAATTTTTTTTATTTTCACTCCAGTTTGACTTTTTATATTGGGAAATGAGAAATTACTGATGTAAAATGTCAAGATAAATTTAAATTTCATGTTTTTATTGTTATCTAGGGTAGATACATTAGATAAGTCCTCTAGAGGTCAAATGAATCAATTTCCTCTCTTTTAGAGGCAAATTGTTGGGTCTTCCTAGTCTTAAGTTTCTTGTTTGGGAGTAAATGAAATTGGTCCCTGTCTCATGGATTCGACTCCCTGAGCCTAGGAAGAGTTGTTTTTAGGTATATATCATGTATTTTCTCAGTCATTTGTAGGGGTTGGATTCACTTGGAGCTTGGGTATCTCAAGAGATATATTTTTGTATCATTTTTGGCTTGGAAATTAATCAAATTTGTAGCTATTTTTATGGGATCCATGTGGTATTGTGTTTAGTTTCAGTTTATTCTTTTGTGCTCTTATTTTAGAATTTTTTGTTACTTAATCCATCATTTCATTTCTATTAAATGAATTTTTTAAAGTTAGATGAACATAATCCATAATTTCTATGCTCTGTTTTGGGTAAACATTCATAATTTGTAATTTCTTCATTTTAGAAAGAAATCATGAGTTCACCATGCTATTTATAGCTCCTCAAATATCTTGACCTTCCAATCATAAAAACCATAAAGTGATGAACACTATACCTACCTTTCCCCATAGAATACCCTGCAAATTTTGACCTAATTTCCTTGCCCTAGCTACTTGACTCCTCTTGATCCAGCAAAACACTATACAATAAAAATAAAAAGCCCTAATATACTATACCTATCCTAATATATTCTTTCTGCAGTCATCTTTGATGTTATATTTATGGATAGATACATATCATGGCCTAGTAGGTCAAGCTACATGGCTATGCATGGTTTGAGGTTACCTCGGGATTGTCTTTCTCAGCTCGAGGTTCAATCCGAGTGATAACAATCCATTTGTTCCTATGGGATACCAGACGATTTCTGGTAATTTCTCAAGAGAAACTCCTTCTCCCGAAAAATTTATACAATCACCTGGTCCAAATGAATCGCATACCTAAAATTTGAATGCGGAAAAAATATACATGATTTCTGGAAACATTCCTAACCCTTACTCTCAAAGTAGTAACTTACTGCATAGGGGGCCATCCTCAGGGTAGTAGTTTACCACCTGGGGGGCAACCTCAAGGACAACACACACCTCAAGGATAGTACATACCTCAAGGCTACTACATACCTCAAGGACAATACCAACCTCAAGGGTAGTACTTTATTCAGGGTCCACAACCCCTTCAAGGACAGTACCCTATGCTAGGGAAATCATCTTTCGAAAGACAATAACCTCCGTTAGGGCCAAAGTTCTATTAGGAATAACATTTTTTTCACAGAGGTCAATATTTTAGTGGGAATTATCTAGCCAAATATCAAACATACATTCCAAATTATCAACCTGGTTATGGTATGCCTTATGCAACAAAACCTTCAATGGGAGCTCCATATCTTGGAGTAAACACGGTGTGAAATCTGACAGGAAATCAACAGAATTTTAAACCTATCGTGCAAATACATTATAATAAACCTCATCATCCAATTGGTTACAGTTAAATCTAGCAACCTGTCCAACCTACGCTTCAATTTATACCATAGGTATCTGCACCTAGTACTGTTCAGCAGCCTGGTCTAAGTACACCTAGAACTCCACCTCAAACTGTTGCACCAAATTCTATTCAACCTACCACACCTATCCTTGGAATTTCTGCAGCCCCTATTTCTATAGCCCCTCAAGTATCACAACAAATCCCTCCAGTTACTACAGAAAAACTTGGACCCACACTTTATACTACTGTTCAGATTCCTGCAGAACAACTTGGTACAAGCACAATTGTAAAACGCCAACCTCAACTTGTTTATCAGTGATATCAAGGGCAGTATCAATATGGACTAGTAGCACAATATCCAGTATACCAACATCAACCATACATTGGTTACACGTATCAGATACCAACTCAACCTTAGTATGGTCTGGCCAATCCTTGTTATTCGGGTAGCATTCCAATCCCAAATGCATCGGCTATTCCAGGATATCTTGGATATCCTCCTCCAGGTACCGATATAGTTCCACAAGGTTATGAATTTTCTTAGGATTACCCTAACTGTCAGTTTCCATTCATAGAGACTTTGGATTTACCTTATTTTTCGTTCCTAATGAATGATCTGATTTATTATCTTTCGTATTGGCTGCCAATGCTGAATAAATAACCTAGTGATATTCCTAAGTTAGAAGGTAAATTAGGAGAGGACCACTTAGACCATGTCATGACTTACCACCTCTGGTGTGCATCCAACTCTTTAATTGATGATTCCATTCGATTAATATTATTTCAGAGAACACTGATAGGTTTAGCTCCAAAATGGTATATTGAACTACCATGTGGCTCATTCATCAATTTCAATGCATTAGCAACAAATTCCTTAACACACTTTCAATTTCCAGTCTGATATGACAATGACACAGAACTCTTTACTTCATTAAAAAAATCTATGTCTACGTACATATCAGATCATATACATGAATGGAGACGTATAAGACGTTTAGTGAAAGATTTTATTTAGGATCAGATTTTGGCAATTTGTTTTACTAAATCATTTCTTTCAAAGATCATTGAAGATGTGGCTAAGGGAGGGGTTGTTCCGTAAGAGCAGATCATTGCTTAAGCTCAGTACTTAGACCTTGTATATACATAGTCTGGTACTTTATACGAAACAATTCCTTACTTACCATGTCCTAGTAAAATAAATGCAACTCCTTCAGGGTCTCATGTTGCAAACATTGTCATTGGTTTCTTTAGTGCTAATAAGAGTAAGAAGAAGTCTTCCAAAGCTACTTCTCCTATCATAAATTTACTAGCACCGAAAGGAGATTCTTCCCTGGAAACTTCTTCCGACATTCATGTTGTAGATTTATCTATAGATAAATATAAAACCGGTAATAAGAAGAAAGGAAAGAATAAAAACAAACAAACTTCATCTCCCAAAGAGAAAACCGAAAAGAATGAACCATCTTATGATAAGCGGAAACCTCGTTATCCTTGTCTTATATGTGATGAGGATCACTTTACCAAAGAGTGCCTGCATCGGTCCGAGGTCTCTAAATTCGTGAAAGGTTCACCCACACCCATTATCTTGAAGGATCCTTTTCCTACTCAATGTAGAAAAATGATAGGATCTTCTTCAAACTTATCAATATATATTTAAATGATTTTTTAGGTTATGGTTGCAATGCGATCGCAATGCTATGGAAGTTAAAAACCTGTAACTGGTAAAGAGATAGAAAATTATAATCCAACACCGGCTGTATCTCCTTCGATTTTCAATCCATTCCATATCGATAAACCTAATCATGATCTAGTGATTAAACTGCCTACTAAAGGTGTACTTCGAAAATTAGCTTTCAATCCACTGCGAGAGCTGCTCAAAACTACAACATTGTTGAAGGCTTGGCGATATACCCTTCAGTAATGTCGTCTTTAGAAGTGCTAAAATCATGTCGAGCACAAAGGAAATGAATTTTATCAACTATTAGAGCTATATATCCTCAGGATTCTAGCCTCATGGTCTTGATCTAGAAAAAGTTTCACCAAGACTCCTCATCAAATGGCTTTTGAAATTCCAGTATTAGTAAAAAGCAGATGGTTTTTTCATACTGTAATTGATGAGGGGGCATCCACATGCATAATGTCATTAAAATATTGGAAAAATTTGGTTCTCAAACACTCAACCAATCTCCGACAATCCTTAAATCCTTTTATGGAAGAGGATTCCATCCGTACAGAATACTCTAGGATCTACCTATAGAAGTAGAAGGAAAAGTTGTTAATCTAGATGTGGAAGTTGTTGATGCCCCTCTAGATTACAACCTTCTTTTGGGTCGTAGTTGGTATTATGCCATGACTATTGTCGTTTCATCCATATTTTGGTTAATCATGTTTCCTCATTAAGGAAATATTGTGAAAATTGATCAGTTGTCATATTATTCGTCTGACCCTACTTCTACAGACAGTATCCAACATGTTGGAAAATCGAATATCCCATATGAAGATGTTGGGGTAGGTTTAGTAAAGGAATCCACTCTCATGGGAGCATTATATATGCCTCTACCCAACGTATTGCATAGCATTTCCAACATCAATATGATTTCATCAACCACTATACCATTCGATGACACTCGGGTAGTGCCTTCATAGTCAAACTGGATTCTTTCAATGGCAAGATGTCTTTGAGTCCTTTTGAGATGTAATATGTGGCAGTACAGTCATTTTATAACACACTTTCAACTACTCCTAATCAGATGAATGTGATCACTGAAGAATCATCTTCACTATGAAACTCGGCCTTGAAATCAATTTCTGATCCTTTTCAACATGTGATTCACACTGATGAAAGTATTCGAGAATTTTTGTCTTTGGATTAATTACCATGGGATGATCTACATCATATATATTTGTTTTTACCTGAGCTTGATAGGATTGAAAATTATTTTTCATCTATTTTTACGATTGATTATGTCAAGGAACCATAAAATCCCATATCAATTACAAATTCAGATTCTGAGATTAATTTGGGAAATGTTTCTACAACTATTCCTATCGACATATCAATTAAACCTAGAATTGTTGAAAACATTCATATAGGTGCTTCTTGTACGATTGAAGATATTTATACATATAAAGCCCTATTTGAAGAATTCTGAGGCATATTTTCCCAGTCTTATGAAGAGATTCTAGGAATCGATCTAAATATTTTAATTCATGAAATAAAGACATACCCAGATGAAAAGCCTATTAGACAAATATTAGGTCCAATACATTCGCGCAAATATTCTTCTATTAAAGATGAAGTTGAAAAGCTACTATGAGTAGTATTTATTTATCCAATTTCATTGATAGATTGGGTATCTAATATAGTTCCCATTACCAAAAAACAAGGGGCTATACGAGTATGTATCGATTATAGGGATATTAATAAAGCATGTCCAAAAGACAATTATCCTACTCCCTATATCGACCAAATTATTGATGATTGTGTCGGAAATGAAATTTTCTCATTTATGGATGGATTTTCCAGATATAATCAAATAAACATACTCCCTGCTGATCAACCAAAAAGGCATTTATATGTCCTTGGGGGACATTTTCTTATTGCAAGTTACCCTTCAGAGTAAAGAATTCTGGTGAAAATTTTAAAGAGGCCATGTCTTATGCTTTTCATGATATAAAACATATTGTACAACCTTATCTAGATGATTTACCTACTTACTCATTACACAGGGACGATCATCCTACACACTTACGAGCTATTTTCTTGAGATGTAGGCATTCCAAGATTCGTTTGAACCTGCAAAAATGTGTTTTTTGTGTGCAATCAGGGCGATTTATGGGATTGATAATTTTGAAAGCTGAAATTCATGTCAAACCTTTGAATGTTGAGGCTATCATCAATTTATCTCCTCCTTCCACACTTCACCAACTCCAAAGTTTACAAGGGAAATAAAACTTTCAAAGTAGATTTATCCCGAACTATGTTGAGTTAACAAAATGTTTTACCTGGTTTTTGAAACAGAATGTTCCTTTTATTTGGGAGGAGATTGATGATCAATATTTTGATGCTCTAAAACACGTGTTAACCCATGCACCGTTATTGCATTCACCCAATTACCACCAAGATTACGTTTTATACATAGCAGCCTCTGATTCCACCATCGAAATGGTTCTCGTTCAAGAGTATGAATATCAAAATGAGCATGTGATCTACTATATAAGTTGGAATCTGAACCCGACCGAAATTAAATATTCACATGTGGAGAAATTTGCCTTGGCAGCAGTTCAAGCTATCCAACAATTTCGTCACTACATATTTTTACGTAAGACAACTGTGATATCTAATTGCAACCTGATGATGTATATTTTGACAAAAAAATTACTCGAGGGAAATTACTCTAAATGGATTATCATCCTACAAGAGTTTTATTTCAAATTTGAGAAATTAAAATCAAAGAAATCACTGGTGTTTGAAAAAATCATGTGTGACTTTTCCAATACTCAAACAGAAACCGTGGTAGAGAATCCCATTGCAGATGAACCTCTGTTTCTTATTCATACATTAGATCCATGTTATCGAGATATCATCATATATCCTCAAACCCAAAACTTTCGACAAGAGCTTTCACTTTCAAATCGACGCAAAATTAGGTACCAATCCTAGCAATACAATATTGTTGGGGACAGACTTTATTGTCATGGTGTGTATTCGGTTTTTGGACGTTGTATAACTCACGAAGAGGCTGAAAGGGTTTTGAATGACTGCCACTCTAGGGCGTGTGGTGGTCATATGTCTGGGTTTTCCACATCCCAAAATATATTACGTGCAGGTTATTTTTGGCCATCATTTTTCAAAAAATTCATTATTGCTTCGAAAATGCCACAATTGCCAATTTTTTTATCGAAATAAGTGTGCACCTCTAACTCCTCTTCACCAATAATTTATTTTGGTCCTTTTGTGAAATGGGGCATTGATTTCATTACATCTAACCCTCAATCGGTCGGGGGGCATGGGTATATTATTCTTGCGGTAGATTACTTCACCAAATGGGCTGAGGCGATGCCTAAATTCATGGAAGATGGTAAAAATGCAGCTACGTTCGTATTCAATCATGTAATTTCTTGTTTTGATGTACCCCAAGATATTATCACAGACCATGGGAGTCATTTTTGAAATATAATGATGACCAAAATTTCTGATCAACTTGGCCTACGCCATGATAACTATACTCCATATTGCCTGCATGCTAATGGTCAGGTTGAAGTCATCAATAAATTTTTAACCACCATGATTAAATGGATTATCGGAACTCACAAATTGAATTGTCATTCGATGCTTTGTTTGGCACTATGGACATACTAACCCTTAGCAAAAAATACTACAGGGTTCACTCCTTTTCAATTGGTTTATGGTTTAGAAGCTATCTTACCCATTGAATGTGAAATATTGTCACTCTAATTAGCCATACAGTTACTACCAGCTACCTTTGAAGAGGACTTTTTTTTTTTTTACTTAGCACAATTAGATGAGACTCGAGGCACCACTGCATTAGCTACCAAATCTCATAATAAATGTGTGAAAGCTGAGTAGCCGTCATGTTTTTTCAGAAGGTGACCTAGTGTTAGTATATTATCAAGCTGACGATAAGCTAGGTGCTGGGAAATTCGAACCGATGTGCCATGGTCCCTACATTGTCAAGAAAGAGCTTGCCAAAGGGGCCTATGAATTGACTTATTATGATAGGGTCTCTTTACATAAGCCTAGAAATGGTCTTTAAATTAAGAAATATATTCTTGAATCTCATGTGTAGATCTTACTTTTATATTAATTATCTCTTAGATAATGTGCCTTAGATTAGATAAGTGTGTCTAGATAAAGTTTGTTGTTACTACTATTACTGCTTATCTTGATTACTGTTGATATTGCAGATGTTGACATCCCTTCAAATGGAAATTGGTTTTGTTGATGATGCCTATCGTAGTACATGTAATATCCCTTTCACAGCTTGGGTTATCTACTCACCCATTGATGAGATAGTTTCTATGCAAGGGGTAAGCCTTGGTCAAACAATGAAAAATATTGCAGAATATAGTGCATTCATTGAGTTATTATCTGATGCCATGTCATTTGGTATTGAATGTTTGGTCATTAGGTTAGATTCAGAACTCATTGTAGTAAATTTAAAGAGAGTATACGCAATTAAAAATCTAGTGTTATTGAGATTATTTTTGAAGGTTCGTCTCTTGGAATGATAGTTTGATTACATCGAATATCAACACATTTCAATAAATTTAAACATATTGTACAATGCATTAGCTAATCTTGTTCTAAATATACATTTGCAACATTAAAACAGTAAACCAAAACAACATTCGATACATTTCGAACAAGATACTTAGAGAAAGTAGTAATACCATAGATAGGTTTATTTTCAAAAATATTACATCATCTATGATCATAGGTTCAAAAAACTTATGATCTAATAGATACTGATACAAAAAAAAAAATATGCTAATCCATAATGATCATCCACTATCCATGATGATTATCATGGTAATAGACAATAGCAGGCGCCACCTTGCACAGGAATCTCCTAAACTGTCCTAGAACACCTTTAACATGTCTCTGAAGTCAGAGAGGAATTTCATTTGTCCTTGTCTTAGGAATATCTATGGTTAACCTCTCTAGGTTGTGTTGCATATTAGTTAGGATCTATTTTGCTTGATCATGTGGTGGTGTTTTAGGCTCTTCTTGCCGCCTATCAAAGCAGCGAAGTGTTGCTAGTCGTTGTGGACCAACACCTGCATTTAAATATTGTTATCAATATTGGATGATAAAAATAAAATAAAAATTATATCAAAAACATCAAAATAGTTTTCTTAAATGATTCATCCATTGTGCCCCTGGAGGCAAGGACATCTCACAATGACCTCTAAAACCTTTACCTACATAGGGGAAGTCTTCGATTGTGAAGACTTGGTTCCTTAGCAACATAAAGTATGCTATAATGAACAGAAAAAATAAACTGCCATCGCTACCATGACATGCCATTAATGCAACACAAAATACCATCAGAGGTTCCAAAGGTTCCCCACAATCTACTGGAATAAGCTGAGGGGCAAGAAGCGGGTTTCTCTCTAAAGAAAAAGAAATTAAAATGTCGCCATAACCAATTATTTTCAAATTTGCATTATTTTCTCTGGTTAGTTGGCCTTTCATGTCAGCCAATACCCCTTCGCACCAGTTGAATATGGTGCTCTGAAACACTCTACCACGGTCTGCATTTGAGATTTAGTGGTTACATGTGGAGCCACACTTCCACACAATCTCATTATCATAAATCTAATCACTTTGAGATCTAATCCCAATATAATTGATATGTCTATGTGACTATCCTCTGGATCTGCCTCGTCACTGCAAAATTGTTGTTTGTAGCTAGAAACAGGTAGGCCACCCTATCTAGCCCCAAACAAGGATATGCTTTCTCCTCTTCGGGACAATCCAGTGAGGAAATAGATATCCTAAAGCTCGATTTCAAGCCAATGGTCACCAATGATAAAGCACTAATCTTGAACTTCCCATGTATTTACTAACCATTTCCTTAGCTCTACTTGTGCATTCATACCTTCGATCACCCAAAATTTATATAACCCATAATTTTTTAACACACGCATTATTGTAGGATCATTCATGGCTTCATTGTATATAGCCTCATGCTCACGTTATCTCCACTATAGCATGGTGGAATAACCTGCAAATAAACACATTTTAATGTTGAAAAAAATTGGAGTGTAAAAATTTAATCATTTCTAAGAGAATTTGTAAATTTTAAAACGGTCACAACGCGTTCGTAGTTTTTCTGTGGAGACAGTGAGGACGTCTACATGATCTCCACATAAAAACCATAGTAGCATGATAATTTTCCTTTTGAAAAATTATCGGGGTCTGCAGGTAGCGTGCACATAACCTGTGGACCCCCGAGATCGCATTTTCGAACATAAATTCCTCTAAAAAAAATGAGATTAAAGCTAAAAAGGAGAATTGAAATGGATAGAAATGAAGAGTAAGATGATATGGATTACCTGGTTCTAACGAATCACGGAATGAATGGTCGTTTCTCCTGATATTAGCTCTAGAACGTTTTTTCCAAAATTTCTCAATTCATTGCTCTAAAGACAAAAGGTGAAAATGATTTTGTTAAACTCATTTTCATAGTTTTTGAATGAATAAAATATTATATTTTATTTATTTTTCACTTTGAAAGGCTATTTGGCAATATTTTTACTTCTTGGAAATAGGTATGTGTAATCTTTTGATTTTTTGTGCAGGATACAGGATTTTTGCGGTGAAAAGTATTATTTTGACGCTGAGTATACTTTTATCACTTTTTCAGGCTCTTGAAAATTACGAAAAAGTGAAACCCTGGAGTTATCTTTTAAGCCCTTTTCAGACTCTGTAAACATGAAAATATTGCCAAGTACTTGACTATTCAAACTCGTTAAAGGAAATGAACATTCATCCCTTCAGTATAAGTTTACCCCTTTTTCAGACTGAAATGGACTATTTACGAAAAATGTATACATTGACTAATCACGGTCAATAGAGTTCTCTCCTATATAATTTTATCCTTTTTCAAGCTTGAGAGACTAAATTTACGAAAAATTACAACCACAAAGTTTACTTATGTTTTTCATCTGACTCCCTAAAACTGAAAAATGCCTAGTTTATCCTATATTGGATTCATTAAAATTTAACAGTAAAGGACCTATCGATTACAAGCAGGACCGAACCACTCCTTCTTAGGGTTCTATTTTAATACTAAGATGGAATCATCCAAAGGATGATTTTACACAATCAAGAAAATGTTATCCTCGTCAAGCTTGTCAAAAATAAAGCAGTACTTGCCAGTAATGGTGGGGGAAAAAGAGAGAAAAGGAATCCAGTTGTGACCCTTGTTTAAAAAGCAGCATACCACTCTTGAATACGACACTTTTTTCACACTTGTACCTGGGTTGGGAATATCCTTTGTTTAACAATTAATCAAACCACATTGAAAGTATTCAGCCAGTTTATGGGTATTAGCTTTAGGTCAATTGTTAGAAATTCATCTACAATATCGTTATGTTTTCAAGAGATAGTTCAAATAAACCATTCATTGCAAACATTTCTCTCCATTTTCATTGACCATCCTTGAGTCAGTCCTTGCAAATATTTATTCAAAACTTGATCTAATGGTTTCGTGTTATGGGCTTTCCTGCGACGGGTCACTTTATATCGACGACAACTCATCATCTAGAAATATTATCTAGAATCCTATCAGTACCTTGGGATCTACATGCCCTAATAGAAAGTTTCTTGCATTCGATGACAGGTTGCATCATTAACCTTTGATCGAATGATTCTATGACGTGTTCGACTCCAAATCATTCATTCACACTTCATGGATTATACTAAATACTTTGAGAGCCATTTTCATTATTGGTAGTTTCCCTCACACCTATTAATAGTTCACATCATTGACTGGTAATCAAGTGGTTTCTACCATGTTCAAATTTGACATAATCAATTGTGTGTATAGAATTGTACTTGTTCGGGAAGTGGAAATCAAGACTCTAGATCTAGTTTCCACCATCCAGGCTACGAGGAGTTTTATTATTCATGACAAAGTAGAATAATTATGACATATGGCTACACCCATGCTGTGTCTACTATTGATGTAATAGTGAAACCATATATGTACAAGAACATTTAGTGAGTTTTTATCTAAGTATGGGAATGCCTACCTCAACGATGATATATAAAGAGATATGCTTGCATTGAATGTTTTTACAGGTTTTTGACCGGTGTGTCTGCAACATAATCCTTGGAATGATAAATCAGTTCACTCTTCAAAAGAACCTCAGACTTCACACTTTAGGGGGCAATCTGTTACACTTTATTTTGTGAACATGACATTTTACTGTCCATATAGGTCCATCACTATCTATATGATGCTCCCTTAGAAGTCAAAAACCCCAACGTTCCTAAACCAAGTCTTGGAATTGGAGAAAAACTCACTAAAACCCTTAAAAGTCTAACTCCACACTTTTCCTAGCCCTTTCTTTGAGGTCCGCGGATATTTTTTCTATAGCCTGCGGCAGCTCCCGCATGTTCTACTTATAAAACCTGTGAACCCTCATAAAAATTGAAATAAAGTAAAAAGTAAGTTCTAGAAGCGTAGCTGGTCAAATATTCTCTCAACTGGAAGATTCTAGATGCACGATTAGTTCGAGATTTATCCCTTCACTCATGGCATTTATCCCTTCATCTATCGAGTTCAAATCCCTTCATGAGAGGAATCTATCCCCCCTCTTCAAGGAACTGATACTACCTCCATTTCCCTATAAATTGAGCTCATGTTTCAGTCTCAAGGGTAGACATACATCTTAGTTGCAAAAGAAATTTTCAAGAGAGCATACTCTTGACACTAGATGTTGTTGGCATGAGAATGGTCACACCCTTATGTCCATAACTCCATGTTGGTTCAAAGAGAGGAAGGCTTGTCAAACTGAAGGAGGAATGATTTCTCAGTACCCCGGGAGAAACTTGCATGAAATCAAGGAATCACGTTGTAAAGTTACTCTTTTAATTCAAATAAAATACACATGGATCTCCTTTTCTCATTGAGTTGTTCTTGTGCTTTTGAATAATTCAATACTTAGACTCCTTGATCAATAAGTTAGATTAGTTATTCTTAATTATTATATGTTGTAGGTGATTTTAATTCTTTTGTTTGTCTTTGATTGCAGGTTCTATTTACTAAAGAAGCCTCTTTTGAGCGATTGGATAAAATACTATACCGAACATTGGATTCCAAGGTAGGGGCATGTCCTATTTATTTGTTTGTAATAATTCTATATTGCAAATAATCTAGAGAAAACGATTTACAAATGGATGTTTGTTTCTAGCTATTCATAGAACACTAGGGAGATCGCTCTTGTTCGCAAGAGGGATTAATCCGCATAACACATGGCATATTGTAAATGAATTTTAGCTTTGGACTGATTTTGGTGCATATTTTTTCAAGGAATTATGATCTTTTAATGAATTCAAAGAGTAATAACAGATTTCCATAGTTGGATTCAATGAAAGGCTCTTGTACTGTGGTCGTATGAATATTTCCATCTTAATGAATTGGAAGTTCATTTCATCTTTGGTGCACTGTCTCTTCATGTATATTCCAACATTTTGATTTTCATTTGCTACACATGGATGGTATATGATATTTGACTTTATGCTTATGTTACTAAACTGCTTTATTGGTATTGGAATTGTATCATTGTAGATTGTGTGCTTATTTGGGGTTTAGTTTATTAACTATAGTGAACTCATTATTGTTTCTTACATTTATGATTATATTTGTGTGGTCTTTTTTAAATTTTTCCTAATGATTTGTTTCTTAATATTCATGCTTTGAAGTTTTGTGATTGTTATTTATGGTATCTATTTTATGATGCATTCATCAATTACTCATTTGTGTTTGTCAAAGTTTATATGTTATGTTTAGTCGATATTATCCTACTTCTCGGAAGCACATTTTAACCAACATGATGGAAATTGGGCCTACATATTGGATGTGATACCTAAACCAAATGGTGTAGAGTCTAATTGGGATTCTGCACCGTGGAGATACCCTAGCTCTTGGCAGTAAACTCTAGCCCATCAATATATTCCATATAAAAATTATTAGCATCATGACACTCATAAAAATACTAGGAGTTTATTATTTTCGAAAGTATATTATAGACATGAGTCCTTTGGCCAATGATAATATTTAAAATCATCATCTTCATAGCTCTCTCTATCCATGAAAGATATACAATACAAACCCTAGTTTGACATAATATATTTGCATGAAGATGAATTAACTGAAATATAATACATAATATGAGTAGACACAAAGTCTTGAAAATTAGAAAAGATGTATCCGAAGTACTAAAAATATATCGGGAAAGAGTTTTGATAGAGTTAAACCATGCAAAGAAAATAATTTTGTGAGAAAATATAGATGTGAATTAGTTCGAGGATCTTATGAGGATTACGAGAACCTAACTTAACCATCAATGGAAGTTGAAGTGTATCAACTTAGTGATAAATCTCCGAACTTTGAAAAGTTGGATTACTAGATTTGGAGAAGAGAATTGGATTGAAAATTGTATGTCAACAACTCCTATTCATTAAATTAAGATAATCAATACTATTTGAATGGAATCCATCTACATTAGTAATTTGATTAGATCCATTGAATCCAAAAAATAGGTTACTCAAGTTATACTATTTTTCTAACTACAAATCTATAGTTTATAATCCACATAAATGTTATGAACAACCTGATTTGAAGAGTTTTCCTTATGCAAAATAGGAAATAATAAGAGGTGTAATGGATGGATCATGATTTTATTTCTTTCTCCCTTCTCATTTATAAATTCACTATCTTGTGTTAATTGAAAATCCCGCTTAATAGATGATGAACTTGAAGAGAACAAAGTATAGTCATCACAAATGGTAAGACACAAGGAAAAATGAGGTGAGGAAGAAGCTTCCATAGCAAGACATTCTTTGATTGAATCAAATACTAGATCTAACTCTTTTAAATCAGAATCTTCATCAGAAACAAAAATATTGGTTGGTGTGCTTGGGAATTCATCACCATATACCTTAATGAAATAAACAAAATCAAAATTATGGTTTCCTAAGGCTTAAAATTGATTTGGAAAATTTATTTCATTTGATTTACTATAGAGATTACTACGTTCTAAATCAACCATGAATGGAGAAATTACACCATCCCCACATTGATAACTTTGAAAGAGAGGATGGAAATTGAAAAATTATTCATATTTTTCCCCTATACCTATCAAATGTGATTAACATTAATCCCATCTATATTTGTATTGGAAAATTGAAAATTAGAAGAGCTTTAAAGGGCCTAATCAAGAAAATCAAAGGAGAATGGGTTATGAGAATGGGATGATAGAGAAGGAGAAGAATACATTTAAGATGTCACTATTTCAATTAAATTAGATTCAAGATTTAACTAATGAATGTTAATATCATCTTGAAAGGTCAATGTATTGATATTCAGCCTAGGCTTCACGAACCATTCCAAACATTCCTCGATCAGACTAGATGATGGAAAGTGGATGAAGTTTGAAGAAACGAATCAGTAATTTGATTTCCATAGTTCCTAGCTTCAATATTGTAACAACCCTCGTTAAAAATAAAAGTAAAAAAAAATATAAGACCATGGTCATGGGGAAACTATTTGAAGTTGAATGGTGGGAAAAAAGCATCCTAGTGCGTGTCACTTCAATCTATTATGGCTAAGGGAAATTACAAATGCTTTGGAAAGGAATAAGGAATTATTAGAATTTTATTTATGAAAATAAATGGAAAATAGAAGAAAATGAAGGTGAAAGGTCACATGTTGCATGTGAGGATTAAAATGAAGGAAAATAATGCACATGAATAAAATAGAGGCCTCATTGATAAAAATTCTTATGAGGATCAATTTTTAACCTTTGTGAGTTCTAGCATGAAACTCTCTCTTCTATTCTCTCTGTCATTAGTTTGGACACTTAGAGTTTTCTTGGAGAACTCTTAAAGGAGTGTGGCATACTTGGGATTTCGAGCCAAAAGGAAACAAAAAGGTAGGAAATCATAAGAGGACATCAATATCAACAACTAAAATGAGCTTTTCTTGTAGGTACAAAGTTGCATGTATGATTTACTCATTATTTTTGGCATGCGTAGAATATGCATGTAGTTATTGGTTTATGATTTTTCATTGGAATGGAGGATTACCTGGATTAATAGTGATTTTACCTAGCCTTTACATTTCTTATATATCCATGGTGTTGTGGGTTTTATTTTTTTTTTCTTACTTATTCTTGTTCCTTTGGCTATGAGTTGAGTTATTAGTTGTTGCAAGCCTTGGTTGGACAAACGTTCTCAAAGCCCCGTAAGAACTTGGGCTGAGTTACCAGTCGTGCAAGCCTTGGTTGGAAAAATGATTTGGAAGCCCTTGGTGGGTTGATTTACTAGTCCTAGAAGCCCTGGTTGGAAATACCCTTTGGAAGCTTGAAGATAGTTGTGGGTTGAGTTACTAGTCCTGGAAGCCCTAGTTGGAACAAACACTATAGAGCACTGGAAAAATTGGGTAGAGAAAAATATGGTGATGGTTACTAATGTCCGACCATGAGGTGAAATTAAAAGATGAGCGTTGAGGTAGGTTGGCCTCTAGAAGCCCTTGTTTGGTTTTTTATTGATGTATTTTATCATATCACAAATTCATGCTTGGAATATGGCACAGGGGTGATTAGTTAAAAGAAATATTTGGTTCAGCCCAATATATGGTCGGGTGGTACATGGAAGTCCCAGACCCGATTTTATTTTTCATATGTTAGTAAGAGATTATTTCCTCTCATAATTTATGGGTAAATGTACTTTTTATTATGTGACCTTGATGGTTGTTTTATCATTGTTATTATGTTGGTTATATGAAGATGGTGTTTTTGTTGAGGACGGAAGATGTAATTCTTCCAAGTAAATGTGTAAATAATTAAGTTACATTATTTACATTGTGGAACATGTTAAATTTTTTATATGAATAAATCATGAACATGAATGTTTTTAACATTTATTAGAAAAAAAAAAAAGTGAACCCTAAAATTATGGTGAAATTAATGTTTTAAGAGAGCTTCATATTCCATAAGAATTGAAAGATAGTTACGGTCAAAGCCAATTTCCTACCAAAACTCCTCTCCCCATAGATAATCTATCGACTCAATTTGGGAATGGAAGACAAGAGTTTAAGAGAGGAACCTTCAACCAAAATTGAAGGAGAGACTACAAACCTAATTCCTCTAACAAGACATTGTGGAGGGAGGAAGGATGTTAGTGAAAGGGTATTTATTCTGTTGGTTGGCCATGGAAACTCCAACTGAGGCATTTGCGTTGAGTTTGAAACCATAGAATGAATCTGGTTCGGATTAGAAAAACTATGTGTTATACATGAGGTCTATGTTTCGAATCTATTCTAGATATGAAAATGGCTCAAGGGGATATTCATAGAGTGTATTGTTTCTCATCAGTTGGATGGAACATTCTATTACTTGTGAACTTTGCGGTAGAATGGTTTCTGAAAAAAAAATAAGGATAATGTGTAAATGTTATTTTAATACATACATTTCTATTATATTAATGTTATTTCTTTATTCTAATATAATAAATAGTCATATATGTTAATGTGGAAATAGGTTACATCCTGACTAGATAGAAAATTGACCATCATTTGGAAAAATCCTTAGTTTTGTCCTAGCCTTCCAAAACAACGATAATAATGTTTGTGGTAATTTCCTTCGTTTTGTCCTAGCCTTCCAAAAACAACGATAATAATGTTTGTGGTATTTTTTGCGTCGAGAGGTGCATTCTACAGGCTAGTATGACACCAACGTGTAAGTATGTCAGAAGCCAAAAAAAAAAAAAAAAATTTAAAAAACATAAAATATACATAATGTCGCCTTTAACTAAAGATAAATTTCATAAGCATATAAATAAAAAATTGAAAACAAATTTAAACAATATAAACTTAAAATATGAAGAGTTTTACAAACACTCAAAAAAAATATATGACAAATAAATAAAACAGAGGTATGGTAAATAAATAAAACCTCTTTTCATACTTAGGTATGGTAAATAAACAAAAATATAAATAAACTAGATGTATGGTAAATAAATAAAACCTCTTTTTTATATTTACTCCATAAACCTCTTTATATTTACAAAAACTCAAAAATAAGTTTTATTTAGGTGAACCCTATGGGCCCAATACCATGAGAAAAATTATTATCAATACCATGCGCCAAATACCATGGGACAAATTATTATCAATACCATGAGCCAAATACCATATTTATAAAAGAGGTAGAAAAAGGTAAGGTAAATAATAAAAATATATCATATAGGAGTAGAAACAAACATCTAATTATATTTGAAGCCTATGGACCAAATTAATAATAATACCATGCAAAAAAAACATTATTTACCTTAACATTAATATTAAATAAATATATATATATATATATATATATATCGGAGGGAAGAAGAAAGACATATGATACAGGTGGAGAAATAGAGGGAGAGAAGGGTAAGAGAAGGAGAGGGAGACATAAATATGGAGGTGGGAGAGAGAGAGGATGAGAGAAGGATAAAGATATGGAGTTGGAAGGGGAGAGAGGGAAGGATAGAGAGATGGATATGGAGGGGGAGAGAGAGGGAGGTAAGAAGAAAGACATAGAGAGTGAAATTTGGAGAGAGAGAGAGAGAGAGAGAGAGAGAAGGAGTGATAAGGAAGATGGAGGGAAAGTAAGAGAGGATAGCATGAGGGAAGAGAGATAGAAGTGGGGGAGAGGGAGGGAGAGGAAGAGGGAGTGATAGATAGATAGATTGGAGTAAGAGAGTGTATGTTTTAGGGTTTATATAGAAAGAAAAAGGGATATAGAGATATATATGGAAGGTGAAGAGAAAGAAGAGATAGATGGAGATAGGGGGGGAGGGAAAAAGAGATTAATGAATATGGAGTGAGAGAGTGTTTGTCTTTTTGGGGGTGAGATAAAGAGATAAATAAGGATAGATGGAGGTACATATAGATATATATGGAGGGGGGAGAGAGGTAAAAATATTTCCTACAATAAATGCATTGATTTCAGTGTAGATGGTGTTTTCTAATCCTATTTGATTGCTTGCACTGGATGCATTGATTATAATGTAGATTTTTATTTCTAATGATATTTGATTACTTGCACTAGATGCATTGATTTAAATGTAACTGATTTCTTGCACTAAATGCATTGATTCAGTGTAGATGGTGATTTCTAATCATATTTGATTTCTTGCACTAGATGCATTAATTTCATTGTAGATGTTGATTTATAATTATATTTGATTGTGTACACTATATCCACTTCTTTCAATATAAATGATTTATAATCCTATTTGATTTCTTGCACTAAATGCATTGATTTCACTATATATGGTGATTAATAATCCTATTTTATTTCTTGCACTAGATACATTGATTTTAGTGTATATGTTGGATTCTAATCCTATTTTCTTACTTGCACTAGATGCATTGATTTCAGTGTAGATGTTGATTTGTAATCCTATTTGATTATTTGCATTAGATGCATTGATTTATGTGTAGAAATTTTTTTCTAATATTATTTGATTTCTTGCATTAGATGCATTGATTTCCATGTAATGTTGATTTATAATTTGATGTAATTGGATGTATGATGGTACGTTAATTTTAAAGTCAATGGATTAATAGTGCACATTGATTTCATTGTAAGTACAAAAAATTGACAATATAGAACAATTTTTGCGTTATAGTAATTGAACCTAATAATATTGGAGAGAAGGAGAGACAAGGTATGATGTTTACTACAACAATTCGAGCTAAATATTTAAATGATTTATGATTTATGATTTCTACTATCTTTTTCATATAATCGATACGGACAGATGACAAAACTAACAATGATGACAATAAGAATAGTAAGGAAACTAGTTTGAGATTGATCACAATGAAGGGTATTTGTGATTAACTATATTATTATTATTCACATTTTATATCATTCAATATTATTACATTGTCACTTTGTATTCAAAAAATTCATTTCATCATTTTTCATCATTAAATTTACTTTACAATATTTATCAGCTCAACAAACTCAGAGATAACTAATAAAATTTAAAATTAAAATGACTCTATAAATCTCAAACATATTTAGCTTATTTAAAATGGTTATATTACTATTAGATGTATTTACATATTATTGATATAATTAATCATATTCTCCTCATATTATCAATAGATTTTCCTTGATCACACATGACTGAAACTGGCTTATCTATCTTAACTATGGATCTATCAAGCACTGAGAGGGATAAAATCTCTTGGGGTGAAAAACTTTCCTCAAGTTTTGCACTAAAAAATGAGGTTTTCATCTGTAGAGATTTGATCCCTCTCGGTGCTTGATAGATCCATAGTTAAGATGGATCTAGGCTGATTAGTGGACATTGAATTAAAAACAAAAAAAGTAAATGTTGTACTCAAAGTTCAATTCAAACAGACAATTAAAACAATAGAATAAAAAAACACTATAAAGTATTGTGAACTAAAACATGTAACCATTAACAGTGACAAAAAATAAAAATCATTCATTGCATAGAATAGCATATAGTAAGACCAGAGGAGATTTCATTCAACGATTTGAAAATATATAAAAATCACAACAGCGATCAAAGTTCGCAAGTATCATATACATATATTACCAATATACAAATTGTTATTCAAAAAAATTCTGATGCACAAATAGTCGAGAACAAATATTTAATAGTCAAAGGACTAAGTGGAGAAATACAAACTCTAGGTTCTTAGGGTAAATAAAAACAAAATCAGTGAGTGTAAGTTGTAAATGTAAAAATAATTTCATACATATATATATATCCAAAAGTCGGGAGACTAAAATCCAAGTATTTACACCATGATAAATAAATTTAGATATTTGAAAGTAACAAATTGTTTATGAGTTTCTCGAACTGAGTATTTTAGGTAGCATGACCAATTCTCAAATTTATAAAAAAATTCAACAGTGAAGATTCACCAACTTTGACCATAATGAAAACCTAACACACAAACCCCACATTGCATTGGGTGATAGCCTTTAAAATGCCGGAAGAAAACTAAACCACAACGAAGTATTACAATTAAAACCTAGAGGCCATATCAATTATAAGTCGCAAAATTCCAAAGCCCATACATAGAATCGATACATGTTGAACCTAAAATTCCATATGAGAACAAACGGTATGCAAATTATTATGGCCGAAAGGGGAAGATCCTAATTAAAACAAGTAATGAGTCAGAAATCAAAATTTATCT
Source organism: Pinus albicaulis (assembly GCA_034641835.2). NCBI lineage: Eukaryota > Viridiplantae > Streptophyta > Pinopsida > Pinales > Pinaceae > Pinus > Pinus albicaulis. Next base: position 483,283,125 of record CM076574.1, read on the forward strand.
GTAAATAACCTCTAGAGGTAGTCATATCCCATATCATGCAAATGAGAACAAGAATATGTGTTAAACAAAAAAAATTAGAATGATAGTGTTGAAAAAAAGGAAAAACCCAATAACTGAAGGTTAATAAAAACAAGCATACCATGTTCCTGCATAGAGGAGAAGGGTTTTATTATTGTGCAACAACCTGCAAAGGAAAAATATTACCTACAACGCCATCAAAATAATAAGCATATGGACAAACAACAATACACTCGTCACCGTGGAAAGGAAAGAGAGTAGTTACTAACTTCATTTTTAACAAATCGATAACAATAGATTTGGGACAATAGAGTTACCCTACCATAAACAATAGTCAATAGATGAATGAACTAGAGGGTGGCATAGTTCCCTGCTTTCAAAGAAAACCACCATGGAAAGGGAAGAAAGTAGTTGCTAACTTCATTTTTAACAAATCCATAACAATAGATTTGAGAAAATAGAGTTACCCTACCATAAACAATAGTCAATAGATGAATACAATAGTCAATAGATGAATGAACTAGAGGGTGGCATAGTTCCCCTGCTTTCAAAGAAAAACCACCGTGGAAAGGAAAGAAAGTAGTTGCTAACTTCATTTTTAACAAATCGATAACAATAGATTTGGGACAATAGAGTTACCCTACTATAAACAATAGTCAATAGATGAATGAACTAGAGGGTGGCATAGTTCCCCTGCTTTCAAAGAAAAACCATCGCTAGGAAAGAGACAGAACTGTCATAAACAACGGTGTGGTAGCGGGGCGAGCCTTATTTCCACTGCCATAGGCCCATAAATGCACCTAGGCAGGAAATGCCCGCCGTCAGATTAAAGCTATAGATCATCGTGCGGTCGGCATTCCCTGCGTGGGTGCATTTATGGACTTATGGCAGTGAAAATAAGACAGTGGAAGCTACCTCATTAATTGCACGGTGTCATATCGACAGTAGGATTACAGAACCTACGAGCTATTCCATTGATCTTAACGGTCACATCAACCCAAAGACGGGTGAATATATTAACGGTCACATCAACCCAAAGACGGGTGAATATATTGCATGCCAGCTATAAGGGAATCTAGGAAGTTCCAAGAGGAACCTGGTTGACTTTCCGATGGCATAACGTTTGGCATAATGTGTTATAAAAATTTAGCCTTAACTATATATTCGTTGAAATGTTACAAAGAACCGATAATAATAATAACATTATCAACCCAATTCTCTCAACGAGTATGGCTAAAGTTGAGAACATAATGAATATTAATTATAATTCCCAAGGGTTCGACGCCGATATAAGACATAATCCAAGGAAGAGGTACTAAAACATAACGACCGTCATACCTTCAAACTATATGTAAATATATTAATCGAGCCTATGGCATAATAAGGCGAGAAAACCAATAGAACTACCATAAAATCATTAGGGCACTAAGATACAATAGAAATGAGAAAGAAAAATTACCTTGATTGTAGAGAAAGTAAAGGCCATGTCTAAAAAACAACATTGGTTAGAATTTTGATTTGTAGTATTATGAGAAAGTATATTTACAAATTACAAATTTCTATAATTAAAATGGTATGACATGTCTAATTTATATATTATTATTTTTTAAATAGTGATCATAATAATAATATAATATAAAGTTATAATTTAATTAAATTTTATAATTTTACATTCATTTATATAAATATAAATAAATAGAATTCATCTCACCTATTATGTTTGAACTACTCTTGACATAACTTTTCATGATAACCAACGTTTGATTTTTTGAGATTTGACATCTAAACGTGACGAGTGGATGGAAAATTTAGCATACATAACTTATGATCTTCACAACTTGTCAAATATGAGATAGTTTTTTTTAAGCTTCATCAATTCATTCCATTAATAATATAAGATTTTATATTGATAGAATTTCATGCCCCGTGCTTCAAAAAGGCCACCTTGGGAGGCCATTACCTCAACCAAGGGTATCCAAAATGGCATGATTTCTACCTGTTCAAAATTACGATACAAAAGTTATGACTATCACACAGTCAAAGAAATCCAAACCATACTTTCCATACTTATTCACTTGTGCACTTATAATTTTACAAAAAAAACTTAGGATAATGATATTAAAATGAAAATATTTAAGAAAGACTACAAGTGTTATTTTTACCATCCCAAAGAAAGAAAAATGAAGGTATAGACAAAATTGAAAAACAAAAAATAAAACTATGTTCCAACTGAAACCTGAGTGCTATGAATACTCCAAAGAATAACTCCAACTATCTTCTAGTGTGTCATGACATAAACTAACTGTAGAGACGAGTGCATACAAATAACGAATGAACAAATATAGAGGCTAGGGCATAAGCCATCATTTTCCATTAGTCAGAGATAATAGATGGAGAGAGGGGAGAGGAGTTTTCCTGTAGATAACTTCCAATGGGATAGGAGCCATTAACTAGGATCACATTAACTACCATCGTTTTTCATTCAACTCCTCAAACCTAGTGTTTGAGTCTGAGATGACAAATTTCTGCACTCTTGCTAGTCCAGTCATAATGCCATCGAGGTTGACGTAAATGTTATGAAGAATTCACTCAATAACCACCTGAAATACAAATAATTTTTAGCGTGGTCTACCCATTTGTAGTGAATAGAAATGTAGAGTAGTGTTTCCATATGTTGTTTCATTGCGAGTGAGAGAGTGAAGGAAGTGAAGCTTATGCTTCTTGAACATCCCCGAATAAGGAACCCACTTGATGCAACTAACTCCGAACTCGGAATCAAAGAAATATATCCTATCACTAAATTCCTTTAACTCTAGGATTCAAATCTCCTTCCTGATTTCAGGAGGGACTAAGTCGAAGTAATTCACCACAGAATCCCATCTGAACAACCGCCGGCAAGAGGAATATGAACTTTTTGCATGACATCGACAACTCAACTCTTTGTATCGAGGAGCCATAATTAGATAAGGAAAATATTGATAAAACAAATAGACAAAGAAATAGAGGCAAATATGAAGGTAAATATACTTTCAAGTAGGGAATAATCACCACAACACGAAGAGAATGATCTGAAAAGGAAAAAATAAGGGAGAAAGTGTTTGGTCAAGGATTCATATGTATGGAAATTCCACAAGAATTCCACGGGAATGCCAACCCTGACTACAAATATATCCTAATTTGTGAGACATTATGAAGTGAAATCCTTACCTTTCTTTGTTATATGGGAGATATGGTGATGCAGAAATAGGAATATTTTGTAGGGGGCCGCTATCAGTATTCCACTCTTATATAGTGCTATCATGAGGTGGATTACGGACATGGATCCACACATTCATTATATACAGGACAAATAAAAAAGGATTCGACCCATCCCATATCCTTACCATCAATATTTTTCGATGGAGCCTGTCAAGATGGGATCATGGGATGTGGGGCCTGGATTAAGACATCAAAGGAGGAAAGGATTCAGGTGTTTTGGAATAGATGAAAAGTTTCTAACAATTTGGTACAGTTGATGGCGCTATAGGGTGGATTATAGGTCACCCGCAATCTTAATCTACATCAGCTGTCTACATATGGGGATTAAAAATTGATTATAGATGCTTTCATGGGTCTCTCGCCTCATGCATTTTTAACCTCACATGCTTGGTTCAAAAGAGAAAAAAATCTTATGAGAGAGATTAGAAGCACCGCCTCTGTTCCATATTTACAAAGAAAACAATTCCAGGGCTGACTCCTTATTAAAGATGGAAATGAAAACGAAATATGGTTGTCTGCAGGTGTCTCAATATGTCAATAACATCAAGGTCTGGTGGAGTGAAATTCCCATTCCATGAGACTGCAAAAGGGAGGTTGAAGGCCCAGTTTTAATGGGCACCTTTTTTGGTTGCATTTTCTTTACTCGGATCTTATGTATTTACTTACAGGTACTATTCATAATAAGTCCCATTTTTTGCTACTTAAATGAGTATAGGCAAACTACATCAAGCAAGACAGCCCTCTATATCAAGCGAGCCTGAAAACAACTCAAATAGAACACGATATCATGGGAGCTAGCAAAGATATACAACGAACCTAAAATACTGTTACGCTTTTTTTCTGAAGGTGGAGAAGAAGGAAAAGAAGGGACAAGCGATCCAGAGTTGATGGAATACAACAACATTTTGGTTTATCCCACTCTGCTACAGCAAGGGAGCCTGAGATATCATTTTAATATTTTACAACATGAGAAATATCAATTAAAATTAACCTCCTATGCTACAGCAAGTGAACCTAAGATATCTCTTATTCTATCAACATTACGAGAACTAGCAATTAAGAAAGGATAAAATATGTTAAAAGAATATGTAAATGATCTATAGGAGGTATACTTTGATACACGGTTGAAATTTCTGTCTATGTATCAAGATGAAGAATATAATGGTCATAGGCAATGAAATATTAGAAATGAAAATGTGGCTATCGATAGGGGGAGTCCTTATTGGAACATAGAGATTCATATGAAAAAATGTATGACAAACTAGATGATGAAAATGTACTGGTTATACTTTATATAATACAGCGGTTTTTTTCTTTCTGAAAAAAAAAATTAAAGATGTTTCTTTTATGTAAAATATTTTGGCGTAATTGAATCTATCATTCATTGTACTGGAGCATCACATCATTCAGACAGACAAGTCAAAAAATACCTTCGATGGGCAGACTTAACTCAGAGACACTTAGATACTTGGAGTTAAGAGTTGAACTGGGGTCATAGGTTTGTTAACCGTGTGAACATGAGAATAAGAAAGGAATTTTATGAGATGAACAGTAGCCCAGCCCACCGCCAATGGCTAAAAGTGCAGGTGGAGGGTTAGGAATTGTAAACCTGACCTCGTATTACCCAGTTGCAGTGTGAAGTAAAGTTATGTGCATGTCATTGCTACTGCTCGCACGCTCGAGTCCCGCTCCACTGTAGAGACATTCACGGTCGAATGATGAGTTATGACTTGGGAAATTATATAGATGGGATACAACTTTCTACTAAGAGTATATGGCTATTTTCCATTGTAGTTTGAAAAACGAGAGTGTGAACTTAATTTTTGAATAGAATTTTTAAAACAGAAAATTATATAATATTTTTCTTAATTTGGAATTTATTATTATGACGATTAACAAAAATTTTATATATATATTTATATTAAAAAAATTATTTTTAAATATTATAATAATACAAAATAATTAAGAAAATTAATTTTTATAATTTTGTTATGGAGAGAATAATAAATGGAAAAATTAATTTATTTTTAAATAAATAAAATTTAATAATTAAAGAAAACCATTTTAATATGGACCACATTGTTGTTTAAATAATAATAATAGGGTACAAAGGTCACATATAAGTGACACCAAAGTGGTGTTGAAGATCTTTTTTATCTTTTATTTATAGGATAAGGAATTTTTCTATTAGAATTTAATGAGGGATACAAAAGCTATTGTTTACATTTCAACAAGTAAGATATATATATATATATATGACAAAGAAAAATTTAGTGAAGGGTGAAAAAACTATCTTTACATTTGAACAAAAGTGTGTATATATATATATATATATATATATATATATATATATATATATATATATATATATATATATATATATATATATATATATATATATATTCACTTTTGTTAATGACCACTAGAGGGCCACTCAAAGTGGTTGTATGCTCAACTGAGATGGACCCAAAGAGAATTAGATCTGCAACTCATGATAGAAGGCTAAAGACATTGTTACACCATTTTTTGGTCATTTAACTTATTATCATTAGATGGACCCAAGTACACCATGTAAGACCAGTTTTACCCTAAGTAAAACTGCTTTCACTATGTTAAAACAGGAAACCCCAAAAGGAAATATTAAACAAACCCATTTTTGTTTGATTTTCCTCATGGAATAATTAATTAAACCATAATTTAATTATTATCCCCAGTCATGTTTAACCCAAAATCAAAGAAATTAATTAGATAAACCTTTATTTATCTTATTATTTTCTAGGAATAATCATTTAAACCTTATTTAGATGATATTCCTTGTTAAATATGACCAAATCACCCACAAATAATTAAATAAATCTCTATTTATTTAATTATCTTTCAACCACTCCTTAAATAATTAAATAAATCATTATTTATTTGATTGTCTTCTAACCGCTTCCTTAAAAAGATAAATAAATCATTTATTTATTTATTTTTAACAAATTAAGGGATTTGACCCAAGTCAAATACCTTTTCCCTCCAACAAATATAATAAAATATTCCATAAAAAGTGGATCTAGATCTAGTTAACCCATGCACCAAGATCTAGAATGACCCAATATTTTGTTATAAATAGGAGGGTTTTTCCTACCATTCTTCACCTTTTGTTGCCTATTAGATCACTCTGGATCTATACACTTGGTCACATATCTCCATCATTTGCTCCCATTGAGCTCTACTTTTTGCATTGGGTTTTCTACATCAACTAGAGAGAGAAATCTTAGATCTGAAGTGCCGAGGACTTCCAAGAACCCATCCCACTGAGGGGAATTGGATACTCCTTCTAGTTTTCCTCACAGGTGCCCCATTAATACAAAAATTCTTTCAAAAATTGTTCTTGTCTTGTCTATTGGTATATGGAGCAAACCCTTGTTTTTACTGCTTAATGTCTTTCCATACATAGATCTAGTATTTTGCAGCTATTTTCTTGTCTAACTAACCGCAGATCTGAAGATATTGGCAGCCACTTTTGTTGTTAGGGCTATTAGTTATGCGTAGCTAAAGTGGTCCTTTTTCGTACACTTTGACAAAGGATTCATACTAACAAATGGCGACTCCACACGGGTTTTAAATTATGACCGCTGTCGTTTTTCATATTCCTGCATATCCAGCTACTTCAGACCCTAGGGCTTCTTTTCAGCTGTTTAGTTTTCCTATTTTTATGTTTTTTTTCTCACATAAAACCTAAAACATTAAAATTTCTAACTTCCGTGTGTTTCCGGAGACTGGCAGCGCAGAAGTTTACATCACTGAGTCGAGACGTGCAACTTTCTCTCGAAAATCACGAGACAACCCGAACGGGGTCGCACTTTTGGCCCAAAAATCTAACACTGACCTCCTGTCGCACTCCTTCGCCTTTTCAGTGACTCCCGTACCGAAACAGTCGAACCGTGACCGCCGCTTTTTTTCATGATTTTTCTCGAATTTTTCTGCTCAGTACTGTCAGGTTTTCTACCGTCTCTTGCTCCGTCAATTGGGTAAGCTTCTCCTGATCTATTTTTACTCATCTAAGTGGGAACCTAGCCCCCTAGGGCTTTAGTACCCTCCACTTTTTGTGGAAGAGTTTTAGCTGTTTCAGCCGCCTGTTTTTCAGAGCTTCAACCTCCTTTTTTCCAGATCTGTTACCTCCCTTTCAGATCCTTTGAGATCAGTCTTTCTTCCTTTCAAATCACCTCCTGTCGTTTTGTTTGGACCCCCTTTGAAGGCCTCCGCCTTGCCCCCTTTGGTTTTTTCTGATTTCCTTCCTTTTTCCAGCCACCTTGCCTCTGTCTCTTGGCTGTGATCTGCACATCTTTTCAGCAGCTCTATCCTTTAGATCCCTGTCCCTTTTGACCTTAGATCTATTGGCCCCTTTTCCGTGTGTTTTACATAGATTTTTCCCTTTCTTTTCAGATTAGTTTTGAGAGACCCACCTTATTGGGTTAGATAGATGCATAAGTAGCTGCTATTTTTCTGTTATTTCAGCATTATATACTGTTCTCTGTAGGTTTATTTTCAGCTACGCAGCACACTTTTTTCTTGCTCTCAAAACAGAAAGGGTTTAAAAATTAAAATTAACACACGCCACACACTGACCCTAAGCGAAGAAGTGCCTGGTTAACACCGCCTGGCAAAGACTCTAAAATCAATCGTCACTGCACCTTTTTCTGCCCTTGACCTTAATTGATTCTGTCCCTTTCTGCCCCTGTCGGTTTCCTTCTTCCTGTCATCATTGCGCCCCCAAGGCACCTTTCCCGAGACTCCCTCTGCCTTCATCCTCGCTCGGTCGACGACTGCGCCCGGCTCGCTGTCGAGCGCTCCACTCGAAGTCCGTACCTACTCCTCTCCCGATCTATCGAAGTCCTCCTTCTCCTCCTGGTTCTCCCCCTGTCACCTTCACTATGTCTGGTCTAGGGCCTAACGCTAGCGGTTCTCCCGGCCCTAATGCCTGCCCTACTACTAGCGGAACCACCACAGGAACTACCCCGACCACCCTTGTGCTGTCGTACATTGCAGGCCTCAGCCTCCCCGATTTCCATCAGTTGATCAATGACCCCATTCACCACAATGCTAATTGGCCTGTTATGCCAACCAAGCTCCCCTCCGACATCCCTAAGTTTGAGGGCCTTAATGGCGAAGATCCAACCAATCATGTCTGATCTTTCCACATGTGGTGTTCTTCCAATTCCATTACCGATGACTCCATCCGTCTTCATTTGTTCCAATGCACGCTCATCGGCGAAGCTTCTAAATGGTATGTCGAACAAGCCACCTCTACCCATACCACCTTTGAGACTCTTGCCCAAGCCTTTTTGTCGTACTTCCAGCTCCCTCTCTGATACAATACTGGCACGGAACTCTTGACTTCCTTCAAGCAATCCTCTTCAACATGCCTTTCCGCCCATGTTCAGGAATGGCGAAGAAGACTGAGCTTATGCTCGTGCTCCCTCCTCTCAAGACTGGTTTGGCATGGACTGGTTCCTTCACACCCTTCCGGCTCCCATCGGCAAGGATGTCGCCTCCAATTTTCCTCAAACCGAAGAAGCCGCCCTCCAAATAGCCTTGAAATATGACCTGATCTACGCTCAATCTGGTTATGTTTATACCGTTCTTCCTGACCTCCCCAGGCCTGGTGGCGCTAACGCCCCAGGGGCATCTCATTCCACCGACGGTATCGTTGGAGCCCTTTCCCATCCATACACTCAACCTCCTATGGGCTATTGTCTCCCTCAGGGAGGGGCCAGCTCCTCCAGCACTCTTCCCCCTCCCGGTAGCATGTATCTAGGATACGGCATGCCTCCTCATTTTTCCCAACCTCCTGCTTACCTCAATGTTGCCCAACCTACCCATTACCCTTATACGCAGCCTGGTGCGCCAGCTCCTCCAGCATATGCGCTTCCTCCTCCCTTGCCTCCTCAAACCCAGCACCAGCACCTACAGCCCCCTCCAGGGCAAGTATTTGCATAGCAGGGCGTGACTAATCCCCCTTCTTCTCAAAGAAGGCGGAGAGGCAATCCAAACCAATCTGCCCCTGGTACCCGTGGACCCAACTCGGTGTTGACTTAACATCGCCAACTGCCACAGGGCACTCCGCCCAAAGCGAAAGGACGCTTCGCACAAGTGCTCAGCCCAGGTTGCGGTGTTTATGGTCATTACACGACGGTTATCGTTTCTTACCTGATGCGGCAAATCGCTAGAGTCTCAGCACCATTATACAGACAAGATGCTCCCCCTCATGCTCCTCCTAATGTGGCCACTACTCAGCCAGCTGTGTTTACTGATCCTTTCCCTCAGCAAGGATTCGTGGCTACCCAACCGCCCGACAGCCAGGTAGCCGCCCCCTCGTCCATTTCTGGTTCCTTTGATTACCAGATCCTTATGATGCACTCTGATCCTAACCCATCCGTAGATCTTCACCTTCAAACTCGGTCTCGTCAGTACCCCAAGCCTCCTGCCCAGTCTGCCCCCGAGCCTCCCTCTTCAGGTTCTACAGAGCCTCTTTCGACATCCAGTGGTCCCTTACATATCCCTCAACCCAAAGTTGAGGTCCATACCACAATTCCTAAGAGACCATTACGTTGAAATGTTGCTTCTGGTCGAGCTGCTCATTCGTATAGCATAGTAGATGATCTGGCGCAGTCTCCTGCTGCCATTTCCACACTGGAACTCCTCCAGTCGTGCCCTTCCCAAAAGAACACTTTATTATCTACCGTGGGCGCTGTAGATCCTGCTGATGACCAAATGATTGTCTTCGACGCCACTCAATCGGACCATCCTCCCCTTCCTCCTTCCGTCGCCTTCCAAATCCCAGTCAAAATCCGAAACGCCAACGTGTCCCGGTGTATAATTGATGAGGGGGCATCCACATGCGTGATGTCCGCTTTGGTTTGGAAGCAACTCGGATCTCCTGAGCTGGCCCCTTCCACGATCACCCTTCGAGTGTGGGACGGTCATGCCTCCCAGCCCATTGGCCTGTTTCGTAATTGTCCTATTACCCTCGCCGGTAAGACTGTTTGCGTTGACGTCGAAGTCATCAACGCCCCGCTAGATTACAACATTCTACTGGGGCGAAGCTATGCCTATGCTATGTCTGCTGTCCCATCCACGGTTTTCCGCAAGATGTCTTTCCCCCATAATGGAAAGATAGTCACCATTGACCAGTTGACATATCATGAGCCAAAATATCAGACCTCGTCTGAGACGACCATCTCTTTTGTAGCCAATAAGCAAACCATCGATTCCTTGACCAGTGTTTGCCTCGGCGTTTACAAAGATTCCTCCCTACTTGGAACTTTCCCTAGCCTTCCTCCTGCTCCTATCACTGATCCCAGTTTATCGAATATTTGCATGATGCAATCATCTCAGGCTGCTCTTAAGCGGCCTACCTCGGCTAGTTAGCAACCCCCCCCTTGCCCTCCGCACCCTGCTCCTAGCCATTCCTCTCAGCCAGTCGGACCTCCTCCTTCTGACCCTCCCCCTACAGATGGTATCCCCGAACCCCTTTATCCTCCTGAAACGGTTCCCCTTGGCCTTAACCACCTCGGAGCCATCCCTCCTGGTCATTTCCCTGCTGGGCAGATATCTTTCCTGGCTCCCCCTCCCGGAGTATTTTCTGTCCCCGTCATGGCCACCCTTTCTCTCCCTAACCTGACCCTCGGCATACCTGTCTGGTACATCGACCCTCCAGCCACTACCCCTCGCAGTCACCCCAAACCTTACCTTGCTTTGACACCGGTTCAACCGGTCCCCCTCACCTCCTCCAGGCCTCGAGCACCTCCACAGGACCCTACCCCTGTGGTGCCAGCTTCCGAAAAAAAAGGAAAAGCTCGTAAGGGGGCAACCCATCAGGACCAGGCCGCCCCGACAACTCCTACCCCTCCGCGACCACCAAAGCCCGCCATCCAATGCGCTTTGTGTGATATCGTCGGTCACGCCACCCATATGTGTCCTGAATTGCCGCACCTCAAGATTCTGGTCAATGAGACATTTCCCGACTCTGACATCCTAGAAGTCTACGTCACTATTCAAGACTCTATCCCGAAACTCAAAAACTTGCGCACAAACCACCCTTGTGCCTTGTGCGATTTTCACGGCCATTACACCCACCTCTGTCCTTGCCTTGATGAGTATCGTTCCTCCTTGGACATGTACCGCCAGTTCAAGTCCACTTCGCTAGGACCAGAGGACCTTCCTACTCCCATTCACATTCCTCCTCCCGCTATCGAGCCAACAGAGCTGTCAACCACCATTTTGTACCTGTCATCATCCTTGCGAGATAGTTCACCTGCCCTTCAACCTGCCGATCCTCTCGGCTCCTCAACCGACCTTGGATCTGTTGATATTGCACATCTGAGCCTTTCTCCTCTTGATGACTCGTCCCACACCACCACCTCCTCGGGTAACCTTTCTTCCTCCAGTCTTCCCATCTTCCAGACCGATGAAGACATTATGGAAGCCATGACTAACCCGGACTTTCCATGGGACGATATGCACCATCGCGCATACTTCCTCCCGCAGCAGTCCCATGACCAATTTGCTGTGGAAACCAAAGAATTCATCCCCAATGCAGTCGATTGGTTCAAAAACCCCATCCCTGCACCCGATGCTTTCGAAGAAGGAAACATGGCCAATATCTCTCCTACCATAAAAATTGACATTTCAGTCACCCCAGGTATCCAAGAATATATCACCTTAGGTGCTCAATGCACCCCGGAAGAAATCGAAGCTTACACCAAGCTTTTCAAAGAATTCCGTGATATTTTCGCCTGGTCCTATTCTGAAATGCCCGGACTCGATCCCGCCATTGTCGAACACCATATCGACACATGGCCCGACGCCAAACCGGTCCGTCAAAAGTTGAGACCCATTCATCCTTCCAGACGTGACGCTATCAAAGCCGAAATCGACAAGCTCAAGCAGGCTGGTTTCATTTATCCCATTGAATACACCACTTGGGTATCCAACCCAGTTCCCGTTCTCAAGAAACAAGGCACCATCCGTGTCTGCACGGACTTTCGCGACTTGAACCAAGCTTGTCCCAAAGACAACTTCCCCACACCGTTCATTGACCAAATCATTGACGAGTGTGCGAGGCATGAGGTTCTATCCTTTATGGATGGTTTCTCCGAATACAACCAAATTGCTATCCGTCCTACCGATCAACTCAAAACCGCGTTCATTAGTCCGTGGGGAACTTTTGTTTACCGGGTCATGCCTTTGGGCCTCAAAAACGCCGGCGCCACTTTTCAATGGGCCATGTCTTATTGTTTCCATGACTTAGCTCACATTATCCTTGCTTATTTAGACGACCTCACTGCACGTTCTAAGCATCGGGCGCAGCACCTCCACGATCTGCGTACCATTTTCCTCCGATGTCGCAAGTATAATATTCGCCTTAACCCGTTGAAATGTGTCTTTTGCGTTCCTGCCGGCCGTCTCTTAGGCTTCATCATGTCTAAGGATGGTATTACTCTTGACCCTTTGAAAGTTCAAGCCATTATTGAACTTCCCATTCCACGTACCCTCCGCCAGCTCCAAAGTCTCCAAGGCAAAGCTAATTTTCTTCGACGGTTCGTCCCTGACTATGCCACCACTGCACATGGGTTCCTTAGACTCCTCTGATCTTCTATCCCTTTCGTTTGGGATTCCTATGCTCACGAGTCTTTCGATGCCCTCAAGCAGGCTCTCACATCCGCTCCCTTGATCTGCCCTCCCGACTTTGATCGGGACTTCATCCTGTATATCTCCGCTTCCACCCATTCGGTCGCTGGAGTCCTTATCCAGGAAGATGACAATGGTATCGAGCATGTGATCTACTATGTCAGTAAGAACCTTGTAGGACCCCCTGTTTCCTACTCACTTGAAGAAAAATTAGCACTGGCTGTAGTGTTCTCAGTCCAAAAACTTCGTCATTATATCCTCATGCGCTCCACCAAGGTTGTGACTAATTCCAACCCCTTGGCTTTCCTATTGAGTCATCGTATCCTCACTGGGAAGTACGCCCGTTGGGTCGTCATTCTTCAGGAATTCGACCTCGAATTTGTCACACCAAAGAGTAAGAAAGGCTTAGCCCTCGCTGAGCTCATTTCTGAATTACCTACCGGATCGCACGACCCTCCAGTTAATGATGACTTTCCTGATGAACACTTATTTTCCATTACTTCCGACGACCCATGGTATGGCGATATTCTTACTTACTTGCGAACCCAAAAGTTCGCCCTCCACCTTGATCGTGAGGCTCGCCGACGTATCCGACACCAAGCTCCCCGATACCTCCTTATCGGCGACGACCTCTATCGTCGCGGGGTTGATACTGTCCTTCGTCGTTGTCTCACACACGCTGAAGCTGAACAGGTCCTTAATGCCTGCCATAGTGGCGCTTGCGGTGGCCACCTCTCCGGTCTTGCTACTGCCCAGAAAGTCATGCGCGCTGGGTATTTTTGGCCTTCCCTCTTCAGTGATTGCATTGAGGCAGTCAAACACTGTCCCAATTGCCAACATTTCGCCCCTAAGGCGAGAGCTCCACCAGCTCCCCTCCATCCGGTCATCTCCACTGGTCCCTTCTGTAAATGGGCCATTGACTTTATGGAGTGTCGCCCGCCATCCTCTGGTAGCCACAAGTATATCATCGTGGCGGTCGACTATTTCACCAAATGGGCCGAGGCCATGCCAACGTTCAACAACACGGCAGCTACCGCGGCCCTCTTTTTCTTTAACCATGTTATAGCTCGATTCGGGGTTCCCAAACAACTGGTCTCTGACCATGGCAAACATTTTGAAGATGAGATATGGTGTGAGCTATCCTCACTGTTGGGTTTTGAGCACCAATATTCCTCCTCCTATTACCCCCAAGGTAATGGCCAAGTTGAAGCAGTCAACAAAATCCTCAAAACTATGCTTCAAAGAATGGTGAATAAGCACAAAACCAACTGGCATCTCATGCTCTTCCCTGCTTTGTGGGCCTATCGAACTTCTGTTAAAACCACCACCGGGTTTACTCCATTCCACCTGGTTTTTGGAGAGGAGGAAGTCTTACCGATCGAGTGTGAAATTCCTTCCCTACATCTAGCCGTTGAACTTCTCCCTGACACCCAACCTCTAGAACAACGACTTATCATGCTTGAGCACGCTTCCGAAGACCGCCGTGTTGCCTTGCAAACCATGGAAGCGGCCAAAAAGCGCACCAAAGCTCAGTATGACCGAAAAGTCCAGCCTCGCAATTTTCACGAAGGTGACCTTGTTCTAGTATATGACCAGGCCCATGATGTCCTTGGTCATGGGAAGTTTGACTCATTATGGCTAGGCCCTTACATCATTAGTAAGGATCTCAGTAAGGGGGCATACCTCTTAGAGGATTTCGAAGGCCACCCCCTTCCTAATCCTCGCAATGCACTCTATCTTAAGAAATATTACCCTTAACATTTCCCTTCTGAAATGCATGTTTTATTTTCTTTTAGATAGCTAGCATCTCTTTTTTCATGTTTATGATTTGATACTTCACCAGGACACATTTTGTCCAAGAAGGGTCACTCCACCTCTCCTTAAAATTGAATTTCCTCACTTACGACACTTGTATTTGGGGCACCATCTTGCCTCCTTACTTGTCTTCGTTCGTGTTGATTTTCGTCATGAGTTCCCATCATGTACTCATGTTTCCACGGTCCCCCCATTGGGGCCTTTACTGTGTGGCAGCACCATCGAGCCGCCTTTGTTTAGAGCATCCAAGTTGATTCATCATTCCTTCCATGGAGTCTATACCGAGTCCCTTTGTACCCCACTATAGCCCTCCGTCCTTCATTGATTGGTCTCTCTCCTGTGTCGCGCATTATGACCTTCAGTTCCATTGTCCCCCATCCTTGACGATGTTGTGTCAGTCACTGCCATGTCATTCATGCCCTTTATGCTCTAGCAAGGGAAGTCATCCATTAGCTACTCATTCCTTTCCACTTCACTATCATCATTAGTGTCAGTCTATCCGTCGCTCTACTCTTTTCTCTCATGCCTTAGTTGATGATCTCTCATTGCCTCAACTATGGCGGACCTCCTTCTGTCGACATCAGCTCATTTATTCCAGAAGCTAGGTCTAGAGGGCGGTGTACCTTGGTTCCAACTTCCACTCTTGTTCGGTGCCTCGGATCAGGCAAAGGGATATCTCCTTTCCCTTTGGCTTGATTGTCTCTCCGGTTCTTTTCAGCATGATCGAGATTCGTATACTTGATGGTCCAGTGATCCAGCAGCAGCTCTTGATGATATTGGGTGTGTGTGAGATGTTTCAACCCTCATGAGGGGGTGGCCCTACAGGTAGCCCCCCACATGCCCAGATGACCTCTTCTTTGCAGCCTTCGATGCAGCTCCAGATATTTGATGATGATGGCCATAGCCACTTGCAGCACCTCTTCGATTTGCATGTATCAGTCAGATTTTGTGAGCCCTTCCCCGTTTGCAGGGGGCATTTGGGTTGTATTTGTATCTCATGTACTCAGATATTATTGTACAAGTCCTGGCTGTTATCCCAGGCACAGCATGTATGTGGGATTCTCATTGTATTTTTATCTGGCTCATGCTTATGCCAGCTATACTTTATGGTTCGGTCCCTTGTTTACTGGACACACTATTCTTTTGTACTTTGTCTCTACGGGCATAGGTATGCCTCCCCCGCCGCCTTCAGCACAGGTACCCTCTCATAAAAAGAGACTTGTTGCACCTGCAAGTCTCGTCTCCTCAGGGTCTAGTCCTTCAGCACACTATCTACCTCACATTTCTCTCTCTGACATCCCCTTTGTTGTCTAGTGATTGTGTTCTTACAACGGTATTTACTATACAACATGCTCGACACTCGCACACCGAGGGCACCTATTACTCATTTTTTGGTCATCTAACTTATTATCATTAGATGGACCCAAGTACACCATGTAAGACCCGCTTTACCCGAAGAGAGGCTAAGTAAACCGTTTACTATGTTAAGAAGTGAAACCCCAAAAGGAAATATTAAACAAACCCTATATTTGTTTGATTTTCCTCATGGAATAATTAATTAAACCATAATTTAATTATTATCCCCAGTCATGTTTAACCCAAAATCAAAGAAATTAATTAGATAAACCTTTATTTATCTTATTATTTTCTAGGAATAATCATTTAAACCTTCTTTAGATGATATTCCTTGTTAAATATGACCAAATCACCCATAAATAATTAAATAAATCACTATTTATTTAATTATCTTTCAACCACTTCCTTAAATAATTAAATAAATCATTATTTATTTGATTATCTTCTAACCGCTTCCTTAAAAAGATAAATAAATCATTTATTTATTTATTTTTGACAGATTAAGGGATTTGACCCAAGTCAAATACCTTTTCCCTCCAACAAATATAATAAAATATTCCATAAAAAGTGGATCTAGATCTGGTTAACCCATGCACTAAGATCTAGAATGACCCAATATTTTGTTATAAATAGGAGGGTTTTTCCTACCATTCTTCACCTTTTGTTGCCTATTAGATCACTCTGGATCTATACACTCGGTCACCATTTTCTGCCATTTGCTCCCATTGAGCTCTACTCTTTGCATTGGGTTTTCTACATCAACTAGAGAGAGAAATTTTAGATCTGAAGTGTTGAGGACTTCCAAGAACCCATCCCACTGAGGGGAATTGGATACTCCTCCTAGTTTTCCTCATAGGTGCCCCATTAATACAAAAATTCTTTCAAAAATTGTTCTTGTCTTGTCTATTGGTATATGGAGCAAACCCTTGTTTTTACTGCTTAATGTCTTTCCATACATAGATCTGGTATTTTGCAGCTATTTTCTTGTCTAACTAATCGCAGATCTGAAGATATTGGCAGCCACTTTTGTTGTTAAAGCTATTAGTTATGCGTAGCTAAAGTGGTCATTTTTCGTACACTTCGACAAAGGATTCATACTAACAGACATGGTTAGGGTTCAACCAACTAGATTATATATAGATAGATAGATAACATTGTAATACAAAATTGAAGAAAATTTGTCTTAATAAAGGAGACATATATATACATTATAAACAATATGAGAGTACCCAAAAACATATAGATTGAAGAAAAAAAAAATCTAAAAAACACTAAAAAAATAAAATAAATATATTGACATTAAACATAAAATAATAGTAATAATTAATTAGATCAAATTAAATTATGTTATAATAATAATAATAATAATAATAATTTTTAGTAATACTAAACTTGAACAATAAAAACAGTCTTTAGAAAATCATTAAAATTAAAAATCTTAATATGATACTAAAACCAACCTTCTAAATTAAAAATCTTAATACGATACTAAAACCAACGAGACGCCCGTCCAATCTTAAAAACAAGGCGATCATCAGATAACACTCCTTAATGAGAAAGGACTATCTTAGGACTTCCTTCTTGTTGGAGTTAGATATTCCTTTGCTTCTGTCACATATTTTATTAAAAGATTTTCATTTTAATGCCTTTTCAAATAGATACCTTGTAATAGTAAGTTTTAATATATATTATATATCATATCATTATTGATTAGGTTTTATTTTATTAAAAAAATTATTAAATTAAATATAATTATGATAATAAATGCAAGAGTTATAAGTATATTGTGATAATACCAATATGAATGTTGTTTGTTTTATTTATTTCAATCATTTTAATTAGATTACAAGTTCGTTATTTTATGTTTTATTTTTTTAAGGTTTTCTAAATATGTTTTTTTGGAAAGGTAGAAAAGTAAAGGAATAAATAACAAAAATAATTTGCGCACAATAACACACGAGTTGTGACTCTTTTATTAATCACATGAAATTCAAACACTCTAAATTCAATGAACAGACTTGATAGTTGTGTTTCATAATTAGATGATAGAGTATGCTCTTCGTTATATGCACCTTTTCTATTAGCTTCTTACTTAGAGGTTTGTTATAAATAACACACTCTTGCCCCTGAAAGATAACTCTATATCATTTATGTGTAAAATGAAAAACACTTATAAAATTATGTTTGACACTAGGAACATACTATAACTCTGAGATTGTCTTTGGCTCCCCTTGCTTGGTCAGAATGTTGACCACTCATTTTCCATCTACATCAATAGTCTTGTGAGTCTGTTTTTACAAATTGATCCAAATTTGCGACCAAGTTTTTGTTGTCTATCATGTGGTTACTGCAACCACTTTCTAATAACCACACATTATCATATGGTTCATACATGTTGTTGCATGTGAGGAATATGGATTTAGTATTCTATGTACTAACATTAGCTCTCTCGTTAACTTAATGAGTTATCTTCTTCCTACAATCACAAGCATAGTGACCAAATTTATTGCAATAATAACATTTCATCTTTGATTTTTTAGATGTTTGATTCTTATTGAAGCTTCTGCTACTGCTTCCACTTTCATGTTCATACTCTTCTTAGCCATCTCTCCGACCACCATACCTTCTGCCTCATCCTCTTCTTCTCGATCGACCTCTGCCTTGACCTATTGAAAAAGGAACTTTAATTTTGAAAGAAGTTTATGAAGTGGGCTCCTTATTTTTGTTTATCCTTTCCACATGTGATCTAAGTGATCCTATCAACTCATCAACTGTGAGTTTTTCAAAATCCTTATCTTTTTCTATGACTACTACCACAACATCAAACTTGGTAGAAAAATATCTAAGGACCTTCTCATTCACTGTTCGATCTTTGATCTCTTCACCATAAATTTTTAACTGATTTACTACAAACATGAACCGATTCATGAAAGACCGACCTCCTTTGTCTCATTCATCTGCAAAATTTCAAAATCTCTCATAGTATTCTACAATTTAGCAATATTGACTTTCACCATATCTTGATAGCTTGTGGACAAAGTTTCTCATGCTTCCTCTGCTGAATATTTGTTCATAATATTTTGGAACACTGCTCGGTCCACTCCCTATTGGATAAGAAACTGCACTTGTGAATTCTTTCTTTTGTCTTTTTTCCATTGTTTCCTCTCTACATTACTGAATACTCATTCTTCTGCGTCATTCTTGGATTCTACACCCAAAATAGACATGATCCCAAACATCATGCATTTTTAACATGATCTCCATGTTAATGACCCACACATAATAATCTTTCCCTATTAAAAAAAAAAAAATTGTGGCTAGAAACTACTTATTGCCATCTTTCATTAAAAAAAAATTTCTTCAAAAATAACATTGTAATAAAAACCTAAGTTTTATTTTTTATATAAAAAATCTCTTTTATAAAAATACTTTATCTAGTATCTACTTTTCAAAAATCATTAAAAAGTCCTTTTTAAAACTTTCGTTTTACACTCCCGTGCTTCATGAAAAACCGTTTAAACTAGGTCTTGTATTATTGAAAGGCTTGTATTCGTTTCAAAACATCCTTTTGAAAAACTTTAAAAAGAATCAAACCTTATCGTATTTTTCAACCGTCGAATTGTATAACTCGTTGACTTTCGTGCTTTTAGTTCACTCATGCGCAGCAAAGTACATTTTAAAACACCAACCCTTGGGAAGTGTTCTGTGGTAGCGTTTAACGCTAGTCACCTCCAATAACACCGCGTTAGTGTGCTAACAATGCAGATGCGGGGACGGAAGAATAGCGCGTGCTGCGCGAAGTTGTTTACGCGGTTCTGTGTAGAGAGAACCTGTCTTATAACTCTTTGTATATAACATATAAGGTACGTTATTGCCTTAAATAAGAGAGAAAAAAAATTCTTTTCACATGGATTATTTTTAGTTTTATTTTTTTAAAGAGAAATAACACAAATAACACAAATAATTCACGTACAATAATACATGGTTGCCTATCTTCTATTAATTACTGAACTTCAATCACTCTAAATACAATAAACTTAGTGAAAGGTATTTATCTTTTTCAACTCAGTACTAACCTCACATTCAGATTCAACACATCAATCACATAATGATGAAAAGTATTAACATGTATAACCTTTTATCAATGAATGTATGCCTCGGAGAGAAGTGTAGATGTGTGTATACCCCACTCCGAGTGTTTTAGATAATCTCTTCCGTGTCTAGTTTTGCCGAAAAACCACAACAATCAACATTAGTAATTTCAAACTGAGTAACAGAAAGGATCTTTCATGTTGCTAGGGGCATCGGAGAAAAAGGAAAATAAACCATCGATGTGGAGAAACAAGGGATGAGAATATTCACGACCGAGTGTATCAAACAAAAGATGCAGCCAACCGGAGTCCGTGAGGGAATGAAAAAAATTAATCGAACATAAGCTTTAGGTTCTTCCTTTGTCCACTTAGCTGCTGCATATGTTTGGAGGGCTGATGATCATAGAAGTCATAACAAATTGAAAATTACAAATTTAATTAAAATAATCGATTTTCAATATTAAATCATAACTATGATCTTTTAATTTAACTATTTTTATAATAATCATAATTTTTTATATTTTTTTATAATTCTTTATCATGTAATAAATGGAGTGGGTTTTAAAGCAAGTAAATAAAAATTTATCATAAAGTACCAAAACAATCTTTCCATATCTGTTCATTATGAATTTTTAAAAGTATCAAAAATAAATTACCAAACTTGTGAAGTTAAATATTTGAGAAATTAGATTCGTAAACTACTATTTATATTGGGAAAAATCTTACTTCTGAAGTTGGATAATCAAGAAATTAGATCCGTAAACTACTATTTATGTTGTGAAAAATCTTAATGTATTTGAAAAAAATGGATTTTTCAATAAATTGTATAAAATAAGTTAATATCAACAAAATCATACAATATTTATTAGACTTTATTTATTTTCCACGACACATAAATAAATTAATAGCCTAGATTCAATTAATGTAATTTGTGTAATTTGTAAAAGCATGAATGATACATTAGTCTAGATTGTACAATATTTTACACTAGTTTGAAATCCTCGTTAAGATTGTTCCGTTCCGTTTTTACCCACCGGTGGGCAGGCCACTTTTGGCCATGGTCCACATGCATTAAGAAGTAGTCATGGGTGCTTTCGAGCTTATTGTTACAACCGTGGCTTTCTGGAGTTTAAAGTTTAAAATATATGGTTATAACCATGGAGCTCTGGGGTTTAATGTAGACAACAACCTGAGATCTGGTCACTGTATGATTACACCCATGGCACATTGGACAGAGAACACGACTGAGTGATCGAGATGTGGAGATGCAGGGATGGAATTTGACAGGTTATGGGGTGATTTTCCAGTCAGATACAGGTAAAATTTTGTTCATACCATCAATATCTCTTGTTAAAATGATCAAAACTGGTACTATGATAGCTGAAACCATAAAATTTGATGAGTATTTGAGATTTGAAATTCCTACCGTGTGGAGATGTAACAAAGGTTTCAAGATATAAACAATTTCCAGTCATTCCTTGGCAGCTTCTGTTGCAAATCTTGAAGTTCCACAATTGCAAATAATTCTACTCTCTTTAAGTCTATCTTGAAGCTTTAATGATAAGATTCAAAAAATTATAGTTATGGTCAATGTGTTTGTGTGTTTGGCACACGAATGTACCAAATCACACCTACTTAAGAGGAGTTGTTTTTCCCTCTTAAGTTATTGGTCACAGGTAGAAAATAGATGGAGCCTCGCAAGTTAGTGGAACATGCTAAAACATAAACATATTAGATAGAGAAATAACATGCATATTCAAACATAAAAAGCTAAACTAAAACTAAAACAAATAATAAAAAAGCTCTAAATAGACTCAAAAAACTTCAATAATCCAAATGGTGGCACTTATGTCCCCTCTTTTTGAGTGCTCGTAGGAATGAAGGATGAAACTTTTACTCACATGCCAAGGGGCCCTTACACTAGGGGTTCTAAGTCCCGATACAAGGATGTCTTTACCTTCGAGCTACCTTGGGGCAAAGTCTCCATCTCTCTACTATGATGGACTGGAGTTTTTGGATTGCCAAAAACTGAGTCCCCTCTATCTTTGCTCTAGATCACACACTGCTAGTATTGCCTGGGGCAATTCTGGCCGGCATAACAATGTGTTCTCCAATTGTTCATCTCTTGGTGGCCTTTTATAGGAGAATTCAAACTCTCCTTCCCTCTCTTGGTACATTATGAATGGTGACCCAACAAAGAAGGTTGATTCCATTGTGTGGTCCCTTGAGGTCCTAAGGAGCCTTGGGCGGTTTACCTTAGGCAGCATCAAGTGTGGGATCAATGTCTTGGAGTATGCTTTGTGGTCCCGGAGAGTTACTTCCGCCACTCTCAAGTCGGAGTGGATTTTTTAGAAAAAGGCATACAAAGGTGCGTTTATCAAAGAATTATGCATGCAAAGGCACATTTTACTAGTTCATTTAGTGCACAATTTTTTTTTCTTGTTAGACCTTAGAGATTTTTTAAATTCTTTAGATCCTCTAATGTGTTTCAGCCTTGTAAATCCTTCTACCTGACATTTAATAATGCCATAATTTTCTTGTCCGATTTTCTAGTGATAACAGTTGGATCTTAATGTGTGAGGTCTAGAAAAAACTGTATAGCCGAAATACATTATAGTTTATTTTCTATGTGCGGAGAGAGAGAGAGACCTACGTGTAGCATGGAGTTGGAAACATCCTACACCGGGTTGAAGAATGACCATGTCCTGTGGGATCTCTGCAACAGATGATATAATACGATATATGAAAATTTTCTACGAGGCGTGCATGTCCCATGCTCGTGATGCTGTGGCTATCTAAGGAAAACACATGATAGATGTAAATTATATCTATGTCACTAGTATGGTATTGATCTCCTGGTTGATGACGACGACTACTGATGCCCTCAGGGGTATTGTTTCTTTAAAAATAAGTGGAATGTGGTAACCATATGTGTAAACTTGGTATGGCATATAACTGTGCATTGTAGGCATAGGTATTTGGTTGGGACCTTCCCGTGTAAGCATTGTTGAAAGAGACACTTATAAAGGCATGAGTCTTCAACGAATTTGATCAAAGTGCAATGGTTGTAAGGTACAATAAAATATTGACATGAAATCTTCTGTTGTAGTCAAATTTTAGGAGGATCGATCACATCTGTGGGCAATGATGTCTCTCACAGTGCCACCTGAGGATGCCCCTTTTGTGGAGAGAGCTGATCCAAGGTGCCGCTTCCTTTTTGGAAAAAGGGTGTTCATGTCAATAAAAGGAAGCCTCAACCGAACGTTAGAGGCGTTGATACAGGGGATTGGGATTCTGGATCTGATAGGTTTAACATAGGCATTATGGCAAGGGGTGACTGAAAAATGATGATGGGGATTCAGTGGTTGAAGGTCGGAGTATACGAAGAAGAATGGCGACAGTCATAACTATTTCTAATGGGGAAATCCTTGGAGTCAGTAGGACATCCAGGGTGGGTATATATTGGTTATGAGTCTCATGGGGACTTATGCATGAGGGTGTGATACTCCAACCAAGGGTGACCAGGGATTGCTGCCATGAGAGAAAAAATGGATGGGTGGGTGGGGGACATAGTGCATTGTTTATTGTATTTGTACAGTTACCAAAAGAATAAAATAATGGGGTTTGGTTTGTACAAAACACAGAGACAGGTGCCCCAAAACATGAAAGTGTTCGCTCACTGATGATGCGCGTAAGGTGTTTTTGTTGAGGGTGGGTGCCCCATTGGTTGGTCTCATGTGTGAGGTTAATGAAGCAGCTGTAAAATGTCGCAGATGGGCTATGATGGTGGAGGTATGGTATGCCAAATGCAAAGCGAGGTAGTGCATTTTCGATCTGCTTGCAAAACCTGATCATCTGGGAAAGGGATTTTATTTTGATATGGTAAAACTTGCTTGATGCATGGGTGAATGGGCATGAGGTGCTTCCCGGACTAAAGTGGTAAGTCCATGGCGTCACTATTTTTGTGATATATGGTTTACTTTGGGTGAAGGGCGCCATGGAGGGGAGGTTGTACCAACCAACGAGGATGTTTATCATATGCAAAAGTGGAGTGATGATAAACATGGTCAGGAGTTCGGAACCTATGGTTGATTTCAGATAGATAAGTGATGTCAAGATATGCATATTTTTTCTGAGAATCTATCATGCTGAGGGTAGAATGATACCTACTCTGGAACTTTTAGTGGATGGAGTGGTGGATGGCTTTCACACTACCTAAAAAAACAAATACCCCAAGTGAAAGCATCTTCTTTATTTAAATATTATTTGAAATACATGTGCTTTAAAAAATATGGGAGAGGGCGTACATGACGGCACCAAAAAATTATTTTTTCGAGGGTGCAAATGTGTGGCACCGCCCTTGGGCATTCTAGAGTGATTACCCCAGTGCTAATTTCAATCTAGTGATTGGGTCTTCTGAGCTCTCATATGGTCCTCCAAAGTTTATGAAAAGAGCGACATATAGGCGAATATGGCTCAATTCAGTTCATTTGTGTCATTTGAGTGTTGAGAGGTCAGAGGCTTCTGCGGAGCAGTTCTTTCCAGTGCGGTCAGCCTAAGTACCCGGGACTTGCGATTTTTGAGTCAGGTAAACTCCATGACGTCCCGCTCTTAAATTTGTTCAGTGTGTCGGTGCCAAGGTCTGTACAAGATGGGTTTGTACGAATATTAAGCCAGCTTTTACCTTGACCACACGAGCGATCAATGTACAGGGGTGCACTTTGCGTGCGAAAATAATGTTTTACATGCATTTAGCGCACCTGTCTTAGCTTTGGGTGGACCTTTAGTGTTTATATGAGAAGGTCAGATGTGCCCTCCTCACGCCTATTTGGGGAACATGTGCGCAAAGGGGCAAAGCTACTTTTTGCAAAATTTTTGGAAACTTTGTTTATTTTTTAGTGTTTCCAGTGTGGATTATGTGTTCCTCTTTTGATGACAGGATGTTGTGGAGGGAGATGGATTGACCCGATCTCCATGCTGCCTTGGCTACTAATGGTCACACGCGCCAACCGTTGGCACGCTGGGGTCTTCTCAAGTTCATGGAGAATGACCTGCTACGATCACAAGATCGTCTATTGCACTACCTCGTCCGATGCTGAAATAGACGATGCAAGTTGATGGTGGTGCAGGGTGTGACTTTGTTATCTGTCCTGAGATGGATATCTATTTTGTGACTGGGCTCTTGCATTAGGGTGAGGTGCTTCGATATCCACTTCCGTTTGGGAGAGTGGATCTTGAAAGATTCTCAGTAGGCCATTTTGGCGGGGCAGCCCTTACGGATGGGTGCATAGCGATCGCTATAGTGACAAAATTGGCCAAGCGGTGTGCTCCAATGACCATTGTGCAACTGGCGGGGTCATCTGCTCCTCATCAGGCATCAGGTATGCAGATCAGTGTCTTCCATCGGCTGAGGGCTAGGAACTTTTTCTACTTTTCCCTTTTCTATTACGACGACATATTGGCACAACTTTCTAAGGTCCAGAATGGATCAAAGTTGTTTAGTTATGCCAACATCTTATGCAGCATAATGTATGAGTGGGTGGTGCTGCTAAGACCTACGCTAGCGATGCCTGCTAGGGCCATAGGTGCCTCGCATGAGGAGGTGGAGATAGGGTGGGGAATTATTGTATGGTCACTATGGAGTCTTAGTTTGAGGCCAATCCTCAGATGTTACTGTCATTCCCTTATGCGAGGATGGACTTCCGAGGAGATCCAGAGAAGGTCTACTTGATGGATATGCTTAGGGGCCAACAGGTATGTTTTTTTTTTAATGCATTTACCTGAGTATATATGTTTATATGTGTATTATGATAACACTGACATATTCTTGGTTACTCCTGCAGATGTTGGCGAGGTCGGTCATCCTACGGCTCAGTTGGTGCGACACCATCCACTTCGGCGACCTGGAGGAGTTCACAAGGGACAGGGAGGAGCTCTTGCTCAGCCTCTTGGTGGAGCATCAGGTGCTGAGGCTGGCTATTTGGGGTAGGGTAGTAGCTCAACTACTGCCAAGACTACTGCTAAGCGAGCTCGGGCTGATCTGACAAAATATTGTGTTACTGAGCTAACCGAGCAGGTGGCAGCTTTAGAGGATGCATGGGGTCGAGTGGACTGCTTGACCCAGGGGATGCCTACCCAAGGCCTTGTGGATGACCTCTACGATGTGTGGCTAGAGAACTTGATGGCCCAAGAGAGGGGCCATCGGCCGATTTTACGTTGGGTGGTGATCCCTATTTTGACTATAGCTTAAGTACTAGTACTGGGAGCGACAATAGGTCTAGGTGCCACACTTGGGGGAGTACTGCCCTAGAGTCTTATTGTACACAAGGAAAACACCCATTATGAGGATGATTACCCTATTTTTTTCAACTTGTACTGGTGTATCTTTTGGGTTGACTTATGGGTCAGAGACACTCTTTTTTGTACTCAGACACATAAATTTGTAGTATATATATGTGAGAGATATTTTTTTCAGCTCTTACATGCTATGCCCACTATTTTTTTTAATGGATGATGCTATGTTCATGGATATCTATGTTTTCTATGTTTTTTTTATTTTATGTATGATGTTTTATTCGAGATTCATTCCAGTTTAGAATATTGTTAGCTATGCGATCAACTGTTTGGCTTTGACTTCTTTGTACATGTGTGAATGTAATGTCGTCAAACTTTCAGCTTAATTTTTTTGCACGCAAGAATTTTCTAAACATATGTGAATCTCTTATCTCAAATGTTTAGTTTAACTGGGACATTAGTAACTGGGAATCAAGTTAGATATGTATATGGTGTATGCCCTGATTGAGGGCGTCACACATAAGTTTGACGGTGGCATCATATTTTTCCTGATTGTTTGTTACTGAGCCAATAAAAACAAAATTGGTGTAGAGTGGTGATCGATCAGGGTGATAGATAACCCAGGAGGTTGCTGCTAAACTTTGAGACCATCGCGATGCTCCATCAGCAAATCTGATGTAAAGGTCAGGTTAGTAATCCATCGTGACACTAGAGCGGGTTTTGTAACAACTCTTTTGGTCAAAAAATTAAAGTGTTTGGGTGTGTATAAATTGACTCTAGGGGAGGGCCTTCTAGGCCCTCATGGGTAATTTCTTGAGATAAAGGCTGTTGATGGGGTTTATGAAGCATGTGCCGTCTGGCTTAGTCAAGATGTTTTCCCCCTTGAGGAGGCAATGTTTTATGATGTAGGTTCCTTTCCACAAAGTTTTGAAATTTCCTAGACCTAGGCCTTATTTTGTGACATCGTAGCGGTGGACTAGCTCTCCCTCAATGAATGAGCAAGGGGTGATATGGCCGTCGAATGATTCTTTTACCCATTTCTTGTGGGCCTCATTGTGTTGTAGCAATTTCTGTTGGATTTTGTTGAAGAAATTTAGTTGTACTAGATGTTGTTCTAGAGGTTGGGTATCATCGAGGAGTTCGATGACAGAACGTAAATTCGGGATCTCATGAAAATCAATGCAAAAATGTAGGGTGCCCCAATTTTTTATGACAAGAATAGGTTTGGGGTCCCAAGATGTGCAGGCAGCCTGAGTCCTAGTTCTGATACATGATTATATAAATCGTATATGGTGTATCATGTTGTCTGTGTTTGGTGGGGGAATAATTTGCCTGATGGGAACATGCGTGAGTGCAAGACTAGATCCTTCGTTCGGCTGGGCACTTTCCGGCAGGTGGAAATTGTGCTTGGTGCGGAGGTACCTGAATGTTTCCATTAATGAGCATGCCTCTATTTCATGGTTATGCCCAGTGAAAATGGTGCATGGTACCAATGTTCCAACTGAGTAGATTGTGTGGGAATCAACACTACCCTTCGTCCCTCAAGTGGATGCTAGGAAGGGATATGATGTAGAAGACGAGGTCTTCTACTTCCATTTCTGAGTTTTTAGCATGGGTATGTATAAATATTTTGGGGAGTTTAGACTTGACATTTCTCTTGCCGCTCTAAGCTTCGCGAGACGTTCACATTTTATTGTATGATGAAATTTTGAACAAATTTGGAAATAAGTTTGCGTGATCTTCTCTTGGTTAGAGAGAAGTCTCTGCGGGAGAGAAGAGACTATGCGAAAACTATTTTCCAGGGGCTTTATTTATTTGCCTTGATTTAACCGGTGGTCGATCAAGTCGAATAGTCCGCATGTTATCCTAGGTTGAACCTGGGTTGTGCTTGGTTGGTGCACCGACCCAAATTTCTCGTTACGCCGATGTGGGTATGGGGTAGATGGCCTGGGGGCGATCTGCCTTCTATAACAGTTGATGAGATCGTCGCGTTTATTTTATAATGTATGTATCATATCAATTAGAGGACAAACTCATGAAATAGAATAAAAATTATTCTCATGGCAATTGCCCTAACACGCTAAGAAAAACAACTTAGATATGGGGTTATTGTCCTGCTTGTTTGATGGCGTGACTGGGTACCAGTGGCGTAGCGCTTCTAAGTCAGGGCAAGTGGCGACCATGTGATTGGGCGTATTACACAATGAACATGTTGGTCTTCTCCGTAGAGGGTAGTTGGGGGTAACTAAGGTTTCCTTGATTGGTCATATTTTAGCTGATAGAAAGAGGATGGATCTACTCTTCACATCTTCTTCAGTTGTTTATTTGTTCATAGATTCCAAGTTAGAGCACTCTTCTTTGGAGAGGCAGACTATGGATGAGCATAGACTAGCTAGCGATAAGAAGAACCATGGGATATAGTGGCAATTTGGTAAAATGTGGTTGTTAGCACATAAAGGACATGTAAATTGCACTTCCCGCAAAACAACATAGTAGACACGCTCGATAGGATACTATCTGTGGATGAGTTCCATGGCTATGCATTCCTAGATAAAGTGACCATGTTCATTGCACAGTGTGCAGCATATGACAAGAGGGAATATGAACACGAGTCTCTCTGTTGATTTTCATTCCTCCTGCAGGTATAGGATGACATGAGGTTCATCTCCAGATGACTGCGTGGAGGGATCCTCTTGATAGGATTTCTCAATGGCATGTAAGGCATCCCTATATCATGGTATCTCTTGGAAATGATGGGTGTAGTGTCCATAATTGTTGCATATAGATCATGCGTGGTTTGTACGCAATGCTTTGCCA
Source organism: Pinus albicaulis (assembly GCA_034641835.2). Lineage (NCBI taxonomy): Eukaryota > Viridiplantae > Streptophyta > Pinopsida > Pinales > Pinaceae > Pinus > Pinus albicaulis. Next base: position 483,312,452 of record CM076574.1, read on the forward strand.
TGAATTTTGGTGGCAGGTTCCTTTTTGCGGGAACTTGGTGCCATGATGTCTATTGCAGAGCTAAGGAATGATTTTAATTCGTTCAACTTTAGGAAAATGTGGGTAGGGTGGCCTAATATGTGAAATATGGCATAGAGTGGGCATTCCCATTGCAGGGTTTGATTCTCCACTTTCTTTCCTCTTCCATTGGTTTTCTTAGTCGTAACTATCGACTTTGTAATTGGAATTTCCTTTGAAGGGATGCTTGCGATAGTCTCTAGAGCAACTGGGGCCAGCTCAGGATTGATAGGGATTAACCCTGTAGAAGTGATACGTGCGACTCACATTGGAGTACGTGGGACTATATACCAAACCAGTATTGCAAACGATAATTTTGGTAGGACCACCATCACCATGACCTGTTGTGACACAAAACTAGGTGCAGCAAAGAGGAAAGGAGTTTGGGAGGCAGCGTAGGCTAGAGAAGTTTCCATTTTCGAGGCCTCGGTGTCATTACAACTCGTATTCATGTCTTTACCAGCATCGGTGCTTGATGTGGATATCATGCACATTGGGGCCTCTGTGATGCCAGATGATGGCTCTGAGATAACAGCGGGGTCACCTAGGAATGACCTGAGGATTGAAGATGGTTTGAACTGGCTAGGGCCATATTCCTAGTACCGTGTAAACATCTTGGCAAATGTGTCTACATAGGGTATAATGACATCGATATTTGTTAAGGGCCACTTTTCACTATGTGTCAACTGGTTGAAATAAATTATGTGGTCCTCATGGGGGAACATCATAGCTCGAAAGACGAAGGATGTTATGGCTGACATGGCATACATATAACTCCTTCCAAGGAGTATATTGTAATCTAGTTGGGCATCCAAGACTTCAATTTCTATAAGGAGTGTCTTTCTGGCTAAGCAGACCGGGACGTTTTGGTAGAGACTGATGGGGGTTGAAGGGAAACCATCGTATGTTATAAGTGTGATGTCTGATGGATTTAGTTCTAGAGACCCTAACTTCTACCATACGTTCTTTGACATGATGCATGTGGATGCACCCTTATCAATGATACATTAGTGAATGGTGATGTTTTGGACCGACAATGGTATCTGAAAGGTGACCATCGAAGGAAGCGTAGGGGTGGATTTATCTAAACCAGAAGCCATCAGGCGTAAATCGGCAGGGTTGATGGCACCTAATGTGGAAAGTAAGGATTTTCATAGCTTTAGGCAGGATTGTAATACCTCCAATGATGACATAGCGGCGGGAGATTGAGCTATATCATCCATGATGCTATAGTTATTGGTTGCTTTGGAATAGTTTCCTGCCTACCTTGTTGGTCCTTTAGCCTTTTTAGTCAAAGGTTCAATCGACATCTTTGATATGGTCAAAGGAGTTGTTGGTGCACTTTTTCTAGCCCCTGACTCATTGGTGTGTAGTGGTGTATTGTAATTTTGGTTCCGTGTCTGAAAAAACATTTCTTCGTGAGTGATGTAAACTTCATGGCTATTTCTTCTGGAACCATTGGAAGTTTGTTGTTGTGTGGTATTTGTCCCTTGACGAGGGAAGGGCTCTTGCATGACTGTTGTCTGTTGGGAGGATCCCCCTTGTCCATGGTTACTTTGCAGCCTCTTAAGATGAGGGAGGTCGGGGCAGTAGTGAGTGTAATGGCCATACTCATCACAAATTGAACAAGAGTGGTTTGTCCGAAGAATTTCCCTCTTGTTATGCCTTTGGGGGTCACTAGGCTCCTGGTTTTGATTTCGGTTGGAGTTGTCGATCAAATTTTGCAGAGGCATGGGATGCCCTTGGTAGCCTAGTTGTGGTATGTTCTGGGTAGAATCATACACGTAACCGAGGTATTGAAAACTTCTTCTTAGGTGATTTTGGGTCAATGACCCAATGAAATCGTTTGCAGAGTCCAACGCACCTAGAAATTCTTTATAAGTTTGAAGGTGTAGGGCATTAGGAAGGATATTGTAAATATACCCTGACTACGTGTAGATCAGTTTGATTTGTTGGGAATTACTGATGGTGTCCTCTTCATATATGGGCCTTTGCTGTGCCACATGCTTTGAAATCTCTACAATGAGATTTTTCAAGAACATGTCTAATAGTACTTGGTCATTGAGTTTGGCTTTGATAAAACTATGATGCCACCGCCATTCATGGAGATGGTTTGAGATATGGACGGTGGGTGTCTGCCTAAAGTGGGTCAGTAATTCCATTCCATAATCATGGTGGACAGATAAGTGAAAATAGGTTAGGAACGTAGTAATGAGGGCGCTAAAGGCTCCATGTGTACGAGAGGGCTGCTACACATACCATTTCACAGCTATTCCGATTATGGTGCGTCAAATAGTCTTACCCAAATAGTATTTTCAATGATGTTGTTTGATGAACACCATAGGTGCAAAGTCATTACGTGATTTCTGGGGTCTTTCACTTGCTTCCCTTCAAATTTCAGAATGTACGAAGGGAGCTCTGCAGGCATGTGAGGCCATGCGGGGTTGTGTTCAATGGGGTCGTTTGTCAACTTTGTTAAATCTGGAAGATTTAATGAAGCAAGAAAAGATGACTGTGAGTCTGTAGCCATTACGACTTGTGAAAACATAATTGTTACACAACAATTTGTCACTGTCCCTGCAGTTCCCCATCCCGCACCATTGGAGGGCTTATTCTGTGACCTGTGAGTAGTGACATAACTTGAAAACACTTTCATGGAATTCCTATAAACATGTACTCTCATTTCCTTGAAGACAAATCCTTGTGAAAAACCGTAAAAACAACCCTTTTTGCATTTCTGTGGGTAGCCAGTTCATTACCCGCACCAATGGGGGAAATCCTTCAAAGAGGGTGCGCCAATTGGCACTCTGTCCTAGAGTCCCACTCGCGCTAGCCATTTTAAGGAGTGTTTTTTAAAAATAAATGGTGGAAGTTTCGTCTTAACTGATCCAGGAACTGGTATCTAATTTGAGTTGGGAGGTGTGGCTCCGGATCTCCATGTAGAGGAAGTGGTTTTGCCACCTCTCATGGAAGCTTCCTTGAGGATAGGGCCAATCCCATGATTATAGGGATCCCAACTCCCCTTCCTCCATCTATAAAAGCTTGCTCATCTCATTTGCAAGCTAGTCTCCAAGTTACCAAGAGTCTAATGCTGCAAGAGCTTTGATCCATTCCATTAAGGCCAAATCCAAGAAAGGACATCCTTGTCGAGACATCTGAAGAGAGAGGTTTGTCCCATCCCTGACAGGCTTTATTGAGACGCGTTCTGCTGACAACCCTCCAAAGGAGAATTCACCATTAGAGCTATGCTTGTATTCTTCTTTTGATTGATTAATGATAAGCGACTATTGGTTATGGTTCCACTCTTGTTCTTGATAATGATAATGAGTTATGTCTTCTCTGACTGACATACAGTTGTATGCACTGGATTTTATGTTTGCGTTTGTTTTGTTTCTTGCGTGTGCAGATGTCCGATCACGGAGATCGTGGGGATTGTGATCTGCCAGAGCTAAGGAACGGGAGCACTACCTTCTCTACGAGCGACAGCGTTGGATTCCAGGTAAGCCTTCATCGCTAGTTGGTTTATCTGCAATTAGGAGCCTGCACTCTAGCATGAAAAATTGTTGCTAGACCCAGTCTGGGCTAGTGGGGATCGCCTCTGTCTGCAGAGGGGATTTACCTCAAGAAAAAATTCGCGACTCCACTGGGGAACATTGGCTTGTTGTTGTTCTGCTTTGTAAGCTACGAACGAAGCCTGAAGTTAGCCAGATAGCCTTCGAAATGCTTTTTCTCTGCATTAGCGAAGTAGATAAATGCTGCTTCAGTCAATCTCCGGTTTAGTTTATGAACTGAACGCTTGGAGTGTCGTCTTGTCTTTTTGGTTGATTCTTGACCTTGCTTGCTTGGTCAGCTATTTGGGTTTATTTTTCTGTTTGTTTGGATTTTTTTTGGTCTTGTCATCACTGGTCTGTGTCTGGACTACTCTTTTTTATTTTTTCCATAGTTAACTCGACTGGCGCCCTTTTCAGCTTGACAGTCGTGCCCATTGGCGCAAGTTGCTTGTGTATAACCCACACCAATCCCATTCTGGTGCTAATTTCAGCGTCACAGTCGCGCCAATCCTGTGAGGTATTAGGGTTTTCTGTGTTTTGAGCCTTCTGAGACTAATTTGTGACTTTGGCCTTGTTTTTTCACTTGTTTGAGTGTTTTGGAGCCTTGTTTGACTGGCTGCAACCTTCGTCCTTTGGTTGTTTGCCCGTTTCCATTGATTTCACTTTCTGGCCCTAGGGCATCTAGGTCCTCTTGTGTGTCAAGCCTCCCTTGGGATTTTTGGGTTTCTATTGGTTCAGTCGACCTTGTGATTGCTTCTTTACATTCGTTTAGTGATTGATTATCACTTTATTGCATTATTTGAGTGTTTGTTCTCTTCTTCATTTGGATTTCGCTTTTCCTCGTTTGGGCCTAGATTACATGGTCCATTTGATTCTTTGGTATTCTTTTGGTTTTGAGGCACTTTTTTGTCAATTTGAGGTCTGATTGCGTGTTTGTCATTGAGTGATTTGCTCATTTTTGCTCGCTTACTATCGTGTCTCAAATTGCTCTTCATTAGTTTTCTTTTTTTTAGTGCTTATTTCTATTAAACATTGAAAATATTAAAAAAATCTCTTTTGCTTTTGATCAGTTAGTGAAAATTAAAATCTTTTCAGTGTTATTAGTGATTAGTGACTTTGAGAGAAAATTTTTTGGTTACATTAGCTGCATTAGAGGCTTTGTTTATTGTTTTCTGGTCATTTTGTTTGTGTGAAAAGCTCTCAACTCTCTCGTAGTTAGCTTTCATCGAATGAAATGATATATTGTGGCATATAGTGTGCATTTAGGAGATTTTGTGACATCACACTCGCTAGGGCCTGAAAACTGAAACGTAATTGAAGATAAACATTAAAATTTACTCAATTTACATTAAGGAAGCATTGAAACATTAACGCAACATTTACTGGTCTAGGCTAGAGACATGTTCCAGTGTCTTTAAACTTAGTAGCTATCATTCGCCTCTTGGCTTTAGATAGCGCTAGTACGAACTTGTGCTCCCCGTACCGTCAAGTATATAAAGGGAGACCCCACTAGGTTTCTATCCTTTTTCCATAGGAAGCCGAGTCTGCCGCCCTATATCCGTGATACACCGGACACAGCATTCGGGGAGATTGCCTGCATGTACGTTAAGTCCTTGGTTGATTTCTCTTTCATTTTTGAAACCAAGGTGTATATTGCAATTCATGGTTATTTGGTACACCCTTTTGCGTCGTATTCCTGAGTAGTCATTTGATCTTTTCTGACTCTTTAAATTTGAAAGGATCACCAAGCGCTTGTCCTTTCGTGCTTGTTCCAAAACTGAAAGAGATAGAGTCACCTTTTATCTGTTTCCTGACTCTTAAAACATGAAATGGTGAAGTTTCTAAGTTTCAATGTGGTAAAATTAATCACCTGCGATCACACGCCCTGTTAGATTTTGCTTGTTGGTCATTTGATTGTGTTTCTTGACTCTTTTTCAACCCGTGTGTGTTGTGCTTGATCTTTTGTCATTGTTGTCACATTGGCAGAACCTCCTGTTTCGTCTACTGGTATTCCATATGCAAACGATTCATCAGAGGCTTGTCAGTCCTCTGTTGAACCTCAGTAGCCCATCGTTTCTGAGTTTCCCGACGGAGGCCCAGTTCTATCTGAGCAGCCCTTTGGAGGACCAGTTGAGTTCAATTGGCCCTTTTCCGACCCTTGGTTTGGATTGGGAGTAGGAGAATATTTCCCTCCTCTTACGTTGATTTTGCCTTTTATAGCTGTTGTATTCCTCCTAGTCCTCGCTGTCTATTACGAGATCTAGCAACAGGCTCAAGCATGAGTGAATCTAGCGAGGAAATCCCCATGTCCAGTGAAGATTACCAGTTGTTTCCTCGAAGGTTATTTCTAGGAGACAACCCTGAACCATCTGTTATGTCATCACCTGGTCCCTCATTACCCGTCGGGTATAAATCCTTGGGTCAGATCATTTCTGCTGCTGCCTCTATGGGGGTATCAGCTCCTTCTACGAGGTCGGTTGTTCCTTCATTGTGGATGTCTCCATGGATGCCCGTTACATCATCCCCCCAAGTTACTTCTATACCCTCCATGCCCACTGTCTGTGTGGCTGCATCTGCACCCGTCATTACTACCCAGTCTGTAAGGACCACATCCCTTCCTGAAGATATCTACATAGCATCTGCTATGCCGAAGAACATCTCGCCGGAGGAGTATCGATTGTCTCTACAACAGTCGAACCCTGAGGTCGGAAAGTCCTCTTAGGATCCCAACCTCTCATACTTTTCGCATTATGCATAGGATGGTACACCCGTGTACGTTTTTCCATATCAGTACGATGAGCACGGGAACCCTTTACGTTTACCTACTCCTGAGGCTCAACTTCATGCCCAAGGTTTACCTTATAACCAGGCTGGTCAACCTTTTAACCTGCAAGGAAAATCTTTTCAAGGCTAACCTTCGGGCCATCCTGGCCATCCTTATGACCCGCAGGGACAACCCATACAAGGCTACACTCTGGGCCAACAAGGGCCATTATACGGTCCGCAAGGACAGTATTACAACCCTTCCGGTCAACTCAGGTAGCCTCTCCCTGGAGTCCCAACTAGGCAACCTAAAGGACTCACAGGTTAGCCGAGGTACCAACCCAGGCCGGTATACGGTCCTGGGCGGCAAGTCCAACCTTCTCAACCTTTGCAACCACAGTATCCTCTTGGTCCCAACGTTTCACATCAGCCAGGGCCATCTTATGGTCTTGCTGCGGGTCAAACCGGTTATCAGCAACCACTTGGCTCCATCCCGCCACCAGGCCAACCGGCCAATCCGACACAACCTGGTGTCCCTCCACCAAGCCAACCGGCTCATCCAGCACAACCTGGTGCTGCTCAATAGCCAGGAAAACCTGCACAACCGGCACAACCTGCTTATCTAGGTCAACTTTTTTATCCAGGGCAGCCCGTTCAGCCAGGTCAGCCTGTTCAACCAGGCCAGCCTACACATCCTGTCAACCCTGCCCAATAACCGACTTATTTAATGCCGCGGCCAAATCAACCATTGCGCCCTAATTATCGGGCTCAGCAGGGTCCCACCTATCAGCAGCCCACTCGACCTCAAGGCGGTTACTATTCTCATGGTCAATATCGACTGAATTATAGCCAGCCCCAAGGTTCTAACTACTACTCTCAGCAACACGGCTACACCTATACTTAGCAGCCAAATCCAAATGCTGCTTACATAGGGCCAACTTACAATTAGAGTCCAAGCCCCGTATGCTGGTTACCAGCAACCAAATCAAGCTGGATATACGACCTATACCCCCTACAGTCAGAATCCTATGGGACAGAACCCCTGGTGGCAAGGTTATTCTCAACCACCGTGGAGTACAGGTACTAGTCCTTATCCAGGGCCAGGTATGCCATCCAATCTGTCATTTTCGTTTCTGGCTACCTTGGAATTACCAGATGTTTCGAAATTAACAAATGATCCAATTTTGCACAATCCTTATTGCCCTTCGGTTCCTACCGAGGTGCCCGGTGATTGCCCCAAGTTTGAGGGAAAAGCTGGAGAGGACCCTCAAGCTCATGTGATGACTTACCATCTTTGGTGTTCATCCAACTCTTGGGTGGATGATTCAATCCATCAGCGCCTCTTCCAGTGCAGTTTGACTGGCGCTGATGCTAAGTGGTATATCAAATTATCCCGTGGCGTCTTTCAAGATTTCAATATGTTAGCCATGGATTTTCTGACTCACTTTCAGTTACCAGTTTGCTACAAAGCCGAGATGCACCTCCTGACTTCTTTGAAGCAGGAAAAAGCCACCCACATTTCTGATCACATTCATGAGTGGCGACGTCGTCGTAGACTGATCAAGTTTCAGATACCTGATCAGATACTAACTCAATTGTTCACCACCTCCTTCGTTAACAAAATCGCTCAAGATATTGCTATGGGAGCGTGTGTGACGGAAGAACAAGCCATAGCGCGTGCCCAATATTTGGATCTAGTATACTCTCAGTCTGGCACGCTTTATGATATTTTTCCTGATGCTCCACGGTCTGGAACCTCTAAAGCTCCACCTACCCCAGCGGTGGATGGTGTTATTGGTTCCATGTCTCAAAATTTGAAGAAATCTTCGAATGGGAAGCAGAAGTCCAACTCATCCAATAATTCTGCTCCTCCTGCTCCTCCCGATTCTGGCAAAACTGCAGAGGTTAATGTCGTTTAGGCCAATCCTACGGAGAAAGCCTCCAAAGGGAAAAAGAAGGGCAAAGGTAAATCCAAATCCGATGCCCTAAAGCCAAAGTCCAAACCTCGTACCGAGGACGGTTCCCAACGTAAACCGAAGTACCCCTACCTTATTTGTGAAGGAGATCATTATACAGAAGATTTTCCACGACGATATGAAGTTAGTCAACCTCTAAAAGGCTCCAAAGGGACTCTGGCAGTTCTTAAAGAACCGTTCCCATCTCAACAGACCCAGATGGTTGTACAACCTTCACCATCTGCACCATTTGGGTCTCAGGTCTTTATGATGAATGGTTCTGCACCTATCTCTATTGCTACATGTTCGAAGGACTACAATGAATCGCGTCAGGCACCTGGGAAGGTAGTTATGGATGGTCCACCTCCCCCACCTATCTCCGATTCATTGGAGATTGAGAAGCCTACTATCGAACCTATTGTGAGGCCACCTTCTAAAGGTGCTCTAAGAAAATCTTCCTACAATCCAAATGCCAGTGCCGCTCAGCACTACAATATTGTTGAGGATTTGGCACAGGTGCCTTCTGCCATGTCTGCATTGGAAGTTCTTTAGAGTTTCCCATCAAAATGGAAAGCTTTGTTGTCTGCAATCAGTGGGATCGATCCCACTAATTCTAATATTCTCACCTTCGAATTAGAGAACTTTACCCCCAGACTTCCACATCAGATCGCTCTTGTTATTCAAGCCGGGATCAACGGTCTTAACATCCATAGGGCCATTGTGGATGAAGGTGCTTCGACCTATGTCATGTCGTCTGCTTGCTGGAAGGCCATTGGCTCTCCGAGCCTTTCATCATCCCCTAATTCCCTAGAGGCATTTGATGGTCGAGAATCCAAACCCCTGGGTGTTCTAGAGAGTTTAGGGATTAACTTATAGGGGAAGATAGTCAATGTAGAAGTATAAGTAGTTGACGCCAAGCTTAACTACAATATACTTCTCGGCCACAGTTGGACTCACGCCATGTTATGTGTGCCGTCCACCCTCTTTCAACTTATTAAGTTCCCTCACGAGGGAAAAATAGTTACTGTGGATCAGTTGTCTTTCTTCACCTCCACCTCCGAGAACAACGTTCTGTACGTGGATCAGATCCCAAATCCCCCTGACAGTGTAGGACCCGGTCTCTTCAAGGACCCCGTCCTCATGGGTATTTTTCCCGCACCACCACCCCACACCGCTCAAGTTAATATGATCTCTAGGTCTGACGACCCATGGCTCATCCCTACGCCTGAGTAGGTGGCTGAGTTTGGAGAATCGATGCCCTTAACTTTGGTAGAGATTAACTACTATGAAATCGTCGCCGCATCTGATCCTCCCCCTCTTTAGCATGCTCCTTTGAGCATGGCTTTAGACATCTATTCTCAATCCCCCTGGCTCAGGGAGGCTGACTCACCTGATCCTCTCAAAGAGATTTTCCCTTCTGAAGAAGCCATTGTCGAAACAATGTCTCTTGAGGAGCTGCCTTGGAGCGATGGACATCATTGTTCCTCATTCATGCCTAGCTTGGGGGCAATGTCAGATTGTCTAGATCATTTTTCATCTCAGGTTCCCACTACACCTCTCTAGATGCCCATATTGACACATGAGGTGCTTTTAGAGGGAAACCTAAGCAACATTACTCAAACCATTCCAATCAACATCTCCGTTAAACCGAGGATAATTGAGAACATACACGTGGGAGTGAATTTTTCTCCTGATGAGATACGAGTTTATACTGATATTTTTCAAGAATTTAGAGACGTGTTCCCCTGTTCCTATGAGGAAATGCCCAGGATTGATCCCAGAATAGTCATGCACGAGATTCCTACCTATCCTGCTGCGAAACCCGTGCGCCAACGCCTACGCCAGGTGCATCCTCGCAAAGCCACTGCTATTAAAGAAGAATTTGAAAAACTTCTGAACGCGGGCTTCATTTACCCGATTCCACTCACAGAATGGGTCTCCAACATTGTCCCTGTAGATAAGAAACATGACACTATTAGAGTTTTTGTTGATTACCGAGATATTAATCGGGCCTGTCCAAAGGACAATTACCCCACTCCTTTCATAGATCAAATCATTGACGAATGTGCTGGGAGTGAGATTTATTCCCTGATGGATGGCTTTTCCGGGTATAATCAGATAAACATTCTACCTTCTGATCAACACAAGACTACATTCATCTGTCCGTAGGATACTTTCGCTTATAAAAAGCTCCCGTTCAGCTTGAAGAATGTTGGAGCTACTTTCTAGCGTGCTATGTCTTACGCGTTCCATGACATACACCATATCGTTCAGCCTTATCTAGAAAATTTTCTAGCTCATTCAGCCCGACGAGAGGACCACCCAGAACACCTCTGCCAGATTTTCCTTCGCTGTTGATGCTATAATATCAGGCTCAATCCTCATAAATGCGTCTTTTGTGTGGATTCTGGCCATCTTTTGGGGTTCATAGTCTCCAAGGATGGGATTCACCTCGACCCCCTAAAGGTTGAGACCATTTTCAATCTCCCATCACCCTCTTCGTTATATCAATTGCAGAGTCTGCAGGGAAAAGCTAACTTCCTACGACGCTTTATACCGAACTACGTGGAAGTGGCCAAAGGATTCACGTGTCTTTTAAAGCATAACGTTCCCTTTCATTGGGACGACATTGCTCAACAATCCTTTGAGAAGATGAAGACGTTACTTGTTAATGCTCCGTTGCTTCGGCCTCCAAACTATCACCGTGATTTCACTTTATACTTGGCTGCCGCGTTTACCACCATAGCTATGGTTCTGGTACAGGATGACGATGATGGCAACAAACACGTTGTTTACTATCTATCGCGGAATATTCTCGACACTGAAACGAGTTACACTCATGTCGAGAAGCTAGCTTTAGCAGCTGTACAAGCTGTGAAATGTTTCCGCCACTACATCCTACTGCGTACCATAACTGTGGTTTTAGATTGCAACCCCATGACATATATTCTTTCTCGACAATTAATGGGGGGGAAATACTCCAAATGGATTTTTATCCTTCAGGAGTTTGACCTAGAGTTCACTACTGCTAAGTCGACCAAATCACTGGTTTTCACGGATCTTATCTGCTCTCTCCCAATAGACTCCCAACCATCTCATTCGGAAGAACGTATACTAGACAAAACCATCTTCCTTATCAACACCCGTGACCCACGGTATGGCGATATTATAGTGTATCTATAGACATCATCCTTTCGCTCTGAGTTGACCAAAGATGTCCGACATCAGATTCGGCATCAGTCTCAACCATACCGCATTGTAGGAGATACATTATACTGGGTTGGAGTAGATTCGGTGCTCCGTCGGTGTCTGACTTTGGAAGAGGCTGAACGAGTCTTAAATGACTGTCACAGTTGCGCCTGTGGTGGTCACATGTCTGGATATGCCACTGCCCAGAAGATTATGCATGCGGGTTACTTCTGGCCGTCAATCTTCAAAGACTGTATTGTTGCAGTCTGCAAATGTCACGCATGACAGCTTTTTTAGCACAACATGCGTGCGCCACCCCTCCCTCTGCATCTTGTCATTACCGTCAGCCCTTTCGCAAAATGGGTCATAGATTTTATGACGTTTAACCCTCATTCGGCTGGGGGGCATGCATATATAATCTTCGATGTCGACTACTTCACTAAGTGGGCCAAAGCAATGCCTACACTAGCCGCCGATGGTAATACAACTACCCAATTTATCTTCAACCATATCATTGCATGTTTCAGGGTCCCTCAGGCCATTGTTATCGATCATGGTAGTCACTTTCAAGATTACATGATGGCCGAGCTGAAATCAAGGTTGGGCTTACGACACGATAGCTCAACACCATATTACCCTTAGGAAAATGGCCAGGTTGAGGCTATGAACAAGGTTCTGGTCACAGTGCTTCAACGAACAGTTGGAATTCATAAGTCGAATTGGCACCTCCAATTGTTCTTAGCTCTATGGGCATACTGGACGTCAGCAAAGAGTGCAACCGGATTCACACCATTCCAATTGGTGTATGGTCTAGAAGCGACTCTTCCAGTTGAGTGTGAAATTCCTTCCTTAAAGCTAGTTGTGGAAATTTTGCCCGATACTTCTCCTGAAGAAGAGCATCTCTTGTATTTGGAACGGTTGGATGAAACCCACCGCTTGGTTGCTTTAGTTATTGAAGCACAGAAAAAGCGGGTCAAAGCACACTATGATCAATCTGTCTCTCCACGTTCCTTTGTCGAAGGGGACCTTGTCCTCCTGTGCGACCAAGCGCATGACAAACTCGGGGCAGGAAAGCTCCAACCCATGTGGCATGGGCCCTATATAGTTAAATGATTATTGAAGAATGGGGCCTATGAGCTCATTGATTATGAAGGAGTTCTGCTGGCGCAGCCTAGAAATGGGTTGTACCTTAAGAAATACTACGCTTGAAGTTATTTTTAGTTTGGTGTGTGTACATAGGTGTGCATATTCATTTGTGTGCATGTGTGGTGTGGTGTGCGATGTAAGCGTATTTATGCTGATCGGGTCTTCGTGATTGTGCAAATGTCCGTTACTCCGTTTGTGGGTTTCACGGATGGTGCCTCCCGCAGTACCAGGAATCTGTCTTCGGCAGCCTAGGTAATCTATGATCCTGCTGGTGAGTTAGTTAACCTGCAAGGTGTGTGTCTGGGTCCTGCTATAAATAATATCGCAGAATATAGTGCTGTATTGGAATTATTAACCGAGGCTGTGGACCTCGGTATTCGTGAATTACTTCTGTATCTAGACTCACAACTTGTAGTATTACAACTCAACGAGCATTATTCAGTAAGAAATCCATCCATTTTACGTTTGTATTTGCGTATTCGTCTGCTAGAAAGAAATTTTGACTATCTTACATATCAACACATACCCAGGAATATGAATACATTAACAGATGCAGTAGCTAATTTTGTTTTAGATAGACATTTACGCAATTTATAAAACATCATCACATGTGAGAAGATCCATCCAGAAATAGGTATGTATATATATATGTGTCGAAATGTTTACATAGTGTGCATCACATGAAATCAAAATATACATGTTCGTCTTAATACATCAAGAGACGGCATGTCTCTCAAAAAATATGCATGAAAGAAGCCCTAGGAGTCTAATCCGCATGGTGCTCGTGGTAACATGCTACCGCACGCACTAAGAGTCTCAGTAGTCAGTGGAGGTGACTGGGCACCCCCACAATGTGTCGTTGGTAAGCTAGTGGAACGTCTGCTAGCCGTGCATAGTCCAAGATCCCCCGGGCAATGCCCTCCAGGTTCTGAATCAGTTCACCTCCCTCGCCACCCTCAGCTTGAGGGTCCTGATAAGCATGGGTTCTCCGCGCAATGGGCGACATGCCCGCGGGTCTCTCTGGGCCGACATCTGCATACACATAACAATTTTTATTAGAACGGACATGTATTACCAAAAAAAGAAAAAATCTAAAAATCAAAAGAAAGGTCATACCCAACTCTTCGTCCCAGTCATCCCCCTCCGGGAGCGGAAGGTCTGGGTCCCCAGTGAAATCGGTCCTGGCATAGGGCCAATCCTCGACCACGATCAGCTGCCGCCGTAACAATCCAAAAAACTCTGGCCTCCAGGACATCTATTTGCCTCCTCCCGATCTGGGCATAAGTGCTGCCCAGCGAGCCATCCTTGGCTCTCTTGGTATCAGCTCAGAAACTATGGCCCCTTGACCCTGAAATATTGGTAATCGTTCCAGGATGATCAATACCAAAATGGAACCGTAGCCAAATTGTTTCAGCTTGGTTTGCTTTCACTTTGTAAGCTACCTCTTGATATTGGTTGTCACCGCTATAGCCCAATCAAATAGTGTAGGATTGATATACTCAGAGGCTAATAGGAGTTGGGCCTTGGTGGCCTCATGTGGAGCTTGCAATCCCGCAGCTCATGTGATGGTATATAGCACTAATCTTAGTGCTAGATCCTCGATAGTGTGGATATCCACCTTCCCGCTTCTTGATCTGGTCCATGCCCTTGGGCACACCCTCACCATTACCTGCTCCATCTTTTCACCAGATGGTCTACTGCCTGTCAAGATGGGCACTGGACCTCTGCGCGACAATCCAGTTATGAAGTATACATCAGAAACCTCCAGTTCCAGCACTTGGTCCCAAAATTTGAATACTCCTTCATTTTTGTCCCAAATACTCACCAAGTACTGTAGGAGCTCAAGCAGTGCTCATAAGAAGGGTGTCGGGAAGAAATTCTTGAGTCCACAGTTCTTAAGTGCATTCATACAGGACTCATTCTCTATGGCCGGTTCATCCTCTTCCCCGTGCTCCCTTTCCTTCCATTCGATGACCATTGTGTTTGGTTGCCTGCATCAACATGATAAAAAACCCTTGATTAGACCTCTGTTACATGGAAAAATCCATTGGATTGTTCTTTGTTTGGAAATTTAAAATGGAAAACCGCGTTGCATCATTGGCGCAACCCCTTTGTATGCAAAAGGCCATTGGCATGGGTCCGTGCCCGATACCCGCGCCAATGGGCGGAGCCCTAAAATTTTAAAAATCTTCGACAAGAACCCAATCCGCAATGAAAATCTCTATAAAATGGATCAAAATAGAGTTCAGGGAAGTGCCTCTTACCTGGGACAAACGAGGATCTGAATGGTAGCCCGGATCGGTCGCAGTCGCCGTCAGAAGTTTGCACACAAAATGGACCCCTGTTGCTCTCCAATGCGGTAAATAGTAAAAGTAATTTTGTTTTTACCATTTAAGACTTATTAATAACTTTTTGAAATCTGAATAGGTTTTAAAAGT
Organism: Pinus albicaulis; assembly: GCA_034641835.2. Lineage (NCBI taxonomy): Eukaryota > Viridiplantae > Streptophyta > Pinopsida > Pinales > Pinaceae > Pinus > Pinus albicaulis. The sequence goes on from CM076574.1 coordinate 483,327,551, forward strand.
CATTTTTTATTAATATTTTAATATATTTCATCGAAAATGGGTTTTACACTTGCCTTTCTGTGCAGCAACAGGTCTTTATGCGGTTTGAACGGTGACACGAGTTGTATTTTATACTTTTTCGGACTCGGTAAATACACGAAAAAGTCATTTTGGAGTCATCTTTCAGCTCTTTTCTGACTCTCTAAACATGAAAATATTGCTGAGGCCCTTGTCATTTCGATCTCGTTAAAGTGGCCATGATAAGACATCTACCCAGTATACGTTTACCACTTTTTTGGGCTGGGATAGATTATTTATGAAAAAGGAATGCCCTAGCCTATTACGACTAGGAGGTTTTCTCAGACAAAGTTTTCTACCTTTTCAGATCTGAGGAACTATTTACGAAAAGGGACCTTTGGAGTTTTCTTTTCCGCTGTCTTTTCAAACTCTCTAAACATGAAAAGACGCTGAGTTCTTCCTTTGTTAGACTCGTTAAACCCTGATGACATCAGATTCAGTCGCAATGACGTTTTTCGAGTCACTCCTTCCTAGGGCTCGTTAAATGTACTAGGGTGGGCTTATACAGCAAGCATATGGTATCCTCTTCAAGCTTGTGTAAAAATAAAGAGGTACTCGCTAGAAATGGTGGGGGGAAAATGGAACTAGCATCATTGTCATGTCGGCAGTATGTCGCTCTTGAACATCGCACTTGTCTGCATTCGTGTCGGGTTGGGGACATCTCATCTCATTTTCCACTTGCCTCTGTGGGTTTGGGTAATCCTTTTGACCTCTCATATGCTCTTTTCCTCATCGCCATGACCTATGATCCGTTGATGTCAAATTATTCCTAACTCACTGTCATGTTGTTTATATGTTCAAGAGAAGTTGACCTCTGCAAGTATCAACCTTCCTTTGATTCTCATCTGATCATGATTCACAAAAAAATTATGTTCCTCTGCCTCGCGTCGATGATGTGGTAGACACTATGGCCCACCTTCGATCAAGGTCACTTCCTGTCGACTTCAGCTCATTATCCAGGAAGCTGATCTAGAGACTCCCTTCTAGTACCTTGGAGCCTACATGCCTCAATGGCGGGTTCTTCGCATTCGACATGAGGTTTTCATCATTGGCCTCCGATTGAGTGATTCTGCAGGTTTTCGACATCAGCTCATTGTTCCCATGCCGTAGATTGTACCTGTAGTACCTTGAGGACCATTGGCATTAATGGTGGTATCTCTTGCATCTGTTAACAGCTTTCATCATTGGCTGGTAATCATATGGTGTTCTTGCATGTTCGACATCAGCTCACTTATTCGCATGCTTGAAGTTGTACTTTTTTTGGGTCGAGATGGAGCACAAGACCCTGGATTCCTATTTGTTACGATCGAGGCTGTGATTTTGTGGATTATCATGATTAGTTACATGACTCACTGATTGGATGGCTGCAACCATACCTGAGTCTATTCACAGATCCTCACTGGATGGCTGTGTCCATGCCTCGGATCTGGGTTATTACAAATCTGGGTTATTACATACTCTGTTATGGATGGTTGTGCCCATACAACGTATATATCATCTATTTGAGACATCAGTTGTATTTCTCTACGCAGGTTTTCCAATGACGGTGTTTTCAGTTGGACATGTTCTCGTAAAGCATTTCATCCCTCTCTCTCTCTCGGGCCTCATGCTTTAGGGGGAATATGTTACACAACAATTTGTCACCATCCCTGCAATTCCCCATCCCGCACAATTGGAGGGCTTATTATGTGACCTGCGAGCAGTGACATAACTTGAAAACACTTTCATGGCATTCCTCTAAACATGTACTCTGATTGCCCTGAAGACAACTCCTTGTGAAAAACCCTAAAAACACCCCTTTTTGCATTGGCGCGAGTAGCCAGTTCATTACCTACGCCAATGGGGGAAATCCTTCAAAGAGGGTGCGCCAATTGGTGCTCTGTCCTAGATTCGCACTCGCGCCAACCATTTTAAGGAGATTTAAAAAAAAATAAATGGCAGAAGTTTCATCCTAACTGATCCAGGAACTAGTATCTAATTTGAGTTGGGAGGTGTGGCTCCGGATCTCCATGTAGAGGAAGTGGTTTTGCCACCTCTCATGGAATATTCCTTGAGGATAGGGCCAATCCCATGATTATAGGGATCCCAGCTCCCCTTCCTCCATCTATAAAAGCTTTCTCATATCATTTGCAAGCTAGTCTCCAAGTTCCCAAGAGCCTAATGCTGCAAGAGCTTTGATCCATTCCCTTAAGGCCAAATCCAAGCAAGGAGATCCTTGTCAAGACATCCAAAGCGAGAGGTTTGTCCCATCCCTGACAGGCTTTATCGAGACACGTTTTGTTGATGACCATCAAAAGGAGAATTCAGCGTCAGAGCTATGGTTGTATTCTTCTTTTGATTGATTGATGATAATCGACTATTAGTTATGGTTCCACTCTTGTTCTTGATAATTATCATGAGTTGTGTCTTCTCTGACTGACATATAGTTGTATGCACTGGATTTTATGCTTATGTTTGTTTTGCTTCTTGTGTGTGCAGATGTCCGATCACGGAGATCGTGGGGATTGTGATATTCTAGAGCTAAGGAATGGGAGCGCTACCTTCTCTACAAGGGACAGCGTTGGATTCCAGGTAAGCCTTCATCGCTACTTGGTTTATCTGCAATTAGGAGCCTGCACTATAGCGTGAACTATTGTTGCTAGACCTGGTCTAGGCTAGTAGGGATCGCCTATGTCTGCAGAGGGGATTTACCCCCACAACAATAATGTTTTGGTTAGTAATAGGGTTTTTCTATGACGTACCCTGCTGTGTGATCACCTGGCTTCCCGAACGGGTAGCGCTCCTCTTCTCTCTAGGGGTTGTGAGAGGAGTGGTGTAGTGACCCTGTGGCGGTGTTCATGGGTGTGCCATTGGGATAATGCCTAGGGTTCCCAACTAAAGATGCCCCAATAAAGGATGAACCAATAATGGTGGTTCTGTTCCATATTTGACGCCTAAATAGCGAAATACTTGGAAACCATCTTGGTAATGGGGGGAGGTCCAAAATATGTCTAGATCAACGAGGTTCCATTGGGTCATTTTTTTCAAGTAGGTACAATTTTGGAAATTTTTAAGAGGATAGAGATTATAATCAAAGAAAAAAACCGATCACATACATAAAACAAAGAGAAAATAAAAGATAAATTTTCCCTTTAGATTAATTCTATGTGATCATTCAAGAAAAAAATATGTTTTTTTGTAGTTTTTGTATGATACTAAAATCCTAGAAGACCTAATCATCCTCACACGCTCAAATGTAATTGGGCCTTGAGAATATATCTTGTTAATTATGGCACAACATCCCGGAAGAACTAGCGATGCCCCTAGTCAACCAAAGAAAATCCACCACCTTAAGGGTAGAGGATCTAGTGCTGCCTGCACCATCACCTATAGGGAAGGACGCCCTAATTTTGGCCACCAAGCACCATTGTTCCACGTGAGCATTTGAGTCTTTGGCTTCTTGGTAGTTCAGCTACCAATACTGAGTATCTGATGGGTCAGGTAGCCTCGAATGATACCACATGCACTGGGCCTAAGCTTAAACATCTTTGAATCGGGTGTCTAGGGTGCTTGGGTTTTATTTGCTATGAGCAGATAGGAGGATTTTCAAGTTCCTTAAACATTAAAATTCTATGTTTCAAGATGAAGACTGACTAAGGAGGCGTATTGGATGTCTAACCCCTTGGTCCTAACTCAGACTATAAATTATTTTGTGGCCCCTGCAGGGAGAATTTAGTGAGTTTGGTTAAGTTAGTTTTAGGTGTCTTTACTTTACTTAGGGTGTGGTTGTGTGTGAAAAAAAGGTGAACAAGCACATAGTTTTAATGTGTTGATACACGATGATCCTTTTCAAAATCCCCCATTTAAACTATGTTTTGTTGTTCCTTTCTCGAAAGAAAAACATGTGGGGATATGGGTCACTTTCAATTTTTCCTAGTTAGTCTATATGATTAGCTATAGGGAGATGGTGAGTTATTAGAGAGTTTTCATATGCCTGCCTATAATCACGTGATGCTGCAAAGTCTGTAGAGATTACTTTCTCTTCTACCAAAAATTCAATCCTGTTCTTGAATCCTAGTGCAAAATTTGAACTAAAGTAATGAATTTTACACTAGAAAAATGAAAAATATTTTAGCTAAGCATGCATGGGCATGGGCCACCTACTTTGGCTAATTATCTATGGATTTTTTGGTAACTATATTTGCAAAACATAAATTATTTTAGAATGCAAGTTAATTTTCCTCCTACTTAAACTATGTGTGAACTTTGTGGAAATAAACTTGAAATAAAACTAACACTTAAAAAAATAAATGCAGCTAAAAGTGAGCTTTAACGAGTTTCGGGGCACCTCAACCAGTGCTGGGAGATGTATTATGGGCTGCTAGTCACTTCTACAAGCAAGGAAAAGATGGAAATAGTAGAAAAAATACTACTTTTGGTTTTTCAAAAGACCGAGACAGGTGCAAATGACGCACACAGGTCACCTATGAACGCATGAATTGGGGTGCTTCTGTCTCTAAAAAAGCTGCACAATTTTCCTGCAAAGTAATTTTTGCGAGCTCTTCAGCTTCAACTTGTCACTGACGGTGAATCAGGCAGTGAAGGAGGGGAAGGGGGCAGTGACTGGGGCAAGTGGCGACCACATGATTGGGCGTTTTACATAACGTATATGTTGGTCTTCTCCGGAGAGCACAGTTGGGGGTAACTAGGGGTTCCCTGCTTGGTCATTTTTCAGCTGACAGAAAGAGGATGGATCTACTCATCACATCTTCTTGAGAGGGAGACTATGGCTGAGTGAAGACTAGCAAGTGCTAAGCTAAACCAGGGGATATAGTGGAAATTTTCTAAAATGTTGTTTTTAGCAAATAAAGAACATGTGAGTTGCGCTTGCCACAAACCAACATAGTAGACATGCTCGATAGGATACCATCTGTGGATGATTTCCAGGGTTGAGAATTACTTAATAAAGTGACCACATTCATTGCATAGTGGGCTGCATATGACAGGAGGAGGAAATATGAAGGAGAGTCTTTTCGACAATTGTCGTTCCTCCCGTAGGTATAGAATGATGTGAGGTTCATCTTAGGATGACTTGGTGGAGGGATCCTCTTGATAGGATTTATTGATGGTGTGTAAGGCGACCCTATATTGCGGGATCTCTGGGAAATGATGGGTATGGTGTCCATGATTGCTGCACATGGCACATGTGTGATTTCTGCGCAATGCTTTACCGTGAATTTTGCTGGAACGTTCCTTTTTGTGGGAACTTGGTGCCACGATGTCTACCATAGAGCTAAGGAACAACTTTAATTCATCCAAATCTCGGCGGATTTGGGTAGGATGGCCTACTACATCGCATATGGCACAATGTGGCGATTCCCATTGCGAGGTGGAATTCTCCACTTTCTTTCCTCTTCCATTCGTTTTCTTAGCCATAATCGAGAGACCATAATTTATGGCATACATTCTTTGACATGATGCATGTGGATTCACCCTCGTCAATGATACATTAGTGAATGGTGATGTTCTGGATAGACACAGGTATCTAAAAGGCGACCATCAAAGGAAGCCTAAGGGTGGCTTTATCTTAAATAAAATTCCATCATGCGTGAATCGGTAGGGTCGATGGTGCCTAATGTGGAAAGTAAGGCTTTCCGTTGCTTTGGGCATGATTTTAATACCTCCAAAGCTGACATAATTGCGAGAAATTGAGCTAGATAATCCATGATGCTATAGTTATGGTCTACTTTGGAATAGTTTCCTTCCCGCCTAGTTGGTCCTTTTGCCATTTTAGGCAAAGGTTCAATAGGCATCTTTCATATGGTCAAAGGTGTTGTTGGTTCACTTGTACTATCCCTTAACGCATTGGTGTCTAGTGGGGTATCTTAATTTCTGTTTCTTGTTTGAAAAAATATCTCTTTTCCAGTCATGTAGATTTCATGGCTATTTTTTTCAGAATCGTCGACAGTTTATTGCTGCATTATAACTATCCCTTTATGGGGGGAGGACTCCTGCATGACTGCTGTCTGCTGGGAGGATGCCCCTTGTCCACGGTTACTCTTTAGCTTCTTCATCTCACCATGGTTGGGACAGTTGTGAGTGTAATGGCCGCACTCACCATAGATTGACCAAGAGTGGTTTGTCTGAAGAATTTCTCTCTTGTTATGCCTTTGGGGGTCACTTTGTTGGAAATGTTGTCATTGATGGAAAATGAGCACAAAGGAGTAGCACCTGAACCAGCAATAAGGAAAAGTAGAAGACAGGGAATAGAGGCAGCAGAGAGGTAGAATAGGCAACAAAAAGAGAAGTAAGGAGCAACATCAGTCAAGGAGAAGAGGAAGAAAAGGCAGTGAATTGAGAGGTTCAATAATAAATTGTATGAGTTTGTGTGGGAATTTATGAAAAATACTTTGTGATATGGTTTTGGATGGTACTCTGGTTAAATGGAATAGTCAATGTCAAGGATCATGATTTTAGACTGAATCCATGAAGGGTTTTTAATTGAGCTCGTATTTATAAATGAGGAATTTGGTTTTGAATGCATGTGCTTTGATTGACTTAACCCTGTATGAATATGTTTGGTTTTGATAAGAAAATATGAAGTAACTCTGCAATAGAATTTGGGATCATGCTATGCACATAGTTGGAAATAGATGAAATTTTTGAAATAGGCTCAATGTTGTGCTTGAATTGAATGATATGGGTTGCAGGGGTAGCACTGAATAAAATGGAAAGCACAGGGTCAAATTATGCATGAGGAATAGCGCTGGGTGTTGAAGACTACATTGAAGGATTAAATTGAACGTATTAAGGAAGGTGGAATTGGAAGATGAGATGGAGTTGTGTATTGTTGAATTGAGCGGAGATCGAAGCTTGCCATGTTCCAAAGTAATGTATTGTGGGTTCCATACAAAAGAATCAATGGACGAAAACCATTCCAGTAGTTGTGGTGATTAAATCCCATGTGAAAAGAACAAGTGAAGAAATGCTGTGGTGGAGGTTAACCCGAGTTGTTAACAAAAAAAGGCGTAGAACTGTGAATGAAATAGAATGGAAAGAAGTGAAATTATAAGAACCAGAACCTTGAGTCAAGAACGGAACCATGAGGAATAGTGAAGGCGGTTTCAGTGGAAAAAACAAGGAGTATCACACTACCCTTGAGTGGTAAGCAAATTTCACCTTTTTGAACGCAATATAAGTCTCTGTTTGACGCGTGTCCTAAGGTGGTTTTCTAAAACCATTTTCATCGCATAAATTTTGAGAATTATATTTGTGCATCTAATTTGCGAGATATTGTGCGAAGGCCATCAGATATTGATTGGGAATGCGAAAAAAGTTGGGCCATCAGATCCATTCGATAGTTAATACAAAAACATTGTGTTGTGCGCCCATGGAAATTACATAGGTTATTGTTTGGGGTTTTAACCTTGGTCAAGGCTTATATTAATGTTATAACAATTTATTTTGGAAATTTTGATATGAACTGTAAAGTTAAGTGCAAAGGAAATGTGTGGGCTCGAGGACTTTTATATACATTGGGATTTGCTGTAGGTCAACATTACAGATGTTAATCTTAAGCCAAAGTTAAAGATGAAGAATTGCAAGCTGATTTATGAACGCGCTATAACGATTGGACTATGGGTTATATATATATATATATATATATATATATATATATATATATGCTATGTTGACGAGCGCAAATGAATATTGTCCAATACAAAGTGTTAAAGTGCGGCTTGTATATATATGTGGATGAAGGAAGTAGTATTAAGCCCAAAGTCTAATATAATTTAATATGCAGGTGAATAGAGTTGTGGGGCCCAAAAGGATTAACCATTGAATCAAATTTCATATATATGACTATTATTAACATCGATATTAGTCAGCGCTTGGGTTTTAATCCAAAGGCTAAGGACTTATAGAATTGAATGTCTTGTTAAGGTCATATCATTTGGGGTTTGTATGGTTTTCATAAACCGTAAGAGAAAGGGTATATAAAGGAATGAATTCCGCATATTGTCAAAGTTGCCAACATTCAATAAAATGATATTTTATCAAAGGTTAAGCCCGAATTGATTCTGAATGTGTAAATGGAATGGACAGAAGAGTTTATTAACCCTATGGGACCCTTTGTTCATTGCAGCGATCTGTTGGAGGACGTGATTGTGATATTGCGATCGTGATAAATAATGCGAACCTAATATGTTATGAATGGTCATTCTTTTGTGTTTGAGTTCTGGCTTAAAAGGAATCAAAGTGGGTCGTCGCATCAAAATAAAACAGAACAACAAAACATGCAAATGAGGTTTGCGATTGAAGGACAACCGTTCGATTTGAGGAAGGATGGACGACAGACAAGTGAGTCGCTTGAATACATGATAGGGCCTTTGCTAATCACATCAACAGAAATCAAATGATCAAGTCACAAGAGTATTATGAATGTTGCGATTGCGATTGAAAATAAATGAGGCAGAGTATAGCTGGTATGTGGGCTCCATACAAAAGAAAATATTAATATATATTTTCTCCAAGTTTGTAAACCAAAGCTAAAGAGTTAAAAGAAAGAAAAGCGGAAAATATATATGTGAAAAAATATATACATATTTACATCTGTGAAAAATGAATCATTGCATCGGAGTGAAAGAAAAACATTAGAACATACAAATGGAAGTTGCGATTTGATTAATCGCAATCAGAAGTATTCAAGAGGTGATTCATCGCATCAGAGAATAGAGCGAGTTCGGCGAGTGGGCCCGAAAGGGAATTTTATGTATTAAAAGGATCTATTATTATTATATCGCCGAGAGTCATTTACGTTATATATTATGGCAATCATGGTATCTACATTTAATGAGAGTGTACTATAAAGGCCATGGGACTTTATTAAATGGAAATTTGAACACAACATTGAACTAATGAAAAATCAAATATTATTCGATTTTAATATAGTGGCTTCATAATAAGGTTTCCTTCGAAGATGAAAAAGGGAAATAAATTTCCGAAATCATTAGTTTGAGAGTGCCCAGATTTAAAGTAAGCAGTTATATATATTGTAAAGAAGTTATATATATATATAGCAGGCACACAATTGCAGTGAGCAGGTGTACATGGATAGGTGCACGGAGTTGTAGTGAACAACAGAAGTATGCAGAATAGTTACTTAACAGTAGCAGAAAAGACAAAACCAGCAAATCCAAAGGCTAGAAAAAGGGCTGAGTGAAGTTTCTATATGTAACTAAAAATGTGAATGTAAATGTTTTTAATTGTTTTATATTGTTTGTGATGCATTGGAAAGTCTTCGGTAGGAAAACAAAACTCCACTGAAACACTGAAATGTATACAAATTGCTATATTTGTCTGAATGAGCTAGACAAAGAAATGATAAGGAAGAAGGCAAAGAGTCAGGGCTATTCACTTCGAATTCCCTATGGAATACAAACAGTCATGAGGAAAAATCTATAAATGATATCACCTTGATATGCAAAAGAGGTTAGAGAATGCAGATATGAATCAGTGAGGTAGAGAAGAAAGAGGAGATGATAGAGAATCCGAGAAGATGCAGAGATGATATAGGGTAGATATGAGGACTGATGGATAGTAGAAGAGAAGGAATAGAACGGAGCTGATATCCAAGGTAAATAAGCAAGTGTTTTTCTTTTGAAAGAGTAAGGCATTTGGATCTTCCCTATCAAGTTGTAGCTTGATAGATGTCAGTTGTAGTTGACTGAGGTAGGAGCCTCTTGTAGGTTGGTGCCCACAGAAAATAGATGGGAGTTGGTTCCTCCACATCAAGTTGTAGCTTGATAAAATATCATTTGTAGCTGACTGAGGTTGGAGCCTCTTGTAGGTTGGTGCCTGTAGAAAATTGATGGGAGTTGGAGCTTCCTTGCAAGTTGTAGCTTACAGAATTGAGGTTGGAGCCTCCTGTAGGTTGATGCCTATAGAAAATAAGTTGTGAGAGGGATTTGTAGCTTTCCTTTTCATCACAACAATAATGAGATGTGGTTTTATCTCTTTATGGGTTTCCACTTATATCTAGTGTCTATGTGCATGATGTCTATGTGTTGATATGGTATATCTATTCTGCTTAATAATTGCTGCTCACATATTAAGACTACTGGTACATTATCTAATCTTCTTATTAATTGTTTCTCACAAATAAATATTTCTCACATATTATGTTGATCATGAAATGAAGGTGTTAATAAATTTTAATGAAAATTTTTAAAATTCGATGAATGTGTTAAACTGATTCACCCCCCCCCCCCCCTCTCAGTTTAACCAAGGGTTCAAAAATTGGTATCAGAGCCAGTTCCTTTGGTGTAACCTTAATAGCTTGAAGGAGATCTGGTTGAGTCATGGACTATCAAAATGTACCTATGTTAAATACTACAAACTTTCTTGAATGGAGATATAAGGTTAAAACAAGATTATTGGCTTATGATCCCGAGGTATGGAAGCTTTTCTGTGATGGTTACTGCACAGACTCTCCCTCGGTGCAAGAAAAATAGAGGAATGCCAAGGAAAAATGGGTGATATACAACAATCTTCATAACAAGGACCTTGAGTTAATAATGGATTTAACCTCTGTAAAAGAAATCTGGGACAGATTTCATTTCATGCATGAAGTAGAAACTGAGGATTGCATTGTCAAGAAGGAGAAGAGAATTAAGAAGAAGAAAAATTCATGTCAAAAGGAAAATGTTCAATCAAATGAGGTACCTACTACTATGAATGGTTGTAATAACCATGAATAAATTGCAGTTGAGGAAAAATCCAAACTTGACATAGCCCTGACTGAAATAGAAAGATTGAAGAATGAAAACAAAGACCTTAAGACATTGGTACAAATATGTGATGAGAAAGAATATGAAGATAAGAAAGAAATTATTGGCCTGAAGACATAGCTTGAAGAAGCAAAGAAAGTAGTAGACACTCTGATGCAACAAATGAGAGAGAAAAGTCTGGAATGCAAAAGATTGGAAGAAGAAGTAGTGAGTCTAAGAAAAAATTTATAAAAAACCCAAAGAGAACTATTAATCAATACACCTCTAATGAAAATCTCTGGAAAGTTGGTCCAAATTCTCTATGCTCAAAGGTCTCCTCTCATAAAGGCTGGGATAGGATATGAAGGAGAAACAAGTAAGACCAAGGTGGAATATAACAAGAAAATCATCTTTGTAAAATCTGTAAAGGAAAATGAAGCAACTCGGAAGATTCCCACGGAAGAAGAAGCCAACAAGAACAAGATTTGTAAAGAAAAAAACAGAATCGAGTAGCAACATGAAATAACAGAGAATGAGAGGATGAAACAATAATTTACTAAAGGCTCATATGCTCCTAAGGATGAATTGAACAAATTTGGAAGATGTCAAAGGAGGTTCTTCCCTCCTATGAAAGCCATCACTTGCTTTTCCTGTCACAAACCAGGACATATTGCAGCACAGTGTAAGACAAGGCATATCAAATTTAACCAGCAAAAGATGTAGAAAATGAGAATACTACCTCAAGCAAACAAATGGAAAGGACAACCACTCACCAGATACACAAATCATTTCCATGGCTATTGTTATGCATGCAATCATTTTAGACATAACTATGTTGATTGTAAATTGTATTAAAAAAGGGGAACAAAGTATTGTACATAAGCTCAAACATACCTTGGTAGAATAAAATGTTATGTATGCCTAAAGCTTGGTCATAAAGAAAAATACTGTAAACTGCCATACACATTAAAGAGCTCTAGACAGAGGATGGAATCTAATCAAATCAATCAAAATTATGAATAAAAAATAAGTGAAGAAATTATGAAGAACTCCATTAAAGTATGGAAGGGAAAGAGAAAGGGGGAGCCTTTTATCTCAATAACATAATGAAAAAATCATAGTCTCAGGGGGAGCTGCTCTAGGAAACAAAGCTAATATCCAACCAGTGATAAACATGAAGCAACATCCCAGGGGAAGAGCAGTTCATAAATAGTCCCCACAAAATTACTCTAAGAAGAGCTCCTTAGAATGAGAACAGCTATAAGATGAGGAAGGGAAAATAAAATTACTCTAACAAAGAACTGTAGAGGAAGAAGATTATTTAGCTGATAGATTGATGAAAGAAGAGAAGGGAGCAAGAAACCATGGTAATAGAGAGAACATTAGCCATGAACTTGTAGAACTAACTGTGAATCACATTAAGAAGGATGTGTAATAGAAGTGCCTATCATCATTATGTAATTATATCTTTCATCTATGAAAAGTCCCCTTCAAGGAATGCAGTTAAGTTAGTGATAAACCTCTGAGTGATCTGCCCATGAAGATTCCAAGAAAATAAATTGAAGATGCCTTCCCAAAGGTCTTTATATTAAAACTGTTGGATTGATTTTTAAAGTAGCAATGATTCTGGAGTAGTCTTAGAAAGGAAAATGCAGTGACATTTCTTTGAACAAAATGACAGAATAAGAAAATGGTTAATGATGCCAAGATCAAATTCAGGATATTGATGAACTGCTGGTGTGAACAGTGGAAAGCCCAATAGTAGAATTCATGAAGGATGTCTTAATTATAGGATGATGTGAAAATTGAAGTAAAATATCTTCTTGGTTTATCAAAGTAGTATCAATTGGAATTTAGGTACAAGAAACATGCCTATCAACAGAATTCCAGGTGTCATCAGTGGAGTAGCAGTATGGTACAAGTCCTCAAGATCAAAGGATTATGGAAAAAGTACATTAAGAGAGATCAATTAAACATCTTGAATATGTCTTTGTGGAAGATCATCATGACAGAATAGTTAAAGTATCTGAAGTTTGAAGGACTAGTTGTGATTACCATTGAAGCTCAAAATTCCTTTATTAATTCATCCAAATCCTACTTCAGCATAAAATATTTGTTGATAATTCACCTTTAAAGAGAGATTTATCATTGACATACATACCTCCTTATGTCATAAAGAAAACTACATGATTGATAACTGAGACTAACTAATACACTGAATGTATCTAGTCTCAAGGGTTTGTTTTGAAAGTACATTATGCAAGCAGTAAAGGCATTTGATCTCTTAGATCAAATTCTGGTTGATTCATTGATCACATATGTAACAAGGTCCTTCAACTATTAAGGGTAATATCATTATCAGCATCGTAGCTCATATCATCACCAACAGGCAGGAAAGGTGTACCACAACAATAAAAGATATATTGGATTCATCACAATTGAACAGATGCTGTATTGCAGATGAGTATTGCAGAAGAAGACATATTCCGTCTACAATCTTCCTCAACAAAAATTTACTAGTGCACTACATTGGATAGAGATTGAAGTATATTTGAAGCATTCTCCATATTGTAGGTTTAATCCAATGATGCATCTCTTATTAGATAACGCTAGTACAATGAGTTCTATGAAGTGTCATTATCTTCACTTTCAGCTTTATACAAGTGCAAGGAGATGGTGCTTTGGGATAGTATTAATTTATAGTGTATAGTCAAGTTCAATAATCCTCAAAAGTATTCTCTCAACAACTCTTGTACAACAATTTGGAGCAGCAGGGTACGAAGTCAGAAGAAGAAGGCCTAAACACATCTCAAAGAGAGGAAATGAAGAAATAGAAAGCACACTAGGAAATGTGCAACCCTTTGCCATTGAGGTTAAAGGGGGAGGAAAAGCAAGTAACAGAAGATAGGGTCTTCTAAAAGAAGCCAAGTAGAGGAAGACTTGGAGGAAGCATTGGGTTACTGGTGGCTATGTTGCCATCAATGCCAAAGGGGGAGACTATTGGAAATGTTGTCATTGATGGCAAAGGAGCACAAAGGAGCAACACATGAACCAACAATAAGGCAAAGTAGAAGATAGGGAACAAAGGAAACATAGAGGTAGCAGAGGCAGCAAAAATAGAAGTAAGGAGCAACATCAGTCAAGGAGCAGAGGAAGAAAAGGCAGTGAATTGAGAGGTTCAATAAGAAATTATATGAGTTTGTTTGGGCATGTATGAATAAGAATCTGTGATAGGGTTTTGGATGGTACTCTGGTTAAATGGAATAGTCGATGTCAAGGATCATTATTTTAGACTGAATGCATGAAGGGTTTGTAATTGAGCTCGTATGTATAAATGAGGAATTTGGTTCTGAATGCATGGGGTTTGATTGACTTAAACCTGTATGAATATGTTTGGTTTCGATAAGCAAATATGAAGTAACTCTGTAATAGGATTCAGGATCATGCTATGCACACAGTTGGAAATAGATGAAATTGTCGAAATAGGCTCTATGCTGTGCTTGAATTCAATGATATGGGTTGCAGGGGTAGCACTGAATAAAAAGGAAAGAACAGAGTCAAATTATGCATGAGGAATAGTGCTGGGCATTGAAGACTACGTTGAAGAATTAAATTGGACGAATTAAGGAAGGCAGAATTGGAGGATGAGACGGAGCTATGTATTGTTGAATTGAGCAGAGATCAAAGCTTACCATGTTCCAGAGTAATGTATTATGGCTTCTATAAAAAAGAATCAATGGACGGAAACCATTCCCGTAGTTGTGGTGATTAAATCCCACGCGAAAAGAACAAGTGAAGAAACACTGTGGTGGAGGTTAACCCAAGTTGTTAACAAAAAAAGGCGTAGAACTGTGAATGAAATAGAACGGAAAGAAGCGGAATTATAAGAACCATAACCCTGAGTCAAGAACGGAACCATGAGGAATAGTGAAGGCGGTTTCGGGGGAAGAAACAAGCAGTATCACGCTGCCCTTGAGTGGTAAGCATATTTCACCTTTTTGAACGCGATATAAGTCTCTGTTTGACACGTGTCCTAAGGTGGTTTTCTAAAACCATTTCCATCACTTAACTTTGGAGAATTATGTTATGTGCATCTAATTTGCACGATATTGCATGAAGGCCGTCAGATATTTATTGGGAACGTGACAAAAGTTGGGCCATCAGATCCATTCGATAGTTAACACAAAACCATTGTGTTGTGGACCCGGGGCAATTACATAGGTTATTGTTTGGGGTTTAAACATTGGTCGAGGCTTATATTAATGTTATAACAATTGATTTCAGAAATGTTGATATGAACTGTAACGTTAAGTGCAAAGGAAAGCTGTGGGACTGAGGACGTTTATATACATTGGGATTTGCTGTAGGTCAACATTACAAATGTTAATCTTATGCCAAAGTCGAAGATGAAGAATTGAGAGTTGATTTATGAACGTGCTATAACAATTGGACTATGGGGTATATATATATATATATATATCTTAAGCCAAAGTCAAAGATGAAGAATTGCGAGTTGATTTATGAACGTGCTATAACGATTGGACTATGGGGTATATATATATATATGCTATGTTGACAAGCACAAATGAATATTGTCCAATACGAAGTGTTAAAGTGCGGCCAGTATATATATGTGGAGGAAGGAAGTAGTATTAAGCCCAAAGTCTAATATAATTTAATATGCGTGTGAATAGAGTTGTGGGGCCTGAAAGGATTAAAAATTGAATCAAATGTCATATATATGACTATTATTAACATCGATATTAGTCAACTCTTGGGTTTTAATCCAAAGGCCGAGGACTTATAGAATTGAATGCCTCGTGAAGGTCATATCATTTGATGTTTGTATGGTTTTCATAAACCATAAGAGAAAGGGTATATAAAGGAATGACTTCCGCATATTGTCAAAGTTTCTGACATTCAATAAAATGATATTTTATCAAAGTTTAAGCCCGAATTGATTCCGAATGTGTAAATGGCATGGAAAAAAGAGTTTATTAACCCTGTGGGACCCTTCCTTCATCGCACTGATCTGTTGGAGGACGCGATTGCGATATTGTGATCATGATAAAGAATACGGACCTGATATGTTATGAATAGTGATTCTTAGGTGTTTGAGTTTCGGCTTAAAGGGCATCAAAGTGGGCCATCACATCGGAATAAAATAGAACAACAAAACATGCAAATGAATTTTTCAATTGAAGGACACCTGTTCGATTTGAGGAAGGATGGACGATAGACAGGTGAGTCACTTGACTACATGGTGGGGCCTTTGCTAATTGCATCAGCGGAAATAAAATGACCAAGTTACAAGAGCATTATGAATGTCGCAATTGTGATTGAAAATAAATGAGGCAGATTATAGTTTGTATGTGGGCTCCATACAAAAGAAAATATTAATATATATTTGCTCTGAGTTTTTAAACCAAATCTGAAGAGTTAAAAGAAAGCAAGGTGGAAAATATATATGTGAAACAATATAGACATATTTACATTTGTGAATAGTGAATCATCACATCAGAGTGAAAGAAAAACATCAGAACGTCCAACTGGAATTTGTGATTGCGATTAATCATAATCGGAAGTATTCAAGAGGTGATTCATCGCATCAGAGAATAGAGTGAGTTCGGAGAGTGGGCCTGAAAGGGCATTTTATGTATTAAAATGATCTATTATTATTATATCACTGAGAGTCATTCATGTTATATATTATGGCAGTCGTGGTATGCACATTTGATGAGAGTGAACTATAAAGGTCATGGGACTTTATTAAATGGAAATTTTAACACAACATTGAACTAATGAAAAATCAAATACTATTCGATTTTAATATAGTGGGTTCATAATAAGGTTTCCTTTGAAGATGAAAAAGAGAAATAAATTTCCGAAATCATTAGTTTGAGAGTGCCAAGATTTAAAGTCAGCAGTTATATATATTGTAAATCAATTATATATATACAGTAGGCACACAATTGCAGTGAACAGGTGTACATACACAGGTGCACAGAGTTGCAGTGAACAACAGAAGTATGTAGAACAGTTACTTAATAGTAGCAGAAAAGACAAAACCAGCAAAACCAAAGGCCAGAAAAAGGGCTGAGTGAATTTTATATATGTAACTAAAAATGTGAATGTAAATGTTTTTAATTGTTTTATATTGTTTTTGATGCATTGGAAAGTCTCCGGTAGCAAAACAAAACTCCACTGAAAAACTGAAATGTATACAAATTGCTATATTTTTCTGAATGAGTTGCACAAAGAAATGAGAAGGCATAAGGCAAAGAGTCAGGGTTATTCACTTCAAATTCCTTGTGGAATACAAAAAGTCATGAGGAAAACTCTATAAATGATGTCACTTTGATATATATAAGAGGTTAGAGAATGTAGAAATGAAGCAATGAGGCAAAGAAGAAGGAGGAGTTGAGTAGAGAAGAAGGAGGAGCTAATAGAGAATCCGAGAAGATGCAAAGATGATACAGGGCAGACATGAGGACTGATGGATAGCAGAAGAGAAGGAACATAACAGAGCTGATATCCAAGGTAAATCAGCAAGTGTTTTTCTTCTGAAAGAGTAAGGAAGTTGGAGCTTCCCTATCAAGTTGTAGCTTGATAGATGTGAGTTGTAGTTGACTGAGGTAGGAGCCTCTTGTAGGTTGGTACGTACAAAAAATAGATGGGAGTAAGTGCTTCCACATCAAGTTGTAGCTTGTTAAAATGTCAGTTGTAGCTGAATGAGGTTGGAGCCTCCTATAGGTTGCTGCCTGCAGAAAATTGATGGGAGTTGGAGCTTCCTTGGAAGTTGTAGCTTGAAGAATTGAGGTTGGAGCCTCCTGTTGGTTGGTGCCTACAAAAAATCAGTGGTGAGAGGGAGTTGGAGCTTTCCTTTGCATCACAACAATAATGAGATGTGGTTCTCTCCCTTTATGGGTTTCCACTTATATCTGGTGTCTATGTGCAAGATGTCTATGTGTTGATATGGTATATCTATTCTGCTTAATACTTGTTGTTCACATATTAAGACTGCTGGTACATTATCTAATCTGCTTATTAATTGCTGCTCACAAATAAATATTTCTCAGATATTATGTTGATCATGAAATTAAGGTGTTAATAAAGTTTAATGAAAATTTTTAAAAGTCCATGAATGTGTTAAACTGATTCACCCCCCCCCCCCGCCCCCTCTCATATTAACTAAGGGTTCAACATGCTTGGCTCGTGGTTTTGATTTTAGTTGGAGTTTCCTCTAGCCTGAGGTTCCTGAGGGATTTTTTGATTAGTTCCTAATCATTTTAGGAGGATAATTTGGATTCTCCTAATTGTATGGTTGGCATGGTTGGTTTTGGGAAGGTTGTACAACGTTCACCTGTGCATTATTCTGCATGGGCAGGTCTTGTGTTGGGGACTGAGTGTATTGCAGTCCCTATTTTGTAAATGGATGTTGAGGGGGAGCTCTTTTGTAAGCATGTCTAGCTGTGTACTGGGTCCCCTGAGCTGGAGGATAGGGTCCTCCATGGTTATGGTGGTACGATGAGGCCCTATAGGTCAAATTTTGCAGAGGCATGGGATGACATTGGTAGTCAGGTTGTGGTATGTCTGGGAAGAAACATATGCATAAAAATGGTATTGAACATTGTTTCTTAGATTATTTTGGGTCAATGACCTAATTAAACCTTCTACAGAGTTCGAAGCGCCTGTAAATTATTTGTAAGTTTGTAAGAGTGGGGCGTTACAGAGGATATTGTAAATATAGCCTGATTGTGTACAGATCCAATCGAGCTATTGGGCCTTACTAATGGCATCCTCTTCGGATATGGGCCTTTTCTGCACCACATACTTTGAAATATCTATGGTGAGAGATTTCATGAACAGGTCTAACAGTAATCAATCGTCGAGTTTAGATTTACAAAAAATATGACACCACCGCCATTCATGGAGATTGTTTGAGATATGGACAACAAGTGTCTTCCTAAATTGGGTTAGTAATTCCATTTCAAAAAATGGTGGATGGGTAACTGAAAATAGGTAAAGAACGCAATAGAGAGGATGCTAAAGGTTCCATGTGTAGCAGAGGGATGCTCCAAATACCATTTAACGGCTACTCTAGTTAGGGTGCGTTGAAGTAGTTTTAGTCAAATAGTATCGTCAATGATGTTTTTCAATGAACACCATAGGTGGAAAGTCATTACGTGATTTCTGGGGTCTTTTGCTTGCTTCCCTTCAAATTTTGGAATGTCCAAAGGGATATTTGTGGGCATGGGAGGCCATGCAAGGTTGTGTGCAATAGGGTCATTTGTCAACTTGGTTAAATATGTCAGATTTAATGAAGCTAGAAAAGGTGATGCAGGGGCATTAGACACTAGCCAACAATGTAGGAGTTTTGCCGACATGTTGTGGCTAGGAGGGTTTGAAAACATTTGAATTGTTACAGCTAGGTGTCAATACCTTAGCTGATTGTATTATTAGATCAGATAGAGTTGTAGAAGTCGAATAGTTAGTCTATCTGTCATGTTTTTAGTTTTCGAATAATTGTAATTAGGCTCTTGAATTACCATAACGGTCCTCACGGAGGAACCGAAAGGACATATTTTGATGTATAAATTGTATTCTCTGGATGGAGAAGGAGAGGAGAGAGCAACAGGAAGAGAGATTTCTGCAATAAACTCTGTGTGTTACAATTGTTTCCAGTTAAATGATTTCTAAGCTTATTTTCCATTGGAGAGACTCGAATCTTTGTCTATGAAAGGATTGTTTAATTGTGAAGCAATTGAATTCTGTATATACATATAAATACTGATTCGAGTCACTGTATCGACTCCGCATCCATCTGTATATCATTTCTCTTCTATTTATTGAACAACCCTATTGAATCAATACAACCACAGGTGAGGCCTATGTAGAGGAAGTGCAGCCGTGAACACTGTTTAATTTGGTATATTTCCTGCTGTATAAAGAAATAGAGGTGTTGTTTTCGAACCCGGAACCGTGGTCTAGACGTGAGTTAAATGAACAAAAGGAATAACGTAACCCCACATTAACCCTGGTCAATCACTGTAGCAAAACTACAAGTGGATTTGAGGAGGCGGATTTCCCTCATCGCACCGCTTTTGGTGTACAAGCGGGTTTCCTGGTCGCGGAGCTATTCCACGGAGCTGTCGACATGTGGCAAAGTGGACCCATGCAAAACCGCCTTTCTGTATTCTCATCGCACGTTAAATTTAGTACGAGGACGCCGAGCGATATCGTCGAGAGCCGTCGATCTGGTGCAACGTCATCGGATGGTGGTTGCACAACAAAGATGCATGGAATTTAACCTAAGGTATAGGCATACATTTGATTGGCTATTGATTGTGGAGGCAGCACCCAGAGCCAAGGTCTATTTATGAGTCATTTATTCGGAAAGCGTTGAATTTTAATATAAGGTCCAATTATATAGTTAATCGCCGAAGGTTTAATATTGGTTATAGTATGTGGGGACAATGTATAACTATCGAGAAATATAATATAATATTCGAGAGCTGTGAATAAGTCTATTTGTCAATCTCTTTGAAATTTATAAATAAAATAAAAATAAAATAGACCACATGGAGTGAAGAACGAGGTTTCAAAGGGAAACGACGACATAGCCACGTCATGAGTGACCAACTCTCCTTGGGGTTGACTTTCAGCGTTGTTGCGTCAAAAGGTGACTATGAGTTTGTAGCCATTGTGACTTGTGAAAACACGATTTTATAGCTAGGAATAGGGTTTTCCTGAATGGGTAGCACTCCTCTGCTAGCTAGGGGTTGTGGGAGGAGTCGTGTGTGGTGAGTCTGTGGGTGTCTTCATCGGTGTGGCATTGGGAGACCGACTAGGGTTCCAAACTAAATATTCCCCAATAAGGGATGAACCACTAATGGCGGTCATGTTTTGTCTTTGACATCTAAATGGTGAAAGACATGGAACCCCTCCCGGTAATGGGGGGAGGTGCAAAAAACGTCTAGATTGACGAGGTATCATTGGGTCCATTATGGCATCAAATAGGTATGGTTTTGGAAATATTTGAGAGGATGGAGATTATAATCAAAGAAAAAAAAATTTCGAATACATAAAACAAAGCAAAAATATAAATTTTCCCTTTGGATTAATCCTATGGATCATTCAATCGAAAAATATGGTTTTTTGTTGTTTTGCATATGATACTCAAATCCTAGAAGAAGTTATCATCCTCATATGCTAAAATGTAACTAGGCCTTGATAATATATCTTGTGAATGCTGACACAACATCCCTGAATAACTGGTGACGCCCCCACTCAACTGAAGAAAATCCACCAAGGTAAGGGTAGAGGATATAGTGTCACTTGCACCATCACCTATAGGGAAGGATTCACTAATGTTGGCCACTAAGCACCACTGTCCCACATCAGTGTTCGAGTCTTGGGCTTCTCGATAGCTCCACTACTAGTATCAAGTATCAGACGATTTAGGTAGCCCCAAATGATACTGTACGCACTCAGCCTAAACCTAACCCCCTTTGAATCAGGTCTCTATCGCGCTCGGGTTTTCTTTGTTGTGGGAATATAGGAAAATTTTAAAGTTCCCTAAACAATCAACTTCTATGTTTCAATATGAAGACCGACCAAGGCGACTTATTGGATGCCTACCCCATTGGTCCTAACTTAGAATATAAATTATTTTGTGGCCCCTGTGGGGAGAATTTAGTGAGTTTGGTTAAGTTAGTTTTAGGTGTGTTTACTTTACTTAGGGTGTGGATGTGTGTGATCAATAGGTGAACAAGAACATAGTTTGAAAATGTGGATATGCGATGATCCTTTTCAAAATACCCTATTTAAACTACATTTTGTTGTTCCTTGCTCAAAAGAAAAACATTTGCGTTTATGGGCCGCTTTCAATTTTCCTATTTAATCTATATGATCAACTATAGGGAGATGGTGAGTTATCAATAGAGAGTGTTCGTATTCTTGCCTAGGATCACTCGATGGTTCAAAGGAAGCAGAGGTTACTTTCTCCTCTACCAAAAATTGGAACCTTGTCCCAAATCCTGGTGCAAAAATTGAACTAAACTAATGACTTTTACACAAAAAAAATGAAAAAGCTTTTAGCTAAACATGCTTGGACTTGGGAAACTTAATTTGGCTTATTATATAGGTCTTAAACTATGTGTGAACTTTGCGAAAATCAACTTGAAATAAAATTAACACTTAAACTACTAAACACAACTAAAAGTGAGCTTTAACGAGTTGCAGGGAACCTGAAACAATGCTAGAAGATGTATTATGGGCCTCCAGTCACTTTTATAGGCAAGGAAAAGATGGAAATAGTAGGAAAAATACTACTTCTATTTTCCGCATGCAAAAGGCTCAGACAGGTGTGTAGGTCACATCTAAATGAGTGAACTGGGGTACGTCTATTTGTAAAGAAGCCACACAATTTTCCTACAAAGTAATTTTTGGAGCTCTTCAACTTCATCCTGTCATTGAGGGTGAATTAGGAAGTGAAGGAGAGAAAGGGGGCAATTCCAGCCCAACTCCTCAGTAAAGAAAGAGGTCTCGTTAAAAAAAAATTCACAACCACATAAAATTGGAAATAAAAGTTAGTGGAGTCACTAATCCTGTGTTTTTTTTTTTGGCGCATGAATGTGCCAAATCACACCTAATTAAGAGGAGTGGTTTTTCCCTCTTAAGTTATTGGTCACAAGAAAAAAATTAATGGAGTTAAGCAAGTTAGTGGAACATGCTAAAACACAAACATACTAGACAGAGAAATAGCATGCATATTCAAACATAAAAAGCTAAAATAAAACTAAAAAAAATAATACAAAATCTCTAAATATATTCAAACAACTTCAATAATCCAAATGGTGGCGCTTACGTCCCTCTTATTGAGTGCTGGTAGGAATGAAGGATGAAACTTTTACCCACTTGCCAAGGGGCCCTTAGAACTATGGGTTCTATGTCTCGATGCAAGGATGTATTTACTTCTGAGATGCCTTGGTGCAAAGTATCCCTCTCTCTACTATGGTGGAATGGATTTATTGGATGGCCAACAATTGAGTCCCCTCTATCTCTAATCTGAATCAAACATTGCTAGTATTTCTTAGGGAAATTCTGGCTAGAATAACAATGTTCTCTCCAATTATTCATCTCTTGGTGGCATTTTATAGGAGAATTCAAAATATCCTTCCCTCTCTTGGTACATTGTGGATGGTGACCCAAGAGAGGAGGTTGATTCCATTGTGTGCCACATTTATTCCATTGTGTGCTCCCTTGAGGTCCTAAGGAGGCTTGGGTGGTTGTCCTTAGGTGGCCTCAAGTGTGGCATCAATGTCCTTGAGTGTGCCTTGTGGTCCTAGAAAGTGACTTCCACCACTCTCAAGTCAGCATGAAGTTTTCAGGAAAAGCCACCCAAAGGCACGCTTATCGAAGAATTATGTGCGCAAAGGTGCATTTTACTAGTTCCTTTAGTGCGCAATTTTATTTTCCTGTTAGACCTTAGAGATTTTTTAAATTCTTCAGATCCTCTAATGTGCCTTAGCACTATAAATCCTTCTGCCTGACATTTAATAATGTCATATTTCCTTGTCCGATTTACTAGTGATAATAGTCTGAAAGAGAAAAAATAAGGTGTTAGTCAGTTTGATTTTATAAATTTCCGAACTTGAATTTCGAAATTGAATATAATATAGCATTGCATGAAATCACATAATTATCAAGTAATAATAGCCTTTTTTGGATTTAGGAGTTTAACGTGTTTCTTTGCTGGAAATGAATTTCATTGGCGAGTTTTTGATGCATTAATAATTTTATTTTTCTCGTAGTATGTCAAAGTTCAATATTTTACTTGTTGATGAATTTAATAGTTTTATTTTTTCTTGGTAGTGTTTCAAATTCCAATCTTTTACATATTTCATTCCAATATGGAATCTGCATGATGGAATTTAATTGGCAAGTTTTGGATCAAAATAAATAAATTATTTAATTTTTATTTTTGATATATATTAAATTTTAATATATTATATTATTTCCGCTGCGAACTTGACGTTTCCTACAAATTTGGACAATTTTTTTAGTCATACCGGATACTTTTTCCCCTGTACCTAAAGTACATCCTACTAAGAACTCGTGCAAGATAGGGTTTAACACAGAATAACAAACCTGGATATGGAAACTATATGGTTATGGTCATCGTGCTCTACCATCTAACGCAGACAGAAAACATGGATATGACCACTTTTTGTTGCAACAAACAATGAAATCAAAGATAAAATCAGAAAATGTTGAATGAAGGAGCTAAACAACATAGTATACTTTTCCAAACTGTGTCTGAATTGCTCAAAAAAAATCCCCAGGCACTACTCATGATCAATTGAGTAAGTTTTTGAATTCAGATTATAGAGCATACTCCTATGAGTAAGTTTGTGAATTTGAACTATAGAGAATACATACATTTTCTCATTTGTATGTTCAAGGCTCTTAGAATCCCCTAATCAAAGCTCTTTGTTTGCACCTATAATATCTATGATAAAATGATAATAACACTTCCAGCTGGGGCTTAGCTTTATAAGAGATCTGATCGTTTGAATATTAGAGAGGGCTTATGAATTGTTGTTGAAATAGGTTACCTAGCTATAATTGGACTCTATTTTATTATCACCTGTCTTAAAAAAAATTACGAACCTAAATTTTATTTGAAGACTACAGTTATAAGTATCATTGATTTAGATTACACTGTGACATATGAATGCCCCTCTTAAGAGCGAAGACAAAGGTGGGAAGGGGAATATCACTCGTCAGAGAATATTCAGTAGGTATTTACACATTCAATTCAAATTTTATATATTTTCATATGTTTAAGTTGGAATCTAGACTATTTAAGTTCTTAACTGTATTAATTTTTTCCAATTTTGCACAATGATTTGCACGATAGCAACTATAAGACAATATTTGTGCAAAAAAAAAAAATTGCAGGATAGCAAGTATAATAGAATATTTTGTTCAGATCAAAAAGTTTTTGAAAGATGTTGAGGCTATAAAAGTGACCAAATTCTCATATTTGGTCTAACAATACAAAAAAAATTGATACTAAGCCAAAACTGGTTGAGTTCTTATCTACTACTACTATTTTTAATTCTTTTGTGTGAGAGCCTTCTCAACATTCTTGAAATCATTTAGATCATTTTCATTACACCATCACCTAGATAAGCCAAAAGGTTTAAATAATTTTTTGCTTCACTACCTAGCGACACCAATGAAACAAGAATTTATGATCATACTACAAATAAAGACAAAGTTTTAGATGACAATGTAAGCTAGCCTAGAATAATAATAATAGTTTAAGTCCATTTGTTCCTCTTGCTTCTATTTTAGCTTAAAAAACTCCATGCACCACCAATTCAAAAAGAATCCTAACCTATTTTAGATCCACTTGCATCTCTTACAGTTCAATAGCTAGAGTAAAAAACAACTAAAACAACACTAGCACCATCCCTTATTAAATTAACAAGATTCTTATTCATACTCCATTATTCCACCACCCTTAATATCTTTTTTTTTATTCACAAATGGTAAAGATGTGAGTAGAGGAAGCAAAGGAAACATGGTTAGGGAGGTGGATCTCCAATTTGTTTTTTTATAAGAGATATGCAACATTTTTAGGTAACACAGATTACACATTTTTATTTTAAGGGATACTTTCAAAATTGAAAATTTTAATCATAGTAGTACTCAAGTCTCAATGCCAAACCTATATATAATGTTTCTTTCACTATATTAAAAAATAAAAAAAAAAAAAAAATTCAATAGTGCTCTCTTAGAAATGCCATTTAGATAAAAAAATGTGTACCAAAATTTTCTTTCACTATAATTTAAAAAATCTCCAACTAATATGTGGAATGTAATTTTCTATAAATATGTTTATTTATAAATTTGTGTATAATAAGATTACTATACATATTTTGTAGATAGACTACTTTTTTCTTTTCTTTTTTCTTTTAACTTTTCTTGCTTATGCAACCTTCTGCTAATGATTCTATGATTTCTAACAAATTTTCATGTTAGCTCGTATTCTCTCCATATTAGGTTGTAGTGATGCTAGGAAATAGGGATAAACTCTTCTTCAAAAAGACACGTAAGATATAAATTAGGATTTATGGACACTTAATAAACAACTAGCTATCTCACATCAATGTCATATTAAGCAACCACAAAAATTCAAAGAGAAAATGTTATCAAATTAAGAGACTTAACATTGGTGAATTGAAATTAAATGTTTACATGATATTTCATGTATGTACATTGACACCTCAACCTAACTTTGAAATTTGCCCCTTGTAGACGTTGGATAAAAAAAGATTTAGATTTCTTAAGATGCCTAGGGGCACATGATGTTTCCAATAAGAAATCAAATTTCAAAATTTGGTAAATTGAAATTGCCACCCAAAATGCTAAATTTTGATAAAGCAAGAAAATTGTTCGTCAAAGAAAGAGTTAAGTGTAGATCAACACTCTAACTATTGCCAAAGGCACTCTAGTGCCAAAGACAAGGACTAATAATATATACAAAGACTAGTAATGTATATATGGAATAAAACACAAAGGTAGAGAAAAGAGTGCTTTAAAGAGAAAGAAAATAATGTTTTTTTCAAAAAAAACAAATGAAAAGGCCTAAGGAAAAGGCTAACAAACCTTAAAGCACGAAGCTACTGAGAATTTTGCTAAGAAAACTCTATAATACTAACCACCTAAAAATCAAAGAGATTTTTCATTTCAAAGGTCATTAAGATCTTAGCTTAGGGGTACTAGCAAAGGAGTTTCATGGTTGGGTGGAATGTGATATGGTTGGATGGAATTGTGGTTGCTATTATATGTGTAATTATAATAATTATTGAAATGGAATAATAGAATAGATATGGAATACTAGGATGAGAATGTATATACAAAATTAAAGATGCATGCATGATATTTCTAGTAAATTAAATAAATTTATTATAATGATTGCATTGAAAATTTATAGTTTTAGTTACAGAGAAATAGTAGTATATGTTATCAAAAACAATTAAGGAGGTAAAGGGAAAGATAGGTCCCTTTGAAAAAGAGTAAGATAAGATTGGCTAGTAGAGTTTTAGAGTTTTAGATTTACCTTTATACTATATTTTACTTACGTATTTAAACTCGATTATTGGAAAATATAAATGATAATGGAGTCATGATAAAATATTGTACGAAGTATTCCTTTTGTTTGTAAATTTAACTAAATTGAAAACAAATGATTTTATCTAAACTCCATTAATAATAACTCTTACTTTCTAATATATTAATTACTTTGACTCAATAATTGAGTTAGCATAAACATGTTATGCTAGTCCATATACAAACAATCAAATCAAGAAAGTACATTATATGAATACAAATAAATTAATAAAATATGAATACAAATAAATTAAGCATGAGAAAAAGTTATGAAAATTAAAATGAATTACTAACCAGCAAAATATGATGTAGACAAAGAAAACTACTTACTCAAATTAGAGAGTAAAATTATTTGTACAGGAATGAAAAGAAAAACCATGAATTAATTCGTTGAAAAACTAATTCAAGTACTGAGAACTACGGGTCTGGTCTTTAACATACTAATATATATCTAAAGTGGAATTCCATAATTAAAACACAAGCTGTAAAGCTTGAATGTATTCAATAAAACAAAATGTACCAGGACCTCAACTTTGTTGGGTAGAAATACAACACTACCAATCTAAATAGAAAATTGCAATGAGGGTTTTTTTGTAACCCAATGCAGACATTGAATCCTTGCGAACAAAGGTTCCGTCACCCTATTATTCATGTGAAAGGAAATGAGAAAAATCATTATATTGGATTGAACTAAAACCTTTGTATATTAAACCGTGCGAGAAGGAGTGGAAACCCTTTAGTTACCTGTGACAATTCAAATTGTAAATTTCGCTCCTTTGCGGCCGGCATATGCGACCCGTAGTTAGGATTGTGCTCAGAGTGAAGAAATAAAATCTAGAGAGGAAATAAAAATCATAAATTGAGTTTAAGGGTTTGTACAAAATGTTGGAATTTTGACCCAAGATAAATAAACTACATTATATGTTTGGGTCACCAAACATCATAAAATAACTGAATCAGAGAAATCACAAAAACTGACAGTGATGATGGAAAATAACATGAATTTTTGAGAGTACGAATCCAGCCTGGGTTTGATTCTAAAAATAATAATGTATTGCTCGTCGATAGATGGTCGAACAGAGTCATTATAAAATATGCTAAAATTAAGAACAAAGCATTGTAAAATGCAATATTTCCCTTGCAAAGAATTTATAGGTACCGAAAGGTCCTATAAACGCTACAAGCAATAAAATGGAAAAAGGGGAAATCACATAGTCATAGTACCTGTTGCACAACTAATACTCCATTTTGGGAGAAAAAAAACAAATAAGGAACGTTATGAAGTAAAAGGGACCCACAAGAAATACTTGGTGATGACATAACACAAGAGGAAGAATGAAAATGCCATTGTTGTTACCCAAAGCGAATAAACCCCTATTCCATTGTAAATAAAAATAAGAGAGGAAAAATTAAATGTCCAACAAAAGAGAAAAATCATGTAATGTCCCACAATAGAAATATTATTAGTGAACAAAGGATATACTATAGTTAGAGATTGAAATATAAATCTCAATAAAGTGATTTTTAGGAAGTTACCTTGAGCTTGGGGTCTGAGAAAGTCACTATGTGGAAGAGAGATAGTCTGTATATAGAGAATTAGGGTAAAGTGTAACCTCTCAGAGACTAGAAATTTCCCAAAACCATGTGCGTCAAGTCTTCAACATGAAGAATGATGCATGGTTGAATGGAAAAAGGAAAATGAGGTTGATCGCACCAGGAGGTTGGATTTTGGGTAAAGACTACCTCTAAAACATTGTATATCTCCCCAATTAAATCATGATCATTCAAAATATAACACTAATCGTACCAGTCTGTAATTCACATGATGGGTACCACGTAGGTCCTTGTTTGGTAGCCATGTGGAGATCAAAACCAAAAGTGAAATAAAACGAAAATTGTATGCATAATATATAACATGGTAATGGGTTCTGCTACATCAACAAGAAATGAATGTATCCGATGGTTACTGTGAGTTGGGAATGTAAAGAATTAGCCAATTATTTGTATATCGTACCAAAATGATAGTAGAAAGAATTTATGTATATATTGATTCACGTGATTGGACTATATGTTGAGGAAGCATACAAAATATACCCAAATGGACTATATGGGAGAAGAAACCCATATTTTCACAGCATGAGGATACTCTCAAATGAAATAAGATGTCTTAACACTAAGATTACAACTAGGAGTATAGGTATAAAGTAAAGAATTATATATATATATATATATAACAATTTATGGTTCGAAATACAATTGAAAGGAAAAATACATATTAATAGGGCTGTGATTATAGTTTTTAAAACAATTAAATATCATCAATAGTGATTTCAAGGTGATCAAAAAAAGAAAAAAAATGGTTTAGTTACAAACTTGTACATTATCTAAATGACATAAGCATTAGTTAGTGAAAATGCTAATGAAAACCTCAACTGAAGGCCCATCTAAAATCACATCGAATTTTTCACCACTTAGTTACCTATATAACTATCAAAAGAAGGATAAGTAGAAGGAAAAATATAGAAAGTAAAAAAATAATTGTATGGTAGTTGAGGTATATTTCATATGGTACCAGAGTAGTTGGTTTCAAATGTGGACCTAAGGGAAACCCACAACAAGAGAATAAAACAAATATGTTGTGATATATATTGTTGATATATGGAAAATTAATTTATGAACTTTTGTCAATAAGTAACAATAACAAGAATATTAACAAAAAAAGATGGTGGAACCCTCAAATAAAGCTCTTTCAGAAGGAGGAGAACTGTATATGGAGTTGGGAGGTGAAGGAAAAATACTAGCCATTCAGTTATTGGAAATCGTAAGAGACTTGCACCAAGAATTGACCAATATCAGAGGTGGTCATGAACATTTGCTAAAGGAAAGTGAAGAACATGAAAAAATGATAAAGGAATTGACTAAAAGGTCAAGTCACAAACCTCTAGATAGAGAGAAAGATGGGGATAAGGTAGATCCATTAAAAATAATAAGTGTTGATATAGAGATAGAAAGATGTGAGAGTGGACATAAATATGGAAAAAATTCTCCAAAATAAAAAAGGTAAAAATATAAAAATAAAATGGAACTACAAGGTGATCTCAAAAATATAAGACCTCCTACCTTTCATGGTAAAAAGAGGAGGATGTAGAAGCACGCCTACTAAACATTACAAACTATTTTCAGTTTTATGAGTATGATAGTAATTTAAAATCCAAACTGGGCATTTTTCAACTACAAGGGAAATTTTCCTTATGGTGGGAGGAGGCCAAAACAATGAAACATATGGAAAATAAAGCAACTTCATGCAAATAATTCCATAACTAGTTTTAATATAAGTAATTAATTGAGAGATACTATGATTGTTGGGAAAAGGTGATTCATGATCTAAGGTTGGGACAATTAACGATGGATGAATTTATTGGAAAATTCACATATTTGTTAGATGTGTTCATTACATCAAAGAAGAGAAAACGAATGTACAAATAATTTTAAACTATTTTTCACTCTTATAAAGAAAGGATAAAATTTGACCATCCTAAGACAATGGATGAAGTATCAAGGAAGGAAATACTTTGTTGTTAGGAAATTAAAAATAAAAGGGAAGGTTAAAAAATATGGGAGAACCCTGATAAAATAAAATATTTGGGGACAACAAAAAAAAAAATCCTCTCTTTTGAATTTTTTTGGGAGACATGATTGGAGAGAGAGGTTCAATAGGAAAAATCAGCTAAAACATCCTCAATAAAATATTGGTTGAAAGTGAATGGAACTTAACAATAAAGGAATAATGACTATAAAATATAGAGAATCTTTAAAATTTTGGATATGTGGAAAACCCCATTTCTTAAAAAACTTACCACATAATATCAAAACTACAAAAATGTACAGGTTTCTCACGAAGTGACCATAGTAAATGATATTGCAAGAAATATTCCCCAGATCAATGTTGCCATGAAGTAAATGCAAGTGGAGCACCAATCTACGATGATACAAATAGAAGGTAAAATAACGAACCAAATTTCCTTTGTGTTACTTGATCGAGACAGTAGTATTAACTATATTAATCCGCAAGTAGTGGAAAAATGTAATTTGAAAACATTTTTTTTTAAATGCCTTGAGATTATAGTTGGCCATAGGAATAAAAAGGAAGGTAACAAGTTATATAAAATGGTTCTCTCTAAATTTAAATTGTTTCTAAGTTGAATTAAATTTAAACTTACTTACTTTAGGTTCTTATGACCTCTTGATATGTATGGGTTGGTTAGATAAACACAGAGCTGTAATAAATTGTTTATAGAAAATGGTGAAATATGTCAATTAAGAAGGAAAGGAATAGCTCATAAAAGGCCTACCAAGACCTATTTTGGTGAGGAAATTTTCAGAATTATGACTAAAAAGAAGAGCAAGAAGAGGCTAAAAACTCTTTTTTTTGCAAATTGAAGAAAATAATTGAGAAACAAAAATTTCAAAATTAGATGGATTCAATTTAATTAGGGAATTAAAAGATGGATTACGGGAAGAAAATCTAGGATTACCTCAAAGAGATATATATTTTTCTATTCATTTACTACTAGGAGCTACCCCAGTATCTAAAGAACTTTATCGAATGAGTATTCAAAAATTTCTAGGTTGAAAATGCAATTATAGGAATTACTCGATAAAGGTTACATCAGACCCAATGTTTCACCATGCAAAGGTCTAGTGCTGTTGTTTGAATTACGTCTAATGTGGTTTCCTTGATGAAAACCTACTTGGTAAATATGTCAACATGATGAGTACTAATGAGATCAGGCAAATCATTTTAGAGATAGAGGAATGATGAAGGTAAAGTTTGAGGAAGTATACAAAGGTTCGATGAAGGAAAGGAGTGTACATATGCATATATGGTGGAGTAGCTTTAGCACAAAGGTATTCTGAATACCAAGGGTAATTACCATGGTATTAGACCATATTATTGAGTGCAACAATAGATATTTGATCCCATCAATGAATAACATCG
The DNA here is from genome assembly GCA_034641835.2 of Pinus albicaulis. Taxonomy (NCBI): domain Eukaryota; kingdom Viridiplantae; phylum Streptophyta; class Pinopsida; order Pinales; family Pinaceae; genus Pinus; species Pinus albicaulis. The sequence goes on from CM076574.1 coordinate 483,359,540, forward strand.
ATATTAGTATGGGTTTGACCCAAGCTATTGGCTAGGGCATAAGTTATAAAATGAGATGGAGATCAAAGTGTTTTGAGTGTGCATATAATGGTTTATTGATGAATTTTTTGATTTGAAATAAGTGTGCACAAGGAATATAATGACCAATTAGATCTATTAGATCTGAAATAAATATATAATATTCTTATGGTATGATCTATTATGATAATGTTATAATGTATGTTTGTTACTGTGTATGTCAAGATTTGGGTTTGAATGAATTTTTGTTGTGAAACGAAGATATGAATCAATAATTGTAGATATGTATACAAGTTTTATTCAGAAATACCCCATACATATGTAGATCTACTTCTAGGTAGTCGATTATAAATAATGCAGTATGGACCTATCAATATGTGGGTGTCAAGTATAAAAGGTGTGTACATACACAAAATTTAATTATAAGTTTCACATAAATCTGCCAAGGTTTTGCATTATGAACTAATGATAATGGTTGATCTGTTATGTGATATTTGTTGTTGTTTGTCAATGAAGTTTCTCTTATAATTATTTGTGCTTGACACTATTGCTTTGGATGAATTGAGTATGAACTAAAGTATTGACTTGTGATGACACTGCTATGTGTTAATTTTCTTTGGTTCAATGATTTATGTTGACTTTAGTAACTTTTGGGGTGATTGATTTAGTGGTACAATAATACATATTCAACTACCAATATTTTGAGATTTTGACACTGATATCCTTCATGTAAAATGCTAATATACACAAGTATGAGTCAGAAAAATAGCATATGTATTCTTACATGTGTTTAGACAAGGCTTGGAGTGACAAACTCTAGCTTCAATAATGAACAATGTGTGGTCTGGTATTATAATGAATGGGCATACAGTGATATAAGTTGGTCTGGTTGTTTGAAAAAATTATCTCTATGTTTGAATTGGTGATACAATTGGTTCAGTGATTAATGGATTTGGTACAATGTTTGTTTGAGTATTATTGTCCGATATTTGGAATGGATTGAGTTTTAAATATTCTAATAAGTGATCCACAAAGAATAGAGGATAAGTGGGTTGTACCTCCCTCCCAGTAGAAGCTACAGAACGAGAGAAGGTTGTAGCCTTCTAAAGGTAGGCATCTTTGTACTCGTATGATTATCTGCCAATAGAAGTTTGCAAGAAAATTATCTTTATAATAAGATAAGAAGAAAAATATGAAAACAATGGTGGTATTCTCCCGCATTGGGTTTCCACCTAAAATTACTTGTGTTCATGTGTTTCTTGTATGTGATCTCTTATTTTGTTCTTACTATACAAGGTTACTATCTGATTAATGTTTAATGAAGCACTAATACACTAGTTCAAGTTAAACAAATTATAAATTACATGACAAAGTTAGTGAACTAGATATATGCTACTTTTTTCCATCACATTCACGTACATATGTAGATTTACTTCATAACAGTCGTGTACAAATATATGAAAAGGAAAATAAATGTTTAAGTAGTTCAAAATATTAATCACGCCCCCCCCCCCCCCCATCGCAGTATTTTTCCTAAGAATTGGTATCACAAGATTTCCTTCAAAGGAAGCTTGATCTCTTGAAGGAAGTTTCATCAACATGAGAAACCAAGAGGGATTAGCATCTATCAGGGCACCATTTTTCAATGAATGCAATCTAGTTTTATTGAACTTCATAACAAAACATTACCTATAGTGACTTGGAGCATATGTTTGGGTAATCATTAAAGGTGGCTATCAATATCCATCCTCCATTCTCACCCATGCAGAAAAAAAGAAAAAACATGAGACCAATATAAAGGTTATCAATTCTCTGCTAGGAAGCTTGGAAGAATATGAAGTTTTCAAATCAATGCAACTAAATACTGCAAATAATATGTGGGACAAGGTCATTAAAATTTATGAAGCTGAGACCAAGGTAAAAATTTCCAAACATCAAAATATTAGAATTCAATATGAAATGATTAGAATGCATAATGATGAAAGTATTACAAGTTTATTTCTTAGGATAGTTGAGATCATGAATTCTATAAGAAATATTGGTGATGAAATAAAATAATGATCGTTGGTTAATAATATTAATATCTCTAACCCAAAAGTTCGATTCGAAAGTTTCTTCCATTAAAGAAATGTAGGATTTGAAGAACCTTACACTAAACAACTTCATGGGATTTTAATAACCTATGAAAAGAGAAAAGGGGACCCCTCATATATCATAGAAGTTGCATTCAAAGCTAATTCTAAAGGAAAATAAAATGCCGAGATCAAGGAATCGGGTTGTGGATCATATGAAGAAGAGGGAAGTTTCGTAAAGAAACTCCAAGTAGTTACTCACAAATTTAGAGGTGAACTTCCTTTAAAATGTTTTTGTTATGGAAGAGTTGGTCACTATGATTTTGAATGCCCTTATAGAGAAAACCGTGATAAATGAAAGGACGCTACAAAAATGAATGCTAGAAGAAGGTTTGAAAAGAAGAAAATTTTTTACACACACAAAGATAGTGTTGGTCTTTCAAATGGTGAAGAAGGTGAGGCCGATCAAGAATATAAAATACTTATATAATTAACATATAATTCTATTCATCAGTTTGGTGATATCCTTTTGGAATCCTTATAAGAAAATGATAATATCATTGAAGAAATAACCCAACTTAAAATTCGTATAGAAGAATGTAAATTAGTAGAAGAAGCTCTAAAGAAACAAATTCTAGAAATGGAGAGACACAGTAAAAAGTTAGAATTAGAAATAGTTAGTCTAAGAAAGGAACTTGAGAAAAAAATAACATCTAAATCTTAGATTTTCTAAAGGTTCTGAGACCCTAGAAGAAATCATCAAAGTACAACTCTCTCCTCTAATAAAAAATCTCTTGGATATAACGGAGAATCGTCAAAATAGTTTGAAACAGGAATATGAAGCTATCTCAATGAAGTAAAGGAAAGCATTCAACAAGGTTTTGACTCTCAGAAAAATAATAAGGGATCAAATTTATCTTGGATTAATCCTTTGTACAAGAATAAAATAGAAGCTACACAAAAACGTATTATACTACCAGAATTTTCTACTTCAATGGTCAATGTTTCACATGTCAAAAAAATTTTCATAAGGCTACTCAGTGCATTTCTTATAGAACTATCTTGACTAGAGAAGAAAGAAAACAAAATAAGGTGACTGGATCAAATAAATTATCCTACAACACATTTTCACATCTTGAAGGTGAAACAATATGTTCCTATTGCAATAAATTTGGGCATAAAGAGACTCAATGCAGAAGAAAAATGAGACCAACTCTCGAGAATGAAAAAAAGTAAACAACATCCAAGGTATGGAAAGAGAAAACTAGAGAATATGGAAGTTTTGGTTTGGATTTTAATGTAGGATATGATGAAAAATTATTGTATATTGGTAGTGGATTCGCAAAACATATAACATGTGATAAACATAATTTTATGTCCTTTAATGAAATAAAGAAATAAAATACTCTAACCTTTGGAAATATTTCACTTGCTGCTATCAAAAAAAAGGGAACTGTTTTGCTGAAAGAAAAGGTTAAACTTGGAAATATTTTGTTTTTTGATGGATTAAAGCATAACTTGTTGAGTGCTAGTAAGATGTGTGACCAAGGGCATGATTTGTTTTCAAGTCAAATAATTGTGTGGTTTGAAATCACAATACAAGTAAGATCATAATGAAGGGAATAAGAACTTAAGGTAATTTCTATGTTTTGTAAGTTTTTCTAGAACATTTTTACTTGATAAAATCATAAGAAAATTTCCTTTGGCACAAAATATTGGGGCACCTAAGATTCAGTAAATTACATAAGTCCAGCAAAATGGAGCACTTCGTGACTTTCCTAACATCTCTTTAGCACAAAGTACATATGCAAATCACGTCAATTCGGTAAGAAAACCAAGGTGAATTTTAATGCTAAAAAAGTTATTTCAATTAGCCTCTTGAACTTATTCATACTTATTTGTATTTTCCTATGTGAAAGAATTCTCCTTGGGGTGAACAATATTTCATATTATTCACTGATTCTTTTAACTAAATGTGTTGGACTTGCTTATTAAAACATAAACATGAAAAATTTGATAAATTTAAAGTCTTAAAATATCTACTAGAGAATGATTTAGATTTGAAATTCAAATGTATTAGATTTTATAGAGGAGGAGAATTTATATCAAATAAGCTTTTTGAATTTTGTGAACAACATGGCATCAAGAGGCAGTTTTTTATAGATAAAACTCCACAAAAAAATGTAGTGGAAGAAGGAATGAACAAAAAAATCCAACAAATGTCACATGCCATGCTTGATGAGTCTGGAACACCTCATACCTTCTCGGGCCAAGCAAATAATACATACAAAATATCCTCAAGAAAACTCATATTTGGGTAAACAACGATAAAAATCCTCATGAACTCTGGTTTTCTAAGCTCCCAATTGTCAAGCATTTTAAAGTATTTGGAAGAAAATGCTACATAAAGAATAATGATGATAATCTTGGAAAGTTTGCGGCTAGAGATGATGAAGGATTTCTCCTTGAATACTCCTCTATAAGAAAAGAATATAAACTCTATAATAAAATACTTCAAAATATTGTTGAATGTATTGATGTTGTGATTGATGAATCATCCACATATACTAAAAAGGAAGAAACATCATATGACAAATGTATTCCTACAAAAAGGAAAAATTATGTAGGAGAGGGAATCAATGAAGCATCAGAGGAAGGAACCAAAAGCACAAAAGTATTAGAAAATACCTCTTTAAGGTAAATTTCTAAAAATCATTTGTAATCTCAAATTCTAGATGAAAAGGAAGTAAGAGTACAAACTAGAATAACTCTTGTTGGGACTCTGAGTTATGTAGCTTTACTATCCACATTTGAACCTAAAAATGTGAATCAAGTTAGAAAACAAAAAAATTGGGTTAAGGAAATGGATGAAGAAGTTGATAAAATAGAAAAGAACCATAGATGGGAACTAGTAGTAAGACCTAATGATAAAAATGTTGTTGGAAAAATATGGGTGTTCAAAAACAAAGTAAATAAAAATGGAGAAGTAATTAGAAACAAAGCAACAATAGTATAAAAATTCTATGCTCCATAAGAAGGAATTGACTTTGAATAAGCATTCACACTCGTAGAGAGAATTTAAGCCATAAGAATTTTCCTTCCATTTTCAAGCTTTCATAATTTAAAAGCCTATCAAATGGATGTTAAATCTGCATTTCTAAATGGGGACCTAGAAGAAGAATTTTATATTGAACAACCTTAAGGGTTCATATTAAGAAATGATAAAAATCTTGTTTGCAAACTCAAGAGGGAATTATATGGGATAAAACAAGCTCCTTGTGCATGGTATTATCATCTTGTCAAGTATATTCAACAACAAGGTTTCACTAAGGTGTCTACAGATAGAAATATATATATATATATATATATATATATATATATATATATATATATGGATGATGGTCAAATTTTAAGAGTTATTGTTTACATAGATGACATCACATTTGGAATCAGTGAATAATCTATGAGTCAAATATTTGATTCAACCATGCAAAAAGAATTGTAAATGTCCTTACATGGTGAGCTAAGATATTTTCTTGGTCTTCAAGTTCAACAGGAAAAGAATGGTATCTTTCTTTTGCAGACTAAGTACCTCAAGTAGATTTTGAAGAAATATGGAAGGTAAGAATACAACCCTATATGCACACAATGGTAACATGATGTAAACTTAGTTTCCATAACAATTTCCCCTTATTACACCAACCAAAATCTAGATCTATGATCAAGAACTTGCTCTACCTTAGAGGCATAAGTCCAGACATCATGCATGAAGTCTGGATTATTGGATGATTTCAAGAAAATCCTAGAGAGACTCATCTCCATGTCATTAAGAGAATATTCAAGTACTTACAAGGAAGTCAAGATTATTGTATATAGTATCCCAAATATGCATAATTTTCTCTTCATGCTGCCACAAATGTAGATTGGGGAAGTAATGTACTACTGGAGGATTATTCTATTTGGGACTGTGCTTGGTATCATGGTTTAGAAAAAAACAAATATCTATTAATTTATCTACTTCTAAGGTATAATATGTTTTTTTTGCATATTTTTGTGCTAAAATACTCTGGATGATGAAAAAATTGCATGATATTTAAATAAATTATCCTCAACATATACCCATTCTATGTGGTAATACCAATGCCATAGGTATTTCTAAAAATCCCTTCATGCACTAAAAAACCAATCATATTCCAATCAAATATCAATTTCTGAGAGAATAGGTACATGAAAAAAATGTGAAATTGGAGTATGTTCCCTCAAAAGAACAAGTTGAAGATATATTTACAAATCCTATTTCACATGATTCCTACGAATATCTCAAGAAGAAACTAGGAGTGGTCTATGCTTCATAACTTCATTAAGTATTTTGACATATCTTTCATGTTTAGGGACAGAAATACATACATTTTCCTCATGATGATTCCCAGGGCTGTTTTTATATTTATGTTGATTATATTATTGACAGTATATATGATCTAGTAACATTGAATAGATACAAATAGTACAAGCTCAAGGGGAGCTATGATTATGAAAAATTAAAACATTTTACTTTATGTACGTTGATATTATGTAGGAAAATCATGTATAAATGTGATTTTTGATCCAGAAATTATCTTATGATTCTTTATGATGAAGAAAAAGTGGGACAAAATCAAGGAAAGGCTCTAATATGCTTCATACAATTATTATTTGACACTCTGGTCTTGATGTCGATTGGTTACAGTATGTTATTACTCAGATGCTACTTACAAGTGGTATTTTCTTATGACAGTTTATGTTTTTTTGCAATATGACATCGATGCTTTGATGAACTTACTGATTGATGAATATTCTTTGATAACCTAACTATTGAATTAGTTGATATGATCATATCTAATAGTGAACATTTGGCATGGGTCAAGGGGGAGAATTTTGTATGCTTTTATTAGTTCATTGTTGCCATTTTGATTTCTTTATAATTACGGTATGATGGTTTTCATGATAATATATGCCATGGATGATGTTTTGAAGACACATATGTTGCTAAAGTGTTTGTTGTCACACCTAATGTTTATGGTGCAAATCCTATATGGTGTATGATAGTTGTTGTTGACTATCATGGTCTTATTATGGTATTTGGGTTTGTTCATAAATGTCTCTTGATGTGAAAGTGAGATAGACATCTATGATGTAAACATTACAGTGCTTAGTCATGTTTATATTATTATAACCCCATTTCAAGCATTTGATGTAATATTGAGTCAAATATGTAATCCCATTATGTTGGGTGATTTTTGTAAGCTTGATTCATTGGTGATAAGAAAAGCCATATTTGGTTGACCATAGAGTCATGTACTTATTTGTATATCTTCAGAAACTGTAGCATATGCTTAGGGGGAGCATGATCAACATTCAAATTTCATACACAGCAAATATAATCTATGACAATCATGTCAACAAAGAGAAGAGAAAGTTCCATTTAAAATTGTTTATCAATTTTTCCTTTATGTAAAAGTGGAGGAGAACTTGCTATTTGGAGAATGCTTGGTGACTTAGGAGAGAAGCTTGGTATGTCTATAAATGTATCTATAGGTGGTGGTAACCAAACACCAAAATCCTTGTTATCAAGTCCAAAGGGGGAGATTGTTTTAATTATGTCTAATGCCTTGACGTTGATCGAAACCTACTCAGTAAATATGTCAACATGATGAGTACAATTGAGATTAGACAAATCATTTCAGAGATAGAGGAATTATGAAGTTAATGTTTGGGGAAATATACACAGGTTTTGTAAAAAAAGGTCATGTACATACATGGGTATGGTGAATTAAAGTCACATACAATTTTCGCACCAAGGTATTATAAATACCAGGTGTCTTTATCGTCATATTGGACAATAGTATTGATCAAAATAATGGATGCTTCATCCTTTCAAAGAATACCATCGACATTAGTTTGGGTTTGAGCTAAGGTAGTGGATAGGGCCTAAGCTATAAAAGGAGATGGATATCGAAGTCTTTTGAGTGTTCTTGTAATGGTTTATTGATGAATTATTTTATCTGAAATAAGTGTGCACAAGGAATATGATGAGGGATCATATATATTAGATCTAAAATGACTACATAATATTCTCATCATTTGATCTAGGATGATAATGTTATAACATATGTTTGTTACTGTGTATGCTGAGATTTGGTTGGGTTTGACTAAAGTTATGTTGTACAATTAATGTATGACTCAGTAATTATAGATCTATACATAGGTTTGATTCAGAAAAATTGTGTACATATGCAGACCTACTTTTGGGTAGTCATATATAAATTCTGCAGTATGGAAAAATCGGTACGCGTGTGTCAAGTATAAAAGACACATACATAGGCATACTTTCGTTATAAGGGTCGCACACATCTACTAGGGTTTTGCATTATGAACTAGTGATAATGGTTAGTATAGTCTATTATGTTCCTTATTTTTTGTTGATGAAGTCGCTCTTATAATATGTGTTTGACAATACTATTTTGGCTGAATTGATTATGCAATAAAGTACTGACATGTGATGTTGTTGCTATGTGATAATATGTATTTGGTTTAGTGATTTATGTTGGTTCAATATATTTTTGGGTGATTGATTCAGTCTTACAATAATATATATTCAAATATAGATATTTTAATTTCTCTACGTGGGTATGATCTAGGGGAAACATGTACACACACATGTACTAGTAAGAACAATAACACATATATTTCGAAATGTGTTTAGAAAAGGTTTGCACTGACATAATCTTGTTTTAGTAATGAATTGTGCATGGTTTGGTATTTTTATGAATGGGTATATAGTGATATAAGTTTTTCTGGTTGTTTGAAAATGTTATCTCTATGTTTGACTTGGTGATACAGTTGGTTCAATGATTAAGTGATTCAGTATAGTGTTGGCTTCAGTATTATTTTCTGGTATTTGGAATGGATCAATTTTGAAATATTATGAAAATCGATCCACAAGGAAAAAAGGATAAAAGGGTTGTACATCCCTTCAAGTATAAGCTAAAGGAGGAGAGAATTTTGTATCCTTCTTTAGGTGTGTGGTTGTGTAATGGTATGAGTTTCCTCTAGTACAATTTTGTAATAAATTTCTCTTTATAATAAAAGAAGAAGAAATAAACGCCATCAATGGTTCTTTTGTCCCACATTGGGTTTCCAACTAAAAATCATGGTGTTCATGTGTTTCTTGTGTGTGATGGCTTATTCTATTCTTATCATACATGGTTAATGTTTAAATAATGTTTAATGAAGTATTGATATAGTCGTTAAAGTTAAACATATCGTAAATTAGCTGAAAAAGTTAGTGAATTGGATATATGCTACTTATCTTCATCATAGTCGCGTATATACGTAGGTTTACTTCATAATAGTCATGTAGAAATATATGAATATGAAAAAAAAAATTTAAGTAGTTTAAAATACTGATTTTCCTCCCCTCGTAGTATTTTTCCTAACAGTTGTTTATGAAAAATAAAGATGGCATATTTAGACTTTACATGGATTAGAAACAACTGAATCAAATAACTATTAAAAACAAATATAAATTTCCCTACATGGATGATATATTTGACCAAGTTAGAGAAACAAAAATATTATAAAAAAATTATTTGAGAAAAATATATCATCAATTGAGGAAAAGGGATGAAGACATTCACAAAACAACATTTAAAACAAAATATGACCACTGTGAATTTGTAGTTTTATCATTTTTTCTTACTAATGCACTTGAATTTTTTATGTCTTTAATGAAAAATGTGCTTAGTAAGTACTTGGATAAAAAAAAATTAGTTTTCATAGATTGCATTATAGTGTATTTGAAGAATCAATAAGGATATGAGGAACATTTGAGAATGGAGTTATAAACATTAAAAGAACACTAATTATATGAAACATTTAGTAAATTTGAGTCTACAAATACAAAATACAATATCTAGGTCATTTTATTTCCAAGGAGGGACTATCTAAAGATACTAAGAAGGGTAGATCCATTTTAAATTGGCCCATGCCTAAGGATGTGTCAGATGTCAAATCCTTTATGGGAATCAAGGGGTATCGTACAATGTTCATTGAAGGCTTATCAAAATTGGATTATGTCATTACTTCCTTAAAAAAGAAGGGAGTGTATTTTGAATTGTAAGTGAAGTGCCAAGAATGTAATGAAAAATTAAAAAACCTACCAGTAGTAGCACCTATCTTAAATATTGGAGCTCCAGAAAAAGAATCTGCAGTGTGAATTAATGCCTACCTTCAAGGACTAGGGGGTGTTCTAATGAAATATAATTATGTAGTGGCATATGAGTCTATAAATTTGAAAAATAATGAAAGAAATTATGTTTCTTATGAATTAGAATTAAAAATGGCCATTCAAGATTTAAAAATGTGGATACACTACTTTTTAGACAAAACATTCACAGTTATCACTAACCACACTACCCTGAAATACTTTTCAGTCAGCCTAATTTAAGTAGTAGACAAGATAGATGGATTAAATTTTTAAGTGAATTTGAGGTTCAAATAAAGATTATTAAGGGAAAAGGAAATAAAATAGAAGATGATTTAAGTAGAAATCGGAATTCACTAATGATTTATTTTTTCAGCACATAAAGGTGAAGCTTATCTAAAAATTCAGAAAAAATTGTAGCAAATGGAAGTCCTTTATTATGCATAAAATTTAGAAAAAATATTGACATACAAAAATCGAATTTATGTTCCATATGAAGCTACTCTAAAACAATTCATCTTAAATAAACATCATGAAAAAACTTTTGCAAGACATCGAGGATACTACAAAATGATTTCATCATTAAGAAAATAATTTTATTGGTGAGTCTAAATAAAGAAGTGGAAAAATATGTCACAAAGTTTCTAGAGTGACAGGAGGTGATGATAGAGCACCAATACCGAACTAGAGTGTTAAAACCACTTCCCATTATGGAATGGAAATGGAAAGTTATTTATGTAGACTTTCTTAATATATTACAAAGAACTAGAAGGCAACATGACTATGTTATGGTTGTAGTAGATAATCTAAGGAAAGAAACACATTTCGTACTTAGTCAGTCTAGTTTTCGAACAACATAGATTACAAATATTTTCAGGAAACATTTGGATTGCATGGTATACTAAAAAAATGGTGATATATGACAGAGATTTTGAACTCACTTCTAAATTTAAAAAAAAAAATATTAGTAGGAATGGACACATAACTTATTTTAGTACTACTTCAAACCCCAAAACCAACAAACAAGAAGAAAGGAAAAAAAATATTTTAGAAGATATGTTAAGGATGTGTGTAATGGAGAAACTTGCTCAATGGAAAGATTTCCTACATTTAAGAAAATTTACTTATAATAATAGTAATCAAGATTCTATAAAAATGACTCCTTTCGATGAATTTTGTGGAATGAATTGACATACCCTCTTAAGCTAGAGCTAGGCGAAAGACAAGTTGCTATTAGGACCTTATTTGTTAAAATAAATGGATTGGGTAGTGAAGAAAGTGATGAAAAATTTCAAGGCTGCCCAAGACTGACAGAAACGTTAGGTAGATGAGAGGATAACACAATGAATTTAAAGTAGCAGAAAATGCATATGTAAATGACAACCCAAGAAAGAGAACCTTGATATTAGGGACTTCTGCTAAATTAGCACCTAGTTTTGGTGGTCCCTTTGAAATCCTATTTAGAGTTAGGCTAGTGGCTTATCAACTAGCATTTCCCAACCACATAAAAGTACATAAATTTTTTCATGTCTCCTTAATGAGGAAATATATTCATGATGATTATCATGTCATTGATTATAATATGGCACATGAGGAAATATAAGGATATTTACAGGTAGATACACTTAAAATATTAGTTCAAAAAGAAACCATGCTCTGAAATTGGGCCATCACCCAACTAAAAGTGCAATGGAATCACTTTACCCCATAAGAACATAGGAAATGGAGGAAAAAATGCGAAAATAATTTCCTAATTTTTTCACATAGGAAGGGAGCTAAAATAAAACACCAAAGGCAATTCTTATTTACAGGGAGTGAAGATGTAACACCACTATGGCTCAATTTACTTTAAAAATTACTATTTTTAGGCATGGAACTATTATTAGATTGAAAGGATATGGAAGCCACGATGGGAATTATGTGATTATGTAGTTATTTTATTATTATTTTAGTTAATAAAAAAAATTCTTGGAAATATTTAGGAAAGAAAACTAGAGCTTATAAGACTTCTTGCTATCTTAGAGAATGTTATTGTTAGTCAAGCCCAAAAAATGGAACTTCCCTAAAGGTCTCCTAAAAATTCATAAGATGAAATAATTAGAAGAAATTAAATTAACATAATGAGATAGAATGATTATGTTAATCAATTAGCTGGATACAAATAGTAAGTGGGGTGGAATAAAGCACAACGCAAGAGAAAGGTGTGCTTTAAACTAAAGGAAAATAATTGTTTTTTGAAAAATAAAAAACAAAAAGGCCCAGGGAGAAGGCTCTAAGGCATTAAAGTAGGACACTCCTAACAATATGCTAGGAATAAATATATATAAAAACCACCTAAGATTCAAAGAGGTTGTTGATTCTAGAGAGAAATAAGAGCTTACATTGGGGGAACTCACAAAGTAAATTCATGGCTGGGTGAAATGTGCTTGGTTCCTGAATATTTCCGAAGCATTGGATACAGTTAGATGGAATTGTGGTGATTGTTACTCTACATTTAATTACAATTACTATTTATATGTAATGATATAATAGATGTGGAATGCTAGGATGATAATGCATAGACGAAATATAGCATATATATGTGATAAAATAATATCTTTAAGAAAAATGGATTAAATGCATTATGCTATGGTAGAGTTAATAGTATAAAGAAGTGTATGAAAAAATTAATTAATTAATTGTTCTATGGTTCTTACTTGTGTTCAAAACTAAATGGATTGAGTTATAACTCCAAAAATTTCATATATATGTGAATTCCAATTTTGTTGGTGAGAAAATAAGGGCACATGCGTTTGATCTATAGTGAATTAAATAGAGTTATCTTAATGATTGCATTGAAAATTGATTGTTTTAATTATATAGAATTAGTAATAATTATTATCAAGAGGAATTACTTAGGTAAAGTGAAATAGAGGCCACTTTGTAAAAAATTAGGATAACATTGTGTAGTAGAGTTTTAAATCTACCTTTATACTATAGTCTACTTATCTACATTTGACAGCTAAAAATCTAAAGGATCAAGAAGTGATGATAGAATGATGTACTAAGTATACCTTCCATTTGTAAGTTAAGATAAATTGAAAACTAACATAAAATACGATTTTATTTGAACTCCATTATTAATAACCCTTTTTTCCTAATGGGTTAATTATTATGACAAAATATTTGGGTCAACGTAGATATGTTATGCCAGCCCATATACAAATAATCAAATCCAGAGACTCTATTATATAAATACAGCTTTATTCAGAAAGGGAAAATATGATATGAATTATAGTGAACTAATAAGGAATAAAATCTGAACTACACATACAAAAACTACATACTTGAACTATACAATCAAGTGATTTGTAAACGAAGAAAAAGAAAAGTCATGCATTAAGCTATTAGCAAAGGGATTCCTAGTGTAGGGAACAAGGTGTCGTGTCTTTAACATATTAATAAACGTTTAAAGTGGAATTCCATAATTAAAATCAAAGTTTTAAAGCTTAAATATATTCAATAAAAAAATATCGCACCACATCCTCAGCTTGGTCAAGTAGAAATAAAACAATATCAATCTAAATATAAAATTTTAATGAGGGATTTCTGTAACCCTATAAAAAGGTTGAATAATTTTAAAAAATATAGCCATAAAGGATGTACAAGTGAATAAAGAAGCCAACATGTAATTATATGTTGGATTCAAAGGGTTTAAAAATCTCTAATCTGTGAAGGTACTTAAAACCTTCAATTGTTTAGCCAGGAGAAATACAAAAATTCATGGGGTACTTGTAGAAATGAGGAAACTAATACACTAATTTAGTACTCAAAGTCATATTGGTATAAGGAGAATAGGTTTGAATCAGATATTAAGAAGGGAATTTATTTTACCTTAAAGGAAATCACAAATTTGTTCCATCTCCACGGTTTTCCTTTCAAAGGAAATGAGGAGAGTGGCAATCAAAATCTTGATGTTAAATGGAATAAAAACCATTCGATGTGAAATTATGAAAGGAGTATAAATTATTTAGTTATCTACTAAATTTCAAGTTGTGGCTTTTGCTCCTCTATGACCTACATATGCAGCGAGTACTCAGGATTGTGCTTAGAATGAAGGCATTAAAGCTAGAGAGAAAATTAAAATCCTATAGTGAGTTCAAGGGTTTGTATAAAATGTTGGAATTTTCACACAAGATAAATAATTTATATTATATGTTTGCCTCAGAAAACATCATAAAATAATGAACTCACCCAAACTGACCGTGACAGGGAAAATAAACATGAAAAAGGCAGAAGAACCCTAAATATATTGTGAGGGTATGAACCCAACCTTTTCTTAATTCTCAAAATAATAGTTTATTCCCTAGCCATTGAAGGTCGAGTAGAGTCATTATAAAATATGATAAAATTAAGAACAAAGGACTACAAAATAAAATATTTCCCTTGCAAAGAAATTTCAAGGTACTGAAGGGCCCTAGAATCACTACAAGTAATAAAATGGAAAAAGGTGAAAACCACAGAGTAGTAGTGCATGTGAAATAATTGATGTAAAACCCCAAAATTAAAATACACAAACAATTATATTAATTATGAGATTCAAAATCAACACACGAATTACTCAAAAAATTAGAATAGAAATTTCGAAAAACATGAGCAACAAAAACTTACCTGTAGCGAGGATATTCCTTACATGTGATTTCAGAGTTGAACACTATTTGAAACTTAATATGCTTTGGGGATGACTCCCCACACAAATATAGGCTCAACTGCACATAACATTTCTACAACTGGCCACCCCCAAGCCCTCAATCAACATATTACTACAAGGGAATTCTTTGTCTTACAGAAATATTAATGGATAGCTCTTGAGGGGCTATGTGGCCATCTTCAGGAGTTGGATAACCTGATATTGGATTTTTATATTGAAGTTTGGTGGGGGTGTAATGACTTTTATTCTTGGGGATGTAAACCTAAGTGAGTGTGGAGGGAGTGGATCAACCTTTCCAAATCCCTGGAATACTACTGCATGAATTAATGAGATAGGTTCCTTCATTGAGGAAGATGAGGTTTGAGTCGGGTGGAAGCCTTTGGGATAGCCTTAGGTTAGGGTATAGATCGATGAGCCTTTATTCCTAGTTCTGAAAATGGGAAAAACGAGAGATTCCTTGCAATTTCTTGGGTGTTGTGGAAATTTTCGATGCTTGTTGGTCATACTAGTTCAAAAGAGGGCACAGAGCAAACATGAAGTAACAAACAACAAAGTAAAATAAAATTTTACATGATTGAACTTATCTTCGAGATGAAGTTCCTTAAATAAGGGGAATATGTAATAATAATGATAATAATAATAATAAATAAAATAAAATAATATTAAATATAAGTAAATAAATAATAAACAAGAAAACATAATAATAGTAAATAAATAATAAAAAATAAAGAAAAGATAATAATAATAATAAATAATTATAAAAACATAATAGTAAATAAATAATATATAATGAAAAGAAAATAATAATAATAAATAAATAAAATAGTAAATAATAAACTAGAGTTAAAAATAAATATATATAGAAGTAATCTATAAAAATAGTAAGAATAAGTAAAGTTAACAAAAAGTAAAAATCATTAAAATAAGAAAGATATAAATTAAAAGAAATATTAAATTATGGAAAGATTAAGATAAGGAAATAATTTTTTCCATGTTCTCTCACGGAATGTGTGCATGCCGATCTCTTTCCATTTTTTTTCTATTTAATGGATGATGAGGAGGATGAGATTCATCCACTCTCTTGGGAGAAAAGTGTTATGAGACAAACGATTCCCTGAGAGTAGCACATTGAATTAGGGTTCAATGGTGGTGAGTTATAGAAATAACATGTGTAATTGAGACTATGGTTGGGTGGAGAGTCATCCCTAAAACTTTGTTGTGGTTAGCAGGTTTCAAATAGCGTTCAACTCTGAATTCAGAAGAAATATCATCGCTACAAGAAAGTTTTTGTCTCTCATGTTTTTCGAAAAATCTATGCTATTTAGTTGAATAGCTGGTGTGTTAATTATTAATCTCATAATTAATGTAATTAGTTGTGTATCTTAATTCTGGCTTGTTACAATCAATATCATATGTTAGGGGAAAGAAACCTTAAACCCTTTTCTACCCTACAAGGAACATTGCAAAGTAAGAGGGTTATACAATATATAATTGGCAATGAAATAACAATAGAGGGATAAAGAAAATTGTATTGATGCTACTTGAAGGGAATAAATATTCTATTCCATTTAAAATAAATTTAAGGGGAAAATGTTAGACGTCGAGGCAAAGTGAAAAATCCTACAAAATCACATGTAATTCCAAAATTTTCACATATTATTTGGAATATTAGAGTTCTTAATAAACTTAATTAATTAAGTAAATAAAAGGGTGGAGGGACCCATAATCCTCAAAGATGAATATGATTCACTTTTTGATGTGTGAATATGGATTAACTAGACATAGATCAACATAATTCAGTACTGGGGTAGATACTAATGTGAAAGGAGTAGTGGTCATGTCTCATTAATGAGATAGATCAGGGAGGTTGAAGAAGTCAACTGAGATCATGGAGGGAATCGAATGTAAGATCATAGAGCATTCATGATGAAGTGATGGAGGAATTAGTTCATTTAATTCACACATGGTGGAAAGGGTACACATTGCACGTAGACATGATGGAGGACTTGGAGAGACAACACAGTCAATCATGGAGACTTATGTCCACATGCATAATGCAGCTTAGAGGTGGGAAAGGGCTTGGGAAGGCTCCTTAAAAGATTTTGTTTGACATTCCAATCTTGCTTGAGCTATTTAGCAAAGTCTGCGATGTTGTTTAGCACAGAGTGTTCCCCAGTGGGAATCCACCCTTACCCACAGGGTAATTTGAGTGCCTACTCTGAGAAGGTATTATGAGTTTTTATTCATCATTAGGCATTGGTGCCAGAATGTTACTACTCTCTCTATAACATATACCTTGAGGAATTACGCATTTCTGAAGATTAGTTTGGGAGGAGGAGCTTGTCTTCAGTATTTCAGCTAAGGAACTAGTGAAGGATTTTTCCTATCACCTTGTATGCTGAGATCAACATTATCGAAGCTTCATTTTAGGTCTAGCATTAGGCTAAAAATTATTCACCTCCTATCAGCAGCAGTCCCATCAAGGATTTTGCAATCCATCATTGCAGATCTAGAGGAGGAAGGAATTTTCCAGCACTTTAGCTAGGAATCATGTGAGGGATAATCCCGTCACCTTACCATCAATGTTTCCATCAGCCTAGAGCTTAATTGCAGCATATTTAAAAATACATTGATTCTATCCCTCTTGTATAGTGCATTTTTCCTAGTAGTTGCATATTTAGTTGCTGCATTTTGAGGAGGAGGAAGAAGAGACAAGATCTCAAACTTCTAGCTTGGAGATCTGAAGAAGGGATCAACCCTTCAAGGTTAGATCTAGTTTTAAATCATACTGTAGCCATCATATGATCATATTTCGCTCAGATATGTACACCCAAAAGTGTTAGAGTGAAACCCTAATAGGGTGATTTTCCTAGACCCATAGATTTGGAAAATCCTTTTTGGCTTATCTTGGGTTTCCATCATAGTGCCTAGATCCAGAATCTTGGTACCATTAGAGCCCCTAAGCTCCATAGATCTACATTTACCTTTCATCCAACAGTCACATTTTCATCATCTGTTGAAGGGACAACACAACATTGCTTCTTGCAGCTCTCCAATTATGTAGTTCTTATTGTAGCACATTTTATGGTTATTGTAGGTCATATCTTTGGCTGGAGTACCTCATATTATGTATGTTGTGGTAATTAAATCATCTCCAATAATAAGAAAATGATCATATGTTATGTGCATATCTATGTTGTTCATACTTTTACATGCGCACTTTCTATGTTACAAATATTGTGTTTATGGATCAATGCATTATTCCATTTTGGGATATTATAGTGGAGTCAGAGCATGATCTTCGGCTCAACTTGTGGGCATTTCATGACAGTAGAAGAATTGTTGGGTATGTGTTATATTCTTTCCACGACTAGCCCCACGTGTTGTACGTTGCGTCGGGCGCAGCAGGGGGGTCACAGGTGGGGGCGGCAACGCCCCGGCGAAAATTTTTTTGGTATGCAGTCCCACTCATATGCAGACCCACCCATGTTTTGTGCATGAGTTTGCACATGGTTTTGGGGTACGATGGTTTTCGGTCCCTGGTATTTTGTAGATCCGGTCAAGGGAACTACGGTTATGTTCTAATCTAGGGATAATGGATTGGGGTTTATGTATGCTTCGGCATGTATATATATGTGTTGTAACACTAAAAGGAATATAACGAAAAATCAAGCTGGTCGTCCCAGTTTGGGATCCAGGGGAAAATCTCTGTGTTTATCTATTTTATGTTTTATGCTCTCGCTATTGTTTATTTTTTGTTATAAGATTCGTGTGTAGATAATTTATGTTCAGGGTTAAAACCTACATTTGGTATCGGAGTTGTTTCGGCTTCAAGGGGATGCCTTTGCTACTGAGGGTTTTTTGTTCGGGCCTGAGGTAGACCCTATTCAGTGGGAGATCTACAGGATTGATTCTTACTGTGAAAGAAGATGGCAAGTGGCGGGAAGATAGAGATTGAGAAATTTAATGGTCGGAGTTTTGAGTTGTGGACGCTCAAGATGGAGGATCTGTTGGTGTATAAAGATCAGTGGATTGTAGTAGATCCAGGTACTAAACCAACGGCAATGCCAGATGAATACTGGAAGAAACTGGATCGGAAGGCTAAGAGCACAATACAGTTGTGTGTGTCAGATTCAGTATTGTTGAATGTATCTGGGGAAGCTACGGTGAAGAATTTGTGGGAAAAACTTGGGACTTAGTACCAATCTAAGTCTCCGGTGAATAAGTTGTTCCTGCGGAAAAAGCTGTATAACTCAAGGATGAACAATGGAGACTCGGTGACAGAGCATCTGAATGCCTTCAATACTATGGTAAGTTAGCTGTCATCTTTTGATATTAAAATCTCAGATGAAGATAAGTGCATCAGTTTGTTGTGCTCTCTACCAGACTCGTGGGACAGTCTGGTTATTGCAATAGGTATCAATACAACTACCTTGAATTTTGATGACATTGTCTCAGCCTTGCTGTCAAAGGAAATGAGACGGAGAAATATGGAGGGTCAAAATGGAGATGCCTTATCTGTACGAGGAAGGTCCCAAAATAGAAACAAGAATAAGGTTTCGAGTGGGAGATCTAAATCTAGAGGGAGATCTAAATATCCTAGAAATTTTGTAAAGGTGTGCTGGAAATGCGGAAAGGAAGGACACTACAAAAAGGAATGGAGATCTAAAGCTCTTGAGAAAGGAAAGGGATCTGATGAAGCTCCTTCTGCAGAGGAAAAAACCACCTCAGATGAAGGTCGAGATGTGTATTTGGCTTCTTCTTCAAATACACATGTAGATCATGAGTCATGGTTGATTGACTCAGGTGCATCCTTTCACTTCACTCCCCATAGGGAGTGGTTCTGCGAGTATGAGAAATATGATGGTGGTGATGTCTTCCTAGGGGATGATAGGAAGGCCAGAATTTTCAGACGTGGAAAAGTCAAGCTGAAGCTGTAAGGTGGAAGGATTAGAACACTTCCTGGTGTTCTGCATATACCTGCATTGGCTAGAAATCTGATTTCTGTAACCAAGATGGATGATGTAGGTGTAAAAATAGTGTTCGAGAAAGATGTCTGCAAGATGGTTCGGGGAGCACTAGTATTAATGCGAGGAGTTCGGATTGGAACTCTGTACAAGCTACAAGGTAGCACTATTATTGATGGGTGTAATAGTTATGTGGTTCCTGAAAATGGAGCGGAAAGCTTAGCTATCTCTGGAGAAAAGACCATACTATGGAATCAAAGGCTTGGACATATTGGAGAGAAGGGCCTTCGGATACTGCATAGAAATGGTATGGTAGAAGGTATGTGTAATTGCTCTCTAGATTTTGATTTATGTGAACATTGTGTATATGGGAAGCAGAATCGAGTGAGTTTTCCTTCTGGTGCTAAGAGGGGGAACAAGATATTAGAGCTTGTGCATAGTGATGTGTTTGGACCTGTGTCAGTTCCATCACTGGGAAAGTCTATGTACTATGTTTCATTCATAGATGAATTCTCAAGGAATACATGGATATATTTCTTGAGGAAGAAATCTAAAGTCTTTGACAAATTTAAAGAATTTAAATTATGTGGAAAACCAAACGAGAGAAGAAGATAAAAGTAAAGACGGAATAATGGTGGGGAGTTTTGCAGAAGAATTTGAAGAGAGTTACCGCAAGTGTGGTATAGCACGGTGAGGAACTACTCCACTCCCCCTCAACAAAAAAGGTGCGAAAGAATGAATAGAACACTGATGGAAAAGGCAAGAAGCATGCTCAGTGGTACTGGGTTAGGACAAGAATTCTGGGCAGAGGCAGTGGAGACTGCATGTTACTTAGTTAACAGATCACCTTCATCGGCGTTGGAGGATAAGACCCCACATGAGGTATGGACTGGTAAGAAACCCTCTCTTTCACATCTAAGGGTATTTGGATGTGATGCATATGTACATGTTCCAAAGGAGAAAAGGTCCAAGTTGGATAATAAATCTGAAAAGTGCATCTTTATTTGGTATAAGGATGGTTTAAAGGGTTACAAGCTTTGGAACCCAGAAACAAGGAAGGTTGTGTATAGCCGAGATGTGGTGTTTAGAGAAGTGAAAGATGTTGTTAAACATGAAGTCCTAGCAAAGGAACCTGAGAAGATAGAGTTTGAGCTAAAGGAGGATGAATCAGACTCTACAACAGAAGAAGACTCAGAAGATGAAGAGCCACAAACTCCAGCTTTGAGAAGATCAGTTCGGGAAAGAAGGAAACCAGAAAGGTATAGTCCATCTGATTTTTGTTCAGGTTTTGCCTTAACTATAACTGATGATGAACCTAGAACTGTCAGGGAGGCAGTAGATTTAGAGGATGGAAAACTCTGGAAGGAGGCCATGGTTGATGAAATGGCATCCTTGCACAAAAACGATGCATGGGATCTGGTGGAGTTGCCGGCTGGAAGGAAGCCCATTGGGAGCAAATGGGTGTTTAAGAAGAAGATGAATGTAGAAGGCAAGGTAGAGAAATACAAAGCTCGGTTGGTAGCGAAAGGTTATTCCCAGGTGCCGGGAATTGATTTTGGTGATATTTTTTCTCTTGTTGCCAAAGTTACTTCTATTAGATTACTTTTATCTGTTGCTGCTGCATTTTATTTTGAGATAGAACAGATGGATGTGAAGACAACATTTCTTCACGGGGATCTAGAAGAGGAGATCTACATGAAGCAACTTGAAGGCTTTATGGTGAAGGGTAAGAAAGAACTGGTATGCAGGTTGAAGAAGTCTCTGTATGGGTTAAAACAGTCACCAAGGATGTGGTATTAGAAATTTGATACCTATATACGGGGACTTGGCTTCACCAGAAGCAAGGAGGATCATTGTGTTTATTTTAAATTAATTGGTGACCGTGTTATTTATTTGGTCTTGTATGTGGATGATATGTTGTTGATTGGAAATGACAAAGAAATTATCCAAGATTTGAAGACCCAACTGTTCTCCAAATTCAACATGAAGGATCTTGGTGCTGAAAACTATATTTTGGGCATGGAAATTAAGAGAGATCGGGCAAAGAGGAAGCTCTGGTTAAACCAGAGGAAGTATGTCGAGACTATATTGCAGAGGTTCAATATGTAGGACAGTAAACCGGTGAGTGTTCCTATTCCTCTAGGTGCAAAGATGTCTGCTGAACAGTGTCCCAAGACACAAGAAGAAAAGGAGGATATGTCCCATGTTCCATATGCAAGTGCAGTGGGTAGCCTGATGTATGCAATGGTCTTTACTAGACCAAACATTGGACATGCAGTGGGAGTATTGAGCAGGTTTATGTCAAACCCAGGGAAGGATCATTGGACAGCAGTGAAGCAAGTTTTCAGATATTTATGTGGCACTAGTGATTATGGTTTGTGCTACCAGGGACGACCAGGATTGGAAAGAATGTTGGACATTCATGGTTTTGTTGATGTAGACTGGGCTAGAGATCTGGACCAAAGAAGATCTACAAGTGGGTATGTGTTTAGCCTATTTGGAGGTGTAGTCAGTTGGATGAGTAAAAGACAGTCTGTAGTGGCACTTTCAACTACAGAGGCAGAATACATAGCAGTCGCTCATGCAAGCAAGGAAGCAGTTTGGTTGCAGAGATTATGTTCAAGTATGGGGTTTGTACAACAAGCTATAAGGATAGATTATGATAGCCAAAGTAAAATTTTCTTGGCTAAGAACCCTGCTTATCATTCAAAGACAAAGCACATTGATGTTCAATATCACTTTGTTAGAGATATGGTTGAGGCTAAAAGGGTGTTACTGGTAAAGATGGACACTTTGAAGAATGTTTCAGATGCATTGACGAAGTCTGTGAGCACTCAGAAGTTCTCTTGGTGTAGAGAAACAATGGGTGTTGAAGAATTGGCCAAATGACTAAGCTCTCCTGTGGCCCCCCGTGGAAAGAAAACAACAAGTGGGAGAATGTTGGGTATGTGTTATACTCTTTCCACGACTAGCCCCACGCACTGTATGTTGCGTCGGGTGCAGTAGGGGGGTCACAGGGGGGGCAGCAGCGCCCCGGCGAAATTTTTTTGGTATGCGGTCCCACTCATATGCGGACCCACCCATGTTTTGTGCATGAGTTTGCACATGGTTTTGGGGTACGATGGTTTTCGGCCCCTGGTATTTTATAGATCCGGTCAAGGGAACTACGGTTATGTTCTAATCCAGGGTTAATGGATTGGGGTTTATGTATGCTTCGGCATGTATATATATGTGTTGTAACACTGAAAGGAATATAATGAAAAATCAAGCTGGTCGTCCCGATTTGGGATCCAGGGGAAAATCTCTGTGTTTATCTATTTTATGTTTTATGCTCTCGCTATTGTTTATTTTCTGTTATAAGATTCGTGTGTAGATAATTTCTGTTCAGGGTTAAAACCTACAAGAATAAGAAGAAGAAGAAGAAGAAGAAAAAGAAGAAGTATACAATGGCGAAAGGATTGAGTTTTTCCACACTTCTCCTTAGATCTATGTAGGATCTCTCCATGGAGATTAAAGAAATGAGAAGGGAAACGCAAAAATAGACCTCAATAAGGTTTAAGGATGAGGAAGGTCCAAGAAATTCCTGTCAGGAGAGTAAACAACCAAAAATTCAAAGAGCTCCACATCATTATTATATGTCCACTTTCTTTGCAGAAGGGGATGAAGAGCATGGATATGGAGGATAATCAGAGAATGAGAGTCGTAATTATTTTCTAGAGTAAAAATCTCAGTCAAAAGTATTCAAGGAGAATCTAAATCTCCAACAGTTTATCCAAATCAAATAAAACCGGAGATCCCAGAGCAGCAATAGAAGAATAAGGCATACATCATTCATGCCTACATTCAATGGATCATTCAAAAGAAAAATGAAATCTTGGATGAAGGACTTAGATGATTTCTACCAGCTACACCCAGTAGCATAAAGAGAGGTTGTTGAGATTGCAGTGTTACACCTTGAGGGTGGAGCAAAGAATTCGTGGTTCAACCATATAAAACATGCAAGGGTGAATTCTTATGTAGACTTCACTCAAATTTTTATTAAGAAGTTTGATATAAGGAAACTAAAGGTACTTTCCATAGAGACATTTCCTAACATTGATGAGATAGCACATGAAGAAAAAAAGGAGGATGTCAGCACTATCACTCTAGAAGAGGAGGAACTTCTAACACCACCAGCTGCGGAAGTAATTGCATCAGGTGAAGGAGCACTTGCATCTTTGCAAGGTGGTATTTAACACTTGACATTGAGAGTAACATCATATGATTCAGGAGATGCATGAGGAGGAGGAGGCAGATACTAGCACTGGTGTAGTAGTAGAGGAGCAATCATCACCATCTGCAGTAGTTGGAGAGGCTATTACAAACATTTGTATTCCATATTATTTCAGTACCTTAGTTTGAAATTTGTGGGATCTTTCCATTAGGGGAGTTTCATAACCAAGGGTTAGAGCACCTTTTTTATTTGAAGCAACAAGCTCTCACTGCGGAGAGGACCATTGATTTCCTCAATAAGGAGCTGTATAGCCATCTGAGTTGTTCATTATTTAGATACACACAACAAATTATGTTGAAGTGTGGAGTTTCAGAGGATGGGATTAGCATAGTCCTAATCAATACAATGTCAGGCTATGCATTCAGCATTGTGTATGGCCATGAGACTGCAGATGCACCATCATGGAGATCAACAACGTTGTCACTGAGGAGCAGTGATGAGTTGGGGGTCCAACTATTCTTCGAGCATTCAGATGATAGCTTCACTCATGAAGCATTGGAGAGACAAATGATATATGGTAGACATATTATGATCAATATTATTTCCATTATCATGATGAGGCCTCCTTGACGAGAATCTCACAGCTCAAAGAGAAGTTTCTACCTAAAACATATTCAGAATCTTATGGATTCTACCAAGTCATGGATGAGAGGTTTTCATGTAGAGACCTCAAGGAGGGTGCACTTCAAATTGTCAGGGAGTGCAAAGATAGTAATCATATTGGGGAGGATGGTACTATCCATTGGGTGGATACCATGTAGGAGCATGATAGGAGTCATCACCCACAATTTGATGGATGGATGAGGGTGATGAGCAAGGGGTTGGTGAGATACTTGCAGATCTATGACACGAGGTAGAAAGAATCATGTTTGCACTGGTTTCTCTTCAGTGAGTATAGTTACCACACAATAGCTCATATTAATTTGAATCATGCCTTGTGTATCAATCATAGAATGAAACAAAGGAAGGCATGTTCACTTTGGTTTTCCTTGATTGAGTTTGGCCATCACATGAAATCTCCTATGTCTATGTGTTTTGTATTGTGTAGAACTTGGCATGATACTCTCATGATGTGTAATGATGGTGTTTGTTTGTATTGGCATGATGTGACAATCCACATGTCGATCAATATGTTTTTACTCCATGATGCACATGAGGAGGTGAAAAGGCAACAATATCTCTTGTTTCTTTGGTTTCTTTTGGGGGAGTTTGGCTTGTCCATATTGAATGGTGGAGACAGGGGATGGCAGCAAGAGGCCTTGCTCTGATGGCTACTATTGGGAGAATATGGTTTGACACTTTTTTCGACCCATATGTCTCTATTTATTCTTTTGCAAAATTTTGGAATGATGCTTGGATCCAAAAAGGACAACAATGAGGACATGTCAATGTTCAATGTACTTTATGAAGCATGGATGAAGGAATTATTTGGGAGACGGAAATTTTCATTTGTGGGAAGAACCACTTTATTTTATGTATCTCATGTATTGATGATGATTTTGGGCAGCTTATGGTTGTAACTTGGTACTTCTTGGAGAAATAAGGACGTCTAACTACAGAGTTGGAGGTCAGTCTATGCATACTTGAGAGACAACTTTGGAACCAAACATGCATAAAACATTGCAGTAGATATAGGAGGCCTTCCTTATGTGGATGCCATTTGGAGGGGAATAGATGGACTTGCATCTAATTTTGCAATTTTTTGAGGACACGAAATATTTTTCCAGGTAGGACTGTAATATTCCAAAATTTTCACATATTATTTGGAATAGTAGAGTTCTTAATAAAGTGAATTAATTTAGTAAATAAAAGGGTGGAGGGACCCATAATCCTCAAATATGAATAAGCTCCAATTTTTGATGTGTGAATGTGGATTAATTAGACATAGATCTACAAAATGGAGTAGTGGACCAACTACTAATGTGAAAGGAGTGGTGGTCATGTCTCATTAATGAGATAGATCATGGAGGTTGAAGCAGTCAACTGAGATCATGGAGGGAATCTAATGTAAGATCATAGAGCATTCATTATGAAGTGATGGAGGAAGTAGTGAATTTAATGCACACCTGGTGGAAATGGTACATATTGCATGTAGAGATGATAGATGACTTTGAGAGATAACACAGTCAATCATGGAGACTTATGTCCACATGCACAACGCAGTTTAGAGGTGGGCCAGGGCTTGGGAAGGCTCACTTTTTATATAATGAAGATGAAGGAAACATTGGAGGTAGGATTTTGATTATTCATTTAAGATCTGTTTAGATCTAGAATTTTCATTTGACAGTCCATGCATGCTTGAGTTGTTTAGCTAAGTCTACATTGTTGTTTAGCACAGCGTGTTCCCGAGCGGGAATCCCACACTTATCCATGGGGGACTTCGAGTGCCTACTCTAGGAAGGTATTTTGAGCTGATAGTCATCATTAGGCATTTTTTCCATTTTTTTCTACTCTTTGCATAACATATATCTTCAGGAATTATGCATTTTTGAAGATCAGGTTGGGAGGAGGAGGTTGTCTTCAGTCTTTCAGCTGAGGAACCAGTGAAGGATTTTTCCTATCACATTGTACTTGAATATAAGAATTCATGGAGCTTAATTTTAGATCTGGAACTAGGCCAAACCTTATTCACCTCCTATTAGCAACAATTCCATCAAGGATTGCAAAGTCCATCATTGCAGATCCAGAGGAGGAAGGAAGTTTCTAGCACTTCAACTAGGAATCCTGTGAGGGATCATCCCCTGACCTTTCCATCACTGTGTCCATAATAATGGAGCTAAATTTTAGCCATATTTCAATAGGAGTTGAGTCTATCCCTCTTTTATAGTTCAGTTTTCCCAGCAGCTGCATATTCAGTTGCTACATTTTGAGGATGAGGAAGAAGAGACAAGTTCTCAAGCTTCTAGCTTGAAGATCTGAAGAAGGGATCACCCCTTCAAGATCAGATATGGTTTTACATCATATTTCAGCCATCATATGATCATATCTAGCTCATATCTTTAGACCCAATAATTGTAGAGTGAAAACCTAGAAGGGTGATTTTCCTATACTCATAGATCTGGAAAATCCTTTCTGGGTTATCTTGGTTTTCCATCATAGTGCCCAGATCCGGAACCTTGGAACCATTAGAGATCCTAAGCTCCATATATCTACATATTCCTTTCAGCCAACAGTCACATGTTCATAATCTTCTGAAGGGAGATCGCAATATTGGTTCCTAGAACTCTCCAGTTACACAGTGCTTGTTGTAGCATGTTTTCAGGGTCATTATAGGACATCTATTTGGCTAGAGTACCTCATATTTTGTACACTGTTGTAACTAGATCATCTCCAATAATAATAAAAGGCTCATTTAGTCTGTGCATATCTATGTTGATCATAATTTTACATGTACATTTTCTTTGTTACCAATATTGTGTTTGTGTATCCATGCATTATTCCATTTTGGGATATTACATCGCACAAGAGAAAGGCTATTAGTGAAAAAAAAAAAGTCATTATATTTTGAGTTTGAAATGTAAATTTCAACACAAATATTCTTAGGAAATTACCTTCAACTCAAGGGTATAATAAAGTCACTCTATGGAAGTCATATAGTGTGTCTAGAGAAAATTAGGGTAAATTCAAACATGAAAAATATTAGGAATTTTCAAAAACCCTTCATGTCATGTCTCCAATATGAAAAATGTCACCTGATTGAATGGAAAAATGGAAATTATGAAAATCAAATGAGAAGGTTAGGTTTTGGGTAAAATGTACCTCCAAATCACCATAGGATCTCCCCAATTGAATTGTGATTGTTGAAGCCATAGCCCCAATAGTAACCTCGTGGAATTCACATGATTGGTACAACATGGGGCCATGTTTTATTCCCATGTTGAGATCTAAGCTGGGAAATATATCCCACATTGGAATACAACAAAAAATGTGTGCATAATTTCTAACATGGTAATGGGTTCATTTATATCAAGAAAAAATGAATGTTTGCAATTGTTATTGTGAGTTGGGAATTTAAAGAGTTAAGAAATTTTATGTATACCTTTCGACAATGATGAAAATAAGACTTTATGTATACAATTATTCATGTGATTCGAAAATATTGAGAGTAAGCATATAAAATATACCCAAATATTCCTTAAGTGATACGATGTCTGATTACTTAGACTACGACTATGGGTATATATAGAAAGTAAATCATTGGTAACCTTAAGGAATATATATAACTTGTGGTTCTGAATAAAATTGAAAGAAAAAGGATAGAATAATAAGGTTTTTATTCATTTTTTTGTAACATTAAATATCCCCAACGGAGATTCTAAGAGGACTAGTTCTAGAGCATTCCAGTGCAAAAAAAAAGTCTAGTTACAAAACCATACATTATATTAATGACAAAATCATTTGTTAGTGAAATTTCTAAATACAACACCAACTCAACATCACTTGTAAATGGCATTGAAAATTGAACCACTCAATTACCTATATATCTTGTAAAATAATGATAAGTAGAAGTACAAATATAACAAGTATTTTTTTCTTTTAGTGATATGGTATATGAAGCATCTTACAATGAGAGCTACTATTAAGGATAGAGACCAAAACAAGAGTAATATATCAAATTCTGGAACTCTCTACATCCTATTTTGGAATTGTCATGGATTTACATGGTGTAAAGGTGTTATGTTAATTTGGATCCCATGTGAAATGGATATTACATTTTTAGTTATAATTTGTGAACATAATCAACCTAAGGTCAATCACAGAGATGGAACCATTTTCTGGCCAATTTAAAAGAAGAAATCATGTCACAAAAAAATTGGAGGAATAGCCTATTATAGAAAAATTATTTCCTCTCATCACACTTGACTTCATAAGATAGACTTAGCCAACTATCAAATTTAGCTTGGAATATTTTACATCATACTTTTTTTTTGCCAACAAATTGTAAGTTTTACGTCTTAAATGACCAAGATCCTAAAATTGATCATAGACCTTTAATGATAATTGTAATCATTTCCATTAAAATAACACACTTGCATGAGAATTGTGAGTCTCAAACATGAACTATTTTTTTACAAGAGTAAAACGGATCTCTTCATAATGGATTTAACTAGGGGCTTATACCTCTTCACATATAATAATAAGATTAATAACCTTCATGATAATTTATTACAATCCTCTCTCATACCATTAATAGGTACTCTACCAAAATTTAATTTAAAAAGACTAATATAACTACTAAACCTTAGTATGATAGTGAATAGAAAATTGTTATAAAATCTATTGTAGATACTACTAATGGAACCTTAAAACTGATAAATAAGTAAAATTTTATTATTAAAATAAATAAATGTACTATATAAGTAAGAATAAATAAAAATTATTTTACCTTTCCAAGTCATACCCTAGAATGTTTTGGAGGAAAATTCTAATATGTAATACTAAAGAAAATCATTGGTTTCCCATGAACAACTAGAATATTCAGTTAACAACCTCTATGAATCCTTTAATGACATAGACACCATTTTCAATGCTGATATAGAGGATGCTATATTTTCTATGGAAGAAATTTACTTTGGGGTTAGTATCTTGCTAACAAGAAATATATTAAAATTGAATGAATACAATGCTAATTTTTAAAAAAAGGGCTAATATGTCCTCATCACACACATACACTAGCTCTTTAATTTGGTAGTGAGATATCGCTAATGTAAGCCTTGGATGTAGCCTTATTGTTCCTAATTATGACAACGAGAATCAAATAATTACTTCTAATTACACGATCATTATGTTTCGTAACATTTTAGGAAAATTGTATGGGATTATTTTGGAAAACAGGATTAAAATTTGGTTTTGAAGACATGGTAAAATAGTTAAAGGAAAATCCAGGCTAAGGAGATGTCATTCATATGAGGATCATCTTATTACTAATAGTATAAGAGTGGACCATCATAGTAATCAAATCGATATCTTATGTTGTTATATTAACATTATGAAAACGTTTCACAGTTTTCCTATAATAAAGTTGTGGAAGAAGATGTAAGAGATGATGGTTCCTGTCAAGTTTAGGGTTGTTGTCAAAATGTTTTACAAGAATTTTATTCCAAATACAAAGGTCACAAGTGGGTTGTAGGAATGAAGAAAGAGTTTCTCTTATATCCTAATATTTTCATCACATACATTGATAGGCTATAAGAGTGTTTGGAAGACATAGGTTGTTTTGGACCCATGATCATTAGTATGGTCATAAATCTTCTCTTTTATCCTAAGTATATTGCTATTTTGGAAAGGATACATTTTGACCTTGGAAAGTAACTTATAATCCTCCAATATTTTTTCTCTAGCATGGGCATGATTTTTAATACTAAAAATATTAATGTAATTATAATTAAATCTATAGGCATCACCTAGAATACTTTCATTGAGGGAATAACTCCTTGGAGGAAATTCCTTTCTACAAATATCGAAGAATCAACATCCATGATAAGATTAATTGGAATTATAAAATTGAAAAAAGGATAAATGAAGGTTGTAAATATTACTATCTACTTGAGAATGTTTATAGGTTAACAAAAAATTTTATTTAGTACCATTGAGGGCTGATCAAAAGAAATTAAATGAAATATGAGAGTCAAGTAAGAGTGTATTTTATCCCTTAGCCTTTTTTTCATATAAATTGATAAGACAAAAGTTTGTGCAAAGGATGAAAATTTATATTAGCCACATGCTCATTAGTATTATCACAGTTGTTCTCGTTTATGTTGAGGGTATGGTTTTTAGAAGGTGTTACACAGCATTTTGTCACCGTCCCTGCAATCCCTCGTCCCATACATTGGAGGACTATTCCCATGTTCTGTGAACAGTAAAATGTCCTGAAAGCACCTTGATGGTATCCTTCTTCATAAGGGCAAGAATTCTCCTGAAGAACATTTCCTCAGAAAAGCCCCAAAAACCCATGTTTCGGCATTGGCGCGAGTAGCCAGTTCATCCCTCATGCCAATGAGGAAAATATACACTAGTGGGCGCACCAACTGGTGCTCTGTCCTTGTGTTGTGCCCTTGCCAAGCCTATTAAGCAATTTTTTTTAACAATAAAAGGCGGAATTTTGATTCTAACAACTTCAAAACAAATCATCAAAAAGAGGTTGGGTTGTTTGGCTCCAGATCTCCCTTAGGAACTAGTTTTCCACCTCTCATGGAACCTTCCTAATAGATAGGACTCTCCCCCATGATTATAGGGATCTTAACCTCTCCTTATCCTTCTATAAATGCCTGCCCACTCCATTTGCTAGTGGGCTGAAATTTTGGGAAGGAAATTATAGCTGAGTGACAATCAAGAGTAGAGCTAAGGAGAACCCTGTGAGAGAGAGAGTTTTTTCAAATCCCTGATGAGCTTTGTGAGACACGTCCTGTTGGAATTCTATCGAAGGAAGATCATGACGTCAGAGCACCGGTTGTAATCGTTCTCTGATATATTACTATACATGACTCTGCTATTGGTTCCATGTTTGCATTTTTCCATTATATAATGAAATTTTATTCGTTCCTTCATGACTGATCGATAGTTATAAAGTTTGAAATATTATGTTGCATGTTTTCTCTGTTCTTCGCATGTGTACAAGTATCTAGATGCAACAAGCTCACGAATCGTGACCTGTCCAGCTAGGAACGGAAGCGCCACTTCTTCTTCGACAACAGCAGCGAAGGAATCATGGTAAGCGATCTATCGCGATTCTATATTTTGTAACTGGGAATCAATAGCTTTGCGTGTTTCGATTGTTGCTAGATCCACTCTAGGGCTAGTGGGATTGCCTCTATCCGCAGAGGGGATTTACCTCCACAAACATTTGGCGACTCCGTTGGGGATCAGTGGTAGTTGGTCCTTCATCCATTGGCTTTTTTTTTGGCTTTTTTTTTTATTAGTCTGCTTTTCTGGTTCACCTTCCTTGGTGTTAAAACCTTGTTCAACCCCTAGAAGACCAGATCTAGCCTATGTTCATTCATTTTCATAATTTTCTAGGGTAAACCTGATCGCCACAATTATCCCTCTATCATTCGCACCGAAGGGCATGAGTTGTTAGTTAGGCACCCGCGCCATCCCCTGTTTGGTGTAGATTATAGCCAGAGATTTTAGGGTTGTCCTATTTTTTGACTCACTGAGCTTGACTTTTGGTCTTGGTTTGTTTATTCTGATTGTTTGAGTGCTTTAAAGTCATTTTTGACTGTGTCTAGCCCTTGTCCTCCGATTTTTTTCCATTTTCTATCAGTTTTGCATCCTAGTCCTAGGGCTTCTAGGTGCTTCACTATGTTGAGCCTCTCGTGGGGAGTTTTGGGTCTTTGCTTTCCCGGTCAACTTTGTTTATGATTCTTTGCATTAACCTTGCTGAATCAAATTGAGTCAATGTCTTTATTGAGTGATTGTCCTCTATTTCATTCAATTTCACTTTGTGTTGCTCCAAGCCTAGATCACACGTCTTGTTCAAGTCTCTTTCGAGATTCTTCTTCGCTTTGAGGGATTTCATCATCAGTTTGAGTCTTGATTGTCCTTGTTGGATTTGAGTGAAATTGTTTAGTTTTAGATCTCTCTTTATCATTCTCAAATTGATGTTTCCATTAGTTTTTCATTTATTTAGTGCATTTTCTCTAATATATCGAAACATAAAAAAAATATTTTGCATTCTTGATTGGCATAGTGAAAATTGAAAACTCTTTCGCATTAATAGTGTTGTATAAATTCTAGAGAAAAATTTTCCAGTTTCATTAGCTTGCATTGAAATCGGTAGTGGATGTTTTTGTGTGTTCATTTTGATATCATTCGAAAGCTCGCAACTCTCCCATAGATAGCTCTTCATTGAACGAAATGATATTTTGTGGCATGTAGTTTGCATCTAGAGGTTTTATGAGATCTAACATTCGATAAGGTGTTGAAATAAAAACATAAATTGAAGATCAACTTTAAAATTTACTGAATTAACCTAAGGAAGCATTCAAACTTAATGAAATATCTAGTACTCTAAGGTGGAGATGTGTTCTGGCGTCTTTAAGCCTATTAGTTGTCGCTCGTCATCTGGCTACATATAGTGCTAGTACGGACTTGTGCTCCCCATACCGTCATGTATATAAAGGGATACCCCATTAGGCTGCAAATCCTTTATCCATAGGAAGCTGAGTCTGCCGCCTTTTACCCGTGATACACCAGACACAACATTTGCAGAGATTACCTGCAGTACGTTAAGTCCTTGGTTGATTTATCTTTCATTTTTACCAAGGTGTATATGGCAGTTTACGGATATCTGGTACACCCATTTACCTAGATTACTAGAGCAGTCATTTTGATCTTTACTGACTCCCTAAATTTGAAAAGATCATCAAGTGCTTGTCCTTTCATGCTTGTTTCCAAAATGAAAGTGATAGAGTCATCTTTTACTCATTTCTATACTCTTAAAACATGAAATGGTAAAGTTTCCAGTTTCAATGTGTTAAAATTAATCATCTACGATCACACGCCCATTTAGAGATTGATTTTTTAGGCCTATTTTTGTTTTCCTTGGTTTTTTCCCGTCTGTCTTTTCCTTTGATCTCTACCTCTTTTTGCTATAGTGACCGTGGCGGAACCATTAGTTTCGTATAATGATAGTCCTTATACAAACGATTCATCATAAGTCTCTCAGTCCTCTACTAAGCATCAACAGCATGTTTTATCCGAGCTTCCCTTTGGAGGAATATTTGAGTTCAATTGGCCCTTGTTCAATGCTTGGTTTGGATTTGGAGTTGGGGAAAATTTCCCTCCTCTTACATAGGGATCACCATTTTTGGCTGCTGTCATATCTCCTAGTCCCCGTTTTCTTTTAAAAGATCTTATGGAAGGGTCAGATATGGACTCATCCAGTCCTATTCCTAGTGAGGGAATTCCTTCTTCTAGTGAAGGCTACCAGCTTTTTCCCAAAGACATCCCTGAACCATCTGTTCTGTCTTCACCTGGTCCATCTCTCCCAGCTAGATATAGGTCTTTAAGTCAAGTCATGGCCGTTATTGCCTCTATGGGAATATCAACTCCATCCACGAAACAGACTATTCCCTCATTAGGGAGTTCGCCATCGACACCTCTCATGGAATCTCCTTTTGTCACATTGGTACTTGTTAGACCTACTGTCTGCATGGCTACTTCTATGCCTGTTGTCAGGACTCAATCAACTAGGACCTTGTCAATTCTTGAAGACATTTATATAGCTTCTGCCATTCCTGAGAACCTTTCTCCTAAGGAGTATCAGATGACTTTACAGCTGTCGATCTCCTAGGTTGATCAGTCATCTCAGGATCTTAATCATCCTTAATTTTCTCATTATGGAGCGGATGGTACCCTGATCTATTAATTTCCATTTCAATATGATGAGAACGGTAACCCCGTTCTTTTTCCGGCTCCTGAGGCTTATTCTTATATTAACGATTTTATACCTACCCTGCATGTGAAACCTTCTAACGAAAAAGGATGACCCTTTGAAGGACAACCTTCATTTTAGCAAGGATATGCTTCTGGCCCACAAGGAAAACCCTTCCAGGGACAACCTTTAGCCCAGCTAGGGTATGCATACGACCCACAAGGACAATCCTTATAGGGATATCCTTCGGTCCAGGAGGGATTGTTTTACGGCCCGCAAGGGTAGTCTTAAAATCTTCAAGGTCGACCTCTACAGCCTCACCCTGTGGTCCAACCAGGGCAACCTCAAGGACACGTAGGAAAACCGATGTATCAACCTAGACCTTCATACAGTCCTCGGGGGCAAACCCATACGTATCAACCTTTGGTGCAACCTCATTTTCCAATTGGTCAAAATGTTGCATAGCCAAGGCCATCTTATGGTCCTCTCCCAGGTCAACCTGTTTATCAGGCACAACCTGGCCCACTCCCTCCATCAGGCTAACCTGCTCAGTCGGGGCAACCTGGTGCCCCTCATCAGCTAGGTCAACCTCTTCAACTAGGGAAACGTACACAACCCATTAATCCTCCTCAGCGGTCGATCTATTCAATGCCACAACCAAATCAATCTGTGCGCCCAACTTACCCGACTCAGCAGGGCCCCACTTACCAGCAGCCCGTTCGACCCCAAGGCAGCTATTAACCTCAAGGTCAGTCTCGACTAGTTTACAACCCACCCCAAAGTTCTGATTATTACCCTCAATAGCCAGGCTATACTTATACTCCGCAGAAAAATCCTTACACTGCTCAATCGGGACCCATGTATACTCATAATCAGTATCCTAGTTATCAACCCCCGTATCCTAGTTTCCAGCTGCCATATCAACCCAATTATCTAGCTTATACCCCCTATGGTCAGAATCCTCCAAGACAGAACCAATAGGGTTAGAGTTATGCTCAACCAGGATGGAGTATAGGTATAGGTCCTTATCGGGGATCTGACATGCCTTTTAACCCTTAGTTACCTTTTCTTGCCACATTGGAGTTACTGGATGTGTCCAAATTGACCAATTATCTGATTCTTCATAATCCATATTGGCCTCCAGTTCCGAAAATGGTGCTTGGTGATTTTCCTAAGTTTGAGGGAAAATCTGGAGACGACTCTCAAGCACATGTCATGACATACCATTTATGGTTTTCTTCGAATTCTTGGGTGGATGACTCATTTCGTCTGTGTATTTTCTAATGAAATCTCACATGCACTGATGTTAAATGGTACATAGAGCTATCCCTTGGTATTTTTCAATATTTTAATACTCCATCTATGGTGTTCCTAATGAATTTCCAGTTACCAGTTCATTACAAAGCCAGGACGCATCCCCTGACATCTCTGAAACAGGACAAAGCCACTCATATTTTAGATCACATTCACGAATGGAGATGCCATTTTCGTCTGATCAATTTTGAAATTCGTGATCAAATTCTGACTCACTGGTTCACTACCTCGTTTGTCAATAAAATTGCACAAGACATTTCTATGGGGGCATGTTTAACCAAGGAACAAGCCATTACTCGTTCCCAGTACCTTGATTTAGTGTACTCTCAATCGGGCACATTATACGACATCTTGACTGATGCCCCGCAAATAGGGACCTCTAAAGTGCCAGCTACTCCATTAGTAGACGGTGTTATTGGTTCCGTCTCTCAGAATTCATGCAAGTCTTCCAATGGGAAGTAGAAATCGAATTCTTCCAATACTTTTGCTCCTCCGGCTTCCCTAGATTCTGGTAAAACCACGGAGGTCAACACCGTTCAGGCCAATCTTGCAGACAAGACCTCCAAAGGGAAGAATAAGGACAAAGGCAAGGCTAAATCCGATGCCCCAAAACCAAAATCATCTAAACCTCATGCTAATGATGGTTTGCAATGGAAATTGAAGTATCCCTTCCTAATTTGTGAAGAAGATCACTACACTAAAGATTTTCCTCGATGATCTGAGCTTAGTAAATTCCTCAAAGGTGCTAAGGGAACTCTGGCAGTCCTTAAAGAAACTTTCCCATCTCAGCAGACCCAGATGGTCAATCAATCTGTACCATCTGCGTCGTTCGACTCTCAATTTTTCATGATGAATGGTTCTGCACCTGTTTCCATTGCTACATGGTCAAAAGATTATGTCGGATCATGTCAGGCAGCTGAGAAGGAGGTCGTTGATGGTCCTCCTCCCCCACCTACCTTTGGTCCTCTTGAAATTGAGAAGCCCAGTGTTGAACCCGTTATACAACCACATTCTAAAGGTGTTCTCTAAAAGTTTTCCTATAATCCTAATGCCCATGTTGCTCAACATTACAGTATTATTGAGGATTTAGCACAAGCTCCATCCACGATGTCCACGTTATAAGTCCTCCATATTTTTCTTTCTCGAAAGAAAGCATTGTTATCTACGATTGGCTAGTATCGATCCTGCCAATTCTAGTCTTCTCATTTTCGATCTTGAGAATATCGTCCCCTCACTTCTGCACCAGATCACGCTTGTTATACAAGTCGGTATTAACAGTCTCAACATCCATAGGGCCATGGTGGATGAAGGTGCATCTACCCATGTCATGTAGTCTACTTGCTGGAAGGCCATTGGCTCTCTAGCCCTCAATTCGTCACCCAATGGCCTTGCGTCATTTGATAAGAAGGGAGTCAAAACCCTTGGGTGTTCTCACTAGCTTACCAATTAGATTGTAAGGAAAGACTGTCAATGTTGAAGTGGA
The DNA here is from genome assembly GCA_034641835.2 of Pinus albicaulis. Classification (NCBI taxonomy): domain Eukaryota; kingdom Viridiplantae; phylum Streptophyta; class Pinopsida; order Pinales; family Pinaceae; genus Pinus; species Pinus albicaulis. The sequence goes on from CM076574.1 coordinate 483,396,974, forward strand.
ATTCCTTAATGCAAAACTCAACTATAATCTTCTACTCGGTCGCAATTGGACTCATGCTATGTTGTGCATTCCATCCACCCTCTTTCGACTTCTGAAATTTCCAAATGAGGGAAAAATTATTACTATTGATCAATTGCCATTATTTACCTCATCTAACGAGAACAACGTGCCATACGTGGACCAAATTCCCAATCCCCTTGACAGCATAGGGTCAGGTATTTTTAAATATCCCGCTCTCATGGGTATTTTTCCCTTTCCACCACCCAATACTGTTCAAGTCAATATGATCTCTAGGTCAAATAACCCATGGATCATCCCTTCTCCTGAACAAGTTGCTTCTTTTGGAGAATCGATGCCTCTGACCCTAGTTGAAATCAATTATTGTGAGATCATTACCGCATCGGATCCTCCTCCTGCTGATGATGCTCCTTTGAGCATGGCTCTTGACGTTTATTCTCAATCCCCTTGGCTTTGCGATGCAGATTCGCCCGATCATTTGAGAGAATTTTTTCTGTTTGACGAAGCTGTCATGGAGACTATGTCTCTCGAAGATCTGCCGTGGAGCAATGGACATCATCGATCCTCGTTCATACCTAGCCTAGGGGTAATGTCTAATTGTCTCAAGCGTTTTTCATCTCAGGTTCCCTCTCCTCCACTCCAAATGCCAATATTGACTCACAAAGTTTTCTCAGAAGGAAATCTGAGTAATATTTCCCAAACCATGCCTATCGACATCTCTGTTAAACTAGGGGTTGTCGAGAACATCCATGTGGGAGTCACTTGTTCTCCCTATGAGATTCAAGTGTACACTAATCTCTTCCACGATTTCTGTGATGTTTTCACATATTCCTATGAAGAGATGCTTGGAATTGATCCCAACATCATCGTGCATGAAATTCCCACCTATTCCAGTGCGATGCCTGTGTGCCAACGTTTGCATCCAGTGCATCCTACGAAATTCACTGCTATAAAATCTGAAGTTGAGAAAATTTATAAAGTGGGTTTCATATATCTGATCCCTCTCACAAAGTGGGCTTCCGATATTGTCCCTATGGATAAGAAGCATGACACAATTTGAGTCTGTGCTTATTATCGAGATATCAATCAAGCTTGCCCTAAGGACAAGTATCCCATCCCCTTTATCAATCAGATCATCGACGATTGTGCGGGGAGTGAGATATTTTCCCTTATGGATGGCTTTTTAGGTTATAATAAAATCAATATCCTCCCATTTTATCAACATAAGACTGCTTTTATCTATCCATGGGGAACATTTTCCTATAATAAACTCCCTTTCAGCTTGAAAAACGTTGGGGCTACCTTCCAGCATGCCATGTATTACGCCTTTCAAGACATGTGTAATGTTATTAAGCCATATCTAGATGACCTTCTGGCTCATTCAGCTCTACGCCAAGACCATCTAGAACATCTTTGCCAGATTTTTCTCCGGTGTTGACATTACAACATCAGGCTTAATCCTCACAAGTGCGTCTTTTTCATTGACTCTGGTCGACTTTTAGGGTTCATTTTCTTTAAGGATGGAATTCGCCTTGACCCTCTTAAGTTTGAGGCTATTTTTAATCTCCCCTCCCCATCCTCATTACATCAGATTCAGAGTCTTCAAGGGAAAGTGAATTTCTTACGTCGTTTTATCCAGAACTATGCAAAGGTAGCGAAAGGGTTCACGTGACTTCTAAAACAGGACATACCTTTCTGTTGGGACAAGATTGCTCAGCAATATTTTGATAACCTTAAGAAATTGCTTTTCAATGCTCCATTAAAACGTCCTTTGAATTATCGTCGTGAATTTACCCTCTATTTGGCTGCCGCATTTAGTACAATTGCCATGGTTCTGGTGCAGGATGATGATGACGGTAACGAACACTTGATTTATTACCTGTCTCAGAACTTGCTTGACACTGAAACACGTTATTCACACATTGAGAAGTTAGCACTGGCCACGGTCCAGGTCATTCAATGGTTTCGCCATTACATCCTGTTACGCATGGTAACCATGATTTCTGACTGCAACCCCGTGACTTAAATTTTGTCTCAACAATTACTGGGGGGAAAGTACTCAAATTGGATTGTGATCCTCCAAGAGTTTGATTTGGAGTTCACTACTACCAAATCTAATAAATCACTGGTTTTTTCTGATCTCATTTGTTCTCTCCCTACCAACTATGTTATGTCTCAATCCGAGGATCATATCTCAGATGAAACTCTCTTCTTAATCACCACTCTCGATCCATGGTATAGTGATATCATTGTGTACCTCCAGACATCAACCTTTCAGTCTGAGTTAATGAAGGATGCTCAACGCCGCGTTTGGCATCATTCGTAACCATATCGCATTATCAGAGATACCCTATATCATGTTGGAGTCGATTCTGTACTCCGTCGGTGTTTGACCTTAGAAGAGGCTGAGAAAGTTCTAAATGACTGTTAGTCGCACCTATGGCAGTCACATGTCTGGTTATACTACTGCATAGAAGATCCTTCGTGCGGGTTATTTTTGGCTATCTATATTCAAAGACTATATAAGTGTCACGCGTTCCAAATCTTCCAATGCAAGATGCGTGCGTCACCTCTGCCATTACAACCTATCATTACTGTGGGCCCTTTTGCCAAATGGGGCATTGATTTTATGGTGTGTAACCCTCACTCGGCCGGGGGGCATGCTTATATCATCGTTGCCGTAGATTATTTAACCAAATGGGCCAGAGCAATGCCTACACTGGCTATAGACGACAAGACAGCTGCACAGTTCATTTTCAACCATGTGATTACTCGTTTTGGCATTCCTCAAGCCATCGTCACTGATCATGGCTCTCATTTTTGGGACTACATGATGGCAGATCTGACATCTAAGTTTGGCTTGCGTCATGATAGCTCAACACCATATTACCCTCAGAAAAATGGCCAGGTTGAAGCCATGAACAAGGTGCTTGTCACGATGCTTCAACGAACAATTTGTATGCACAAAACGAGTTAGCATCTCTAGTTTTTTTCAGCTCTTTGGGCCTATCAAACGTCAATGAAGAGTGCAACCGGATTCACACCATTTCAGTTGGTGTATGGTCTGGAAGCTACTTTTCCTATTGAATGTGAGATTCCTTCACTAAAATTGGTTGTGGAATTACTGCTTGATACTTCACCGGAGGAATAATGTCTCCTCTATCTCAAGAGATTGGATGAAACTCTTTTCTTGGCTGCTTTGGTTATCGAGGCACAAAAAAAGTGGGTTAAAGCTCATTTCGATGAAACGGTTTCTTCGCACTCTTTTATTGAAGGCGACCTCATCCTCTTGTATGATCAAGCTCATGACATGCTTGGGGTAGGAAAATTCCAACCTATGTGGCATGGGCCCTATATCGTTAAACATATATTAAAAAATGGGGCTTATGAGGTAATCGATTACGAAGGAGTTCCTTTGGCACAGACCAGAAATGTGTTGTACCTAAAGAAATATTATGCTTAAATCATTCTTGCGTAGTATATGTACATAGGTGATCTTTTCATTTTTGTGAATCTGTGGTGTGGTATGATTTTTAAGCATTTTTATACTTATTGGGTGTTCCTGATTGTGCAGATGTCTATAACTCCTTATGTAGGTTTCATGGATGGTACCTTCCGTAGTACTAGGAACCTGTCTTTGGCAGCCTGGGTAAATTATTATCATGTTGGTGAGTTGGTTAATTTACAAGGCATTAGTCTAGGGCCTGCTACAAATAATGTCGCAAAATATAGTGTCGTTTTGGAGTTATTAAACGAGGTTGTTAACCTTGGCATTCACGTGTTAATTGTACATCTGGACTCGCAGCTTGTTGTTTTACAGCTCAATAGTCATTATTCAGTTAGAAACCCATGCATTTTAAGACTATATCTACGTATTCGTTTACTTGAAATAAATTTTGATTACATCACATATCAATATATACCAAGACGAATGAATACACTAACAGATGTAGTAGACAACATGGTATTAGATAGACATTTAAAAAATTTGTAAAAACATCATCATATGTAAGCAAGATCCATGTAGAAAATAGATGTGTATATATATATATATATATATATATATATATATATATATATATAGTATATATAATATAAATAGGATATATATTTAAGTGTTTCAAATATGTGCAAAATATAAAACTAAAAATATATAAGTTTGTTTCTAATGACATCCAAGATGACATTATAGTATAAGAGGTTGTTATTATATGGCAAATATAAAACCAAAAATATACATGTTTGTTTTAGTTACATCCGAAGATGACATGTCTCTCAATAATACACAAATAGAAAGCCTAGGTGACTAATCGACATGGTGCTCGTGGTAGCATGTCACTGCCTGCACCAATCGCCTCAGTGAGCAGTGGAGATGACTTGGCACCCCTACAGTGTGCCTCTGATAAGCTAGGGGAACATCATCTAAACAAGCATAATCTGGAACTTCACAAGTGATCCCCTCTAGTTTTTGTACGAGCTCGTCCCCCTCGCCACCCTCACCTTGAGGGTCATGAGCGAGAGGGGTCCTCCTCGCTGTTGGTGACATTCCAGCAGCCCTCTCTGGGCCAACATCTGCATACATATAGGATTAACTGTTAGAACATGCATGTATACCAAAAAATCATAAAACTCATAAAATTAAAAAAAGTCTTACAAAGCTCCTCGTCCCAGTCATCTTCCTCTGGGAGCGGAAGGTCTAGGCTCTGGTAAAGTCAGTGCCCACATAGGGCCAGTCATCCATGACGATCAACTGTCATTGGAGTGAGTCAAAAAACTCGGGCCGCCAAGACATCTGCTGGCTGCCCCCTTCCTTGGGCATCAATGTCGCCCATTGAGCCATTCGTGGCTCTCTGAGTGGTGGATCTGGGACTATGGCCTCTTGGCACTAAAAAATAGGTAATCATTCCAACGAAACCAGAATTGACCCATATCCAAAAAAAATTAGTTTGGTCTTCTTGCATTTTGTGAGTTTCCGTTTAATGTTCATGGTCACGGCTGTGGCCCAGTCGAAGACTGTTGGGTTCATACACTCCGATGCAAGTATTAGCTACGTCTTTGTGGCCTCGTGTGGCGCCTACGATCTCGCATCTAGTGCAATGGTGTGTAGCACTACTTTCAGTGCTAGATCGGGGATGATCTGAATTTCTACTTTCCTGCTCCTTTTTCCTTTGCGTGCCCCTGTGCACACCCTATTCACGACCATTTCCATTTTTCTCATGAATGCCTGGTACTGGTCAGAATAGGGACTGGACCCCTGTGTGACAATTCAGTGATGAAGTATACTTCTGATACTTTGAGCTCAAGTTCTTGATCTCGAAGTTTAAATTTCTCCTTATTCTCATCCCAAATGTTGATGAAATATGATAGTAGTTTGGGTTGAGCATGGAGACATGGCGTCAGAAAGAATTTATTCAGCCCGCAATTTCGAAGGACATTCATACAATGCTTATTTCCCATTTCCAATTCATCCTCTTCTCTATGCTCTCTCTCTTTCCATTCAATGACCATCCTTTTTGCTGGATACTTGCATCAATCAAACATAGGAATGTTATAAACCTCCTTAGGTATTCAAAATTTCATTTCATTGGTTGTTTTTTGAAAAATTTTAGCCAGATTTTGTATTGCGCCATTGGCATGGCTGTTTGACTATTAGTCACACCAGCTGGCATGACCTCTATGTACAATAGAGCAGATTGGCGCAGCCCTGTGCCCAAAACCCGTGCCAACTGCAGAGCCCTAAATTTTTAAAATCCTTCCCTAAAGGTCCTCAAACAATAATTAAATACAGTAAAATGTAACTTAAAATATGGAAAAAGAGGTAAGCTCTTACCTGAATCGAACAGAAGTCGATTTGGTCCATTGGATTGGCTACACTCGTCACATGAAGATCGAAGCACAAAAGGGTCACTATTGCTCTACAAAGAGGTAAAAAGTGAAAAGTAAATATTTTTTACCACTCTTGGTATTTTATAGCTTTTCAAAAGTCCTAAGTGGGGTTTTAAACATGTTTTTCGATATATTTTCGCGTTATTTTCATCGAATATGTTTTACACACACCTTTTTGTGTAGCAACAGGTTTTTCATGTGGTTCTGATGAAGAGACAAGTTGTATTTTATACTTTTTCAGACTCGGTAAAAACACAAAAAAGTCACTATTAGAGTCACCTTTCAGCTCTTTTTTGACTCTATAAAACTAAAAATATTGTCGAGTCGCTTGTCGTTTTGAGCTCATTAAATTGGTTGTGAACCGACATCTACCCCTTTTTTGGTCTGGGATAGATTATTTACGAAAAAGGAATACCCTAGCCTATTGCAACTAGGAGGTTCTCTCAGACATAGTTTTCTACCTTTTCGGATCTGTGGGACTACCTACGAAAAGGAACTGCTGGAATTTTATTTTTCTACTGTCTTTTCAAACTCTCCAAATATGAAAATATGTCGAGTTATTCCTTTGTCATACTCGTTAAAAACTGATGACATCAGACTCCGTCGTAATGATGTTACTCAAGTTCCTCCTTCCTAGGGCTCATAAAATGTACTAGGTTGGATTTTTCTGAAGGAAAAACTTATATTGCAAGCACATGCTATCCCCTTCAATCTTGTTTCCAAAAATAAATGGGGTACTCACCAGAAATGGTGGGGGAAAATGGAACCAATATTATAGTCGTGTCAATAGTATGTCACTCTTGAACATAGCACTTGTCTTCATTCGTGTCGGGTTGGGGACATCTCATCTCGTGATCTGCTTGCCTTCATGGGTTTGGGTAATCCCTTTTGACTGCTCATCTACTCTTTGCCACGTCACCATGACCTTAGATCCCTTGATGTAAAATACTGCCAAATCCAATGTCGTGCTGCTGATTTGTTCAACAGAAGTTGGCCTGTGTAGTTTTCAACCTCCCTCTAATTCTCTGTTGGTCTTGATTCACAAAAATTACGTCCCTCTGTCTCATGTCGATGATGTGGGAAACATTATGGCCCACCTTTGATCGAGGTCACTTCTTGTTGACTTCAGCTCATTATCCAGGAAGTTGATCTAAAGACTCCCTTCAGGTGCCTTGGAGCCTGCATGCCTCAATGGCAGGTTCTTTGCATTCGACGCAAGGTTTTCATTATTGGCCTTAGATCGGATGATTCCACGGATGTTCATTGCCAAATCACTGATAAAATTCCATGGATTGTCCCTCTTGTACCTTGAGAACCATCGTAATTATTGGTGGTTTCTCTCGCATCTGTTAACGACTTTCATTATTGATTGGTAATTAGATGATGTTCTTGCATGTTTGACTTCAGCTCACATATTCGCATGCTTGAACATGTACTCTGTTTGGGTCGAGATGGAGCACAAGACCCTGGATTTTATCTGATAACAATCTGGGCTGCAGGTTCTTTGTGGATTATTATGATTTAGTACACGACTCTTTTGATTGGATGGCTGTGACCATACTTGAGTCTACTTGTTGATCCTTATTTTACTGGATGGCTGCATCCATACCTTGGATCTCATTTTGTACACTTTATTATGGATGGTTGTGCCCATACCACATATCATGTATCATAGATATCAGTTTAATTTGTACTTTCAGGTCTTCCGATGGTAGTGTTTTGAGTTTAACATGTTCTCATAAGGCATTTCACCCCTACCTCTCTCTCGGACCTCATGCATTAGGGGGCATTTGTTAAACAACATTTTGTCACCATCCCTATAATCCCTCATCCCATACATTGGAGGACTATTCCCATGACCTGTGAATAGTAAAATGTCCTGAAAAAACCTTGATGGTATTCTTCTACATAACGGAAAGAATTCTCCTGAAGAACATTTCCTCATAAAAGCCGCCAAAACCCATGTTTTGGCATCGACGCCAGTAGCCAGTTCATCCCTCGCGCCAATGAGGAAAATATACACTAGTGGGCGCACCAGATGGCGCTCTGTCCCTGTGTTGTGCCTGCACCAAGCCTATTAAGGAATTTTTTTTTAACAATAGAAGGTGAAAGTTTGATTCTAACAACTTCAAAACAAATCATCAAAAAGAGGTTGGGTTGTTTGGCTCTGGATCTCCCTGATTAGGAAGTGGTTTTCCAACTCTCATGGAAATTTCCTAAGAGATAGGACTCTCCCCCATGATTATAGGGATCCTAACCTCTCCTTCTCCTTCTATAAAATCCTACCCTCTCCATTTTCTAGCGGGATGAACTTTTGGGAAGGAAATTATAGCTAAGTAACAATCAAGAGTAGAGCTAAGGAGAAGCCTGTGAGAGAGAAAGTTTTTTCAAATCCCTAATGAGCTTTGTGAGACACGTCCCGCTGGAATCCTATTGAATGAAGATCACAACATTAGAGCACCGGTTGTAATCATTTTTCTCGTATCTTATTATACATGACTCTGCTATTGGTTCCATGTTTGCATTTGTCCATTATATAATGCAATTTCATTTGTTCCTCTCTGACAGATCGATAGTTATAAAGTGTTAAATATTACGTTACATGTTGCCTCTCTTCTTCGCATGTGTACAGGTATCTGGATGCAATAAGCTCATGGATCATGACCTGTCCAGCTAGGAATAGAAGCGCCAATTCTTTTTCGACAACGACAGCAAAGGAATCACGGTAAGTGCTATATCACAATTCTATCTTTTGTAACAAGGAATCAATAGCTTTTCATGTTTTGATTGTTTCTAGACCCACTCTAGGGCAAGTGGGATCGCCTCTGTCTGTAGAGGGGATTTACCTCCACAACAGAAGGGATCCATTATGATCATTAAAGGGAACTCAAAATCATCGTATATTTCTTCTCCAAGACTGGTATGACTATTAACATTAACAAATGTAAAGTCATTATAATTTAATATGAAGATATAATATCTCCTTTGAGCAAGTTCCTTCATAAACGTTCTTGGGAATCAAGATCCATCATAAGCTCAATTGGAGATATAGCACTCTAAAAGGGATAAATGGTTGCTTCAAATCTTACTGTCGACTTCAAAAATAATTGTAAATGAGTATATTTGGATTTTTGATAAAAATAGACTCCTTGAAACTATTATCACTACTATATTTTATGTTTGTTTGGGTTTGATTCTTGAGTATATCCAAAAATTAACTGAGGAATATCAAATAGATCATAAAGTAGTTTATAATGGACAATTTAATGATTAAATAAATTACTCCCTACCCTATTCTCCTGTTTGAAGAAAATTCCCCCCCTCCCATTGATCTAATGGTCATGTCTACCTATTTATTATATAACCAAAAGTTATACAACATCAATTCTAAGAGGCTTCCTAAGATTTTACATATCTATAGAAATAATCCCCAGCATCATCTCATGTAAGGGTGGAATAAGGATGTGTATTATTTATTAGACCATTGCAGAATAATGGAAGAGATCATCTTATATAAATGAAAAAATATTAAAATTATTATTAGTTCCCAACAAGGACAAATTTTGGAGTACTAAATATCTAGAGGGAAAAAGAAAACAAAGATATTAGAGGGAGGTGACCAACCAAATCTTGGGAAACATATCTACCATTCTATCTTGACTATTATTAATAACAAAATTAATATTGCAAAGATAAGAAATAATTCTTGTAAAATTCATACTTAAAATAAGCATTAGTCAATTTCGGAAATGACGCAGGATGAAAATGTTTTTCATATATGAAATTCTAGGAATATTGAATATGAAAAACACTTTCTATTAGATTTTATATATTTTACTAGCATTTGATATAATCCTAAAAATATTTTTTTCTCTACTAGCCTTCTTGACTTTTTAAGCCACCAAAATTATGGTGGTATAGGAATGATTTTGTCACTGCCTTATTATCATTGAGATAAAATGTTAAAAAAATATAATTAATCCCTTACCTTATTAACGTTTGATATAGAATTTATGACATATTTTTGCATCATGCCATTAGGACTTTCTTTAATGTACCATACCAAAATATATTTTACTAAGCCATTTTCAACATACACCATGTGCGAAAATATCTAGTTACTCCCAAATCTACACAACTCCACTCTCCACATGCACTTGCTTTTCCACACTCCCTTGCACACCCTTATATATGATCCAGGTGGATATTGGTGGTCACCTGCCTATTCCACTTGGGGCCCCACCATTTTCTATTTCATTTTTTCAGTTTCAGCACGGTTTACTATTTTTAGCCGTTTTTTGGTTCCTAAACTTCCGGAGCTTTTTTGAGGCCCTAAACGACGTTTTTTGGGAAAATGGAGAGCAACATGGGTACATGGACCAATGTTTCTCATTCCAAATTTGTATTCCTCGGATGGATATTTCTAACGAGGTATGATATGCGTCAAACAGAGATCGTATGCCAAAGTTACGCCCCTGGGAATTTGAAACACCAATTTACCCAAACGGGGCCCATAGTTTTGGCGCTTCATATCCTAGGGTTAGGGTTTTGGATTTTTAGGATTTTGCATTGTTTATAAATAATAAATAGGCCCTTGAGCCTCATTGTAACTCAATTCAGAGGCCTGTAGCCGCCACATCTCTTCTCGGAGATAGCTACCAGCGCCCTAGCTAGTTTTATTTCCATTCTGTCTGTAAGCAAATTTCAGTTCTTTGATATTAATGAAATGAAGTGTTAATTCCGCTGCATCTCTGTATTTATGGGTATATGTTTATTCTGTTGCGTTCCTACATAAATCTTAATCGGTGGTATCGGAAGGATGCGATTTCTCGTCCTTCTTTGCATGTCCCCAACGAGGTCGGGGTATAAGGAGTTAGGGCTCGATCTAGTGGAACCTTTGCAAGATCAGCCTCGCAAACCCCGATGGATGCCCATGGGGGACGAAAAGAAAGATGAGGGAGTAGGAGATCCTATCAAAATATTGCTCAAGGAGGCCCTCGAAAAACAAAGGAACGCGATGATGGATAACTTTGCTCGGATCCTTCAACGGCTGCCCACCGGAGGCACATCTGCATCCAGCAGCCACTCTGGAGGTGCGACTCCTTTAAAGGTACAAGTAAATTTTGACATTCCACATATTTGAGGGTCAAATGACCACAGATCTTGTAGATAGATGGTTGAATGTTTGTTAGAAGGATATTTCTCGGTTCTTGACTCTTGCGGGAACATTATTTTTTCACTCCCCTCCGGCTACCCCCCATGTTAGGTGGTGGGAAACCCTCACTGTGAGAATAAGGACGAGGCAAACCCTCTGTTCTCGGCGGGAGTACCCACTTGGAATTCTTTCTAAGACATCATCAAGGAACAATATTATCCTTTGGGGAGCTAGTAGGACAAGTACATACAATGGACTACATTATGACAGTAAAGGGGTCGAGATGTGAATAAGATGATGAATTTGTTCCATACCCTATGCATAGAGTTTGGTATCAAATATTCGAAGAAAAAATTGGTGCTGAAGTATCGCAGTTGTGTACACAGATAAATTTAGGAGGAAATAGATTTCCTTGACATCTCCTCGCTTGGTGCAACATACCGGTATGTTGCCAATATTGAGGAGAAATTCAAAGAGAAGAAGCGAGACTTTGGATCTGCAAATCAAAAGCAAGGGAAAGGTGCTTCCAAACTGCAGAACAAAGGACAGAGCCAAGGCATGGTGGCTAAAGACAACTCATCGAAGCCACAAGAAAAGAACAGCACCGCAAAGCCAAAGAAGGTCACGGGAAAGTGGTGTGATTTCCATAAGAGCTCCACTCACAACACAAGTGAGTGTTGGGCCAAGCAGTCGCTAGTGGCCGAGATGAGGGCTTCTGAGTCAGATGCATGCTCTGACTCCGAATTAGAACCTAAAAAGGGGAATGAAAAAGGGAAACAGATTATTGATGCGGAGCCCAACGCCATTGTTGCCACTACAAAGATCCAGAAGGAGGAACCGGAAGATCCAGAGGAGGAGGAACGTCTCTTACACTCCCAGATGTGGGTAAAGGGCTCCCCGGTACAGTTCATTGTCGACAATGGGAGCCAAAAGAACCTCATTTCAGCAGACGCCATGAAGCGGTTGGGCTTGGCGACCACAGCTCACCCACATCCATACACCATCGGGTGGCTTCACCAAGGACGAGATCTCCACATCAACCAGCAGTGCTGCCTTCCATATAGCATCAAGCCCTTCACGGATGAGATATTATGTGACGTTGATCCTATTAATGTTTCTGATGTATTATTAGGACAACCATAATTGTGGAAGTGGCATGCTGTGTATGAGTCTCGGCCTCACGCTGTTATTGTTACTTTAGGAAATAAGTTGTACAGGATACCAGAGGTACCACCTCCTGCGGCTATCTCTTTGGTTACTGCAAAACAATGTAGTAAGCTCATTTCCCAAACTAGGAAATTCGTTTTCCTAATGATCCGCCCCCAGGGAAAGAAGAATATTGTGGCCACGACCTCCAGACAAGGCTCCTCTGCATGACAACAACAAATGGATAAGGTTGTGGAGGAGTACAGGAACATATTCACCTCACCCACAGGGGTTCCTCTGCATTGTTAGGTCAAGCACCTGATTGATCTGACCCCAGGTGCGCTGCTACCCAATGGACCGATCTATCGGCACTTTGTTCTGGAGAATGATGAAATCAAGAGGCAAATTCAGGAGCTGTTACAGAAAGGTCACATCAGACCAAGTTCATCGCCATGTGGGAGCCCGATCGTGTTGGTACAGAAGAAGGATGGGACGTGGAAACTCTGTATTGACTATCGGGCACTGCACAAGATCACTGTCCAGAATAGGTACCCAATCCACGGATTGATGACCTTCTGGACCAACTCAAAGGTGCAAGATATTTCAGCAAGATCGACCTGAAGTCTGGGTATCACCAGGTACCAATTGAACCCTCCGATGTGTGGAAGACTGCCTTCAAAGCCAAGGAAGGCCTTTTCGAATGGCTGGTCATGCCTTTCGGGTTGACGAATGCTCCCGCCACCTTCATGAGGATGATGGCTGACATCTTGCGGCCATTCACCAACTCATTTGTAGTGGTGTACTTGGATGACATTCTGATCTTCATCCAGACTTGGGAAGATCACCTTCACCACATCCGACAAGTCCTCTAAACACTACGGCAACACAAGTTGTGTGCCAATTTGGAGAAGTGCACTTTTGGCATGACCCAGGTTCAATATCTGGGATACATTATTGATGTAATGGGGGTGCATGTGGATCCAGCCAAGATCCAAGTCATTCGAGATTGGCCAGCCCCAACCAATATAACAAAGCTTTGCAGCTTTCTGGGTCTTGCTAATTTCTACAGGAGGTTTGTGTTGGGATTCTCTCATATCACTTGGCCCTTGAGTCAAGTCACCAAGGGAGGAGCGAGAGAAAATTTTTTTTGGTCGGAATCTCAATAGAAGGCATTCACAGAATTGAAAAATCGTCTCTGTTCTGCCCCAGTGCTCACTTTACCATACTTGCAACAGCCATTTGAGATTGAGACAAATACCTCTGACTATGCTATTGGGGTAGTTCTTACTCAACAGGGACATCCAGTGGCATTTCACAGTGAGACATTGTCTGACACAGTTCGTAAGTACCCCACATATGACAAAGAAATGTACTCCATTGTGCAAGCTTGTCGACAATGGAAGCATTATATTTTGGGGAAGGAAAAAATCATCCACACAGACCACAAGCCCCTGCAATTCATACAGACACAAGGGAAGTTGCAGAATGATCACCATCAGAAGTGGTCCACATATGTGCAACAGTTTCATTTGAACATCAAGTACAAGAAGGGTAGCACCAATCATGTTGCAAACTGCCTCAACCGACCACCGATCATGGCGCTCACCACTGTGCTCAACTCTTGTGGGCACGAGACTTCTGATTGGCCACTTCTCTATGAGAGTGACCTAGAATTCGGCCAAACTTACAAGGAACTCTTGGGGGGTACGCAAGTTCCAAATTTTCACCTCCAAGATGCACTTTTATGTCACATGGGACACCTTTGTGTTCCTTCAAGAAAGCGTGCCAAGATGATATGGGAAGAACACTACAGCTGAGTCGTTGGGCATTTTGGGGTCGAGAAAACAGTAGCAATCCTGTAGAAGTATTTCTATTGGCCGAACCTTCGAAAGGATGTCAAGAAGCACATCAAATCTTGCACTGCTTGTGCCATTGCCAAACTGACCATCAAGAAGCAAGGCCTATATACTCCTCTACCTACCCCTAGTCGACCTTGGGAATCCATCTCCATGGATTACATGTCGGAACTGCCTTCTACTAAGCAGGGAAATGACTGTGTTTTTGTGGTCGTCGAAAAATTCTCAAAGATGGCCATTATGGCGGCCTGCAAGAAGAATATCACAACAAAAGCCACTGCTAAACTCTTCTTTGAACAAGTGTGGGTGCACTTTGGGATCCCACAGTCTATCATATCAGATCGGGATAGCAGGTTCCTCAGCACATTTTGGTCCAGCCTCTGGTCGATGTTGGATACCAAGCTCACCAAGTCCACAACTTTCCATCCCCAAACAGATGGTCAGACAGAGGTCGTCAATAGAATGATTGTACACATTCTGCGCATCTACAATTCAAAGCATCCACACACATGGGACGAGAGCCTCCCCTATGTACAACATAGTTATAATCGGGCTCTCCACAGTTCAATCGGCCATAGCCCCTTTCAGGTGGGCTTGGGATTCTAGCCACTATGTCCCATTGACGTATCCATGCCATTTGTAGCTGCTCAGGCCAATTCAGCTCATGTCCAGTCTGAAGTTGACAAAGAAAGTAGCTTCATCGAGTGCATTTAACACATCTGCCAACAGGTTCATGATATATTGGACAGAGCCAATGCCAAGTAAAATCAACGCCATGATCAACACCGGGTGCCACACAACTTCCAGGTGGGCGACAAAGTATGGCTACATTTGCAAAAAGAGCGCCTCACTGGACCCCACCGCAAGCTTCGCCCACTCCGATATGGGATGTACACCATCACCAAGGCTGTAGGGAACAATGCCTTCGAGCTCAGTATTCCACCATTCCTTGGTCTACACCCAGTCTTCAATGTGGATCGCCTTCGTCCTTACTTCCCACCTCTACTGGACACCTCAGACATTGCAGAACAACTCACACCAATAGAGTTAAATCCAGACTACATGGAACAGGCCACCACATATTGTATCATGGACATGAAAATCAAGAACACTCGCCAACAAAGGATCCAACTATATCGGGTTGTCAAATCTGGCCAACTCCTGCACCAAGGAAAGTGGTTCACCAGGGACCAAGTTCAGCAGAAATTTCCTCATCTCATGGAGGAACTTAACGCAATGGGGACCATTGCTTCCTAAGGGGGGAGGAATGATCCAGGTGGATATTGGTGGTCACCTACCTATTCCACTTGGGGCCCCACAATTGTCTATTTCATTTTTTTAGTTTCGGCACAGTTTACTATTTTTAGCAGTTTTTCGGGTCCTAATTTTCCGGAGCCGTTTTGAGGCCCTAAACGACTTTTTTTGGGAAAACGGAGAGCAACATGTCTCCATGGACTAATGTTTCTCATTCCAAATTTGTATTCCTCGGATAGATCTTTCTAATGAGGTATGGTACGTGTCAAACGGAGATCGTATGCCAAAGTTACACCCCTGGGAAGTTGAAACACCAATTTACCCAAACGGGGCCCATAGTTTTGGCGCTTCATCTCCTAGGGTTAGGGTTCTAGCTGTTTAGGATTTTCCATTATTTATAAATAATAAATAGGCCCTCGAGCCTCATTGTAACTCAGTTCAGAGGCCTATAGCTGCCACATCTCTTCTCAGAGATAGCTACCAGCACCCTAGCTAGTTTTATTTCCATTCTGTCTGTAAGCAAATTTCAGTTCTTTGATATTAATGAAATGAAGTGTTATTTTCGCTGCATCTTTGTATTTATGGTTATATGTTTATTCTGTTGCATTCCTGCATAAATCTGGATCAATATACTTAGTCATTTTAATGTGGATGAAATAATTATACTACCCAATCCTCCATGCACTTCTTCCCTCACACTTCAATTTTTTCCACATAACATACCCTCCATATAGTTCATTTGTCTACATATTGTTTTCTCCATGCTAAATCACAATACATGAGATGTAGTAACTGCAAATTCCCTTCGTTTATTCCACACTTCTTGAATATCAAACATGTGCTCCCTTTTAATCTAATAGAAAAATATTTTAATAAAGTCTCTAATTCATGGGTTAAAGTGAGGTGCTCAGTATTTTATTACATGAATTACATGTCAAGACACCTCTTAAATACTTGTCACAATTTATTATCTTCCCATTATAATTTCACCTCGCCCAATGATTTTGGTATGTGAAGAAGTAGAATCCTATGAAATGCTACCATAAACAAGGATTTAATAGCTAAAACTCCACTAAATCCTCTCTTATCTATCATTTATTCCAAAGTAAAATACCTAAGTAATAAATATGGTGACAAAAATAAGGAAGGAGCCAATTTTTGGAGATATTTTTAGGTCACTCGCTCATTAGGGGAAGAACTTCCACTAGTTGGTTATGTATCAATTATCTTCAAAATTTTCCTCAAAAGGGAGAAATGATAAAAGTATTTGGAGAAAAATATTTCTAAATGTTGCATACATCTTAGAATACTTCGACTTTAGAAAAAATGTTAACTAGGTTGGATGATAGTTTGATGTCAAGACTGCAACTATTAATCTCATCCTGAGAAGGAAATCCATTGTGTTAACTCCTAATGTCTTCGAGAAGATGTTTAAGCTATTATAGGTCATGAATAAAATAATTATATCTAAATATGATACTTTTATGGACTATCAAGGTGGATAATTTAATGTCATTTAGGAATTAATGTTTCATACTATACAAGTCCCATCTAGCATCCTTTCATCAGTATATCTATACTCGTCAAGCCTTATACGTAATTTTCTTATATATGTTCCCAAGTTATGAGATAGGAAACTAATTTTAATCTACCAAGGTTCATTGTATACATACAATATTTTTATTGAAATGTGATATCATATTTAAGTCGACTAAAGTTATTTCGAATGATATTTCTTTTCAAGTAGTTAATTACATCAAAACCTAATGGTTATTTATGACTAAATAGTTTTTAATTACCATTATATCTTTAAATTCATTTCAATTACTATCCTGTGAAATCAATATGAATAATAACATAGATCTATTGAAATATGGGTGTCTGATATTGTGGAAACATAAATATCCCTTCAAATTTTGTAACGTACATGAAATGTTTGTAGGAAATAACCAACCTAATAAAAAGCTAGGTCATAGGAGAATGTCCTGTGATGCTTGAAAACTCTCATGGGGATAGGGGATATATGAGGAATAATAAGACCATGCTCTCGTCTGAATATATGGATATAAAAATGAGCCTTTATTGCTACCCAAAATTTTCTTTGAAAGATATTTTGTTGTAGAGTCCTTTAGACATTATCACCCCTAGGAAAATGAAATAACGTCTTGAAATAATAATTGCACAAAATATATTCAATGTAATTATAGTGGCCCATCTTGTGAAAGCATAAAATTCCCTTTGAAGTTTTTGAAGTGGAAAAATTATTTGTCAAATAATTTAACCACCTAATAACAAGGTAGAACCCCATGAGAATATCCTCAGATGTGAAAACAATTATCATGGGAAAGGGATATGTGGGGAAAAATAAGACCATACTACAATACTGATATTAAAATAACCGTTATTGCCACCCAAATTCATCCTAAAAGATATTTTGTCGTAGAGGTTTTTCGACACTATAACCCCTAGCTTATACTATTTTAGGAAAATAAGATGAAGAAACTAATGAAAATACCCTTGCTATTAGAGATAATATTGTGAGGACTTATTCCCCTCTTTCAGAATTCCTTGATCATTTAAAGAACATTAATTTGGTTCAAGTTGAGCTCACCCATGGATTTAACTTGGAAGGATACATTCAAAAAACTTGACATTAGTCAAATATGAATATATGTTTAGAAAATATACTAAAAAAGGGATATAAAGTCACATTAAATCATTCAAAGATATTGATACACATGTACTGGCCAATAATATAATTATAGAAGTAAGCATCAATACTAAGGGAAGAACAAGGAAAGTGGTAGGAAGTTGACTAAATGAAATCGAGATAAACTTAATATGGTTGATCAAGTTCCTCCTTAATTAAGAGAACATAGGATAATATATTAATTTTAGGAAATATGGATATCAACATTTTGATTTAGGATATGGATAATAACCACCCGTATTAGTCACCCTTGAAATGTCCCACATTATTAGTTCATCAAACAGTAAAACATAGAGCAGAAGTGGTTTGAGCATGAAGAAAAACTCAAGAGTATGGATGTGGATGGTGCTACTAATTTAGACCAGGTGGTATCAAACATAGTAGATAATAAGAATTTATTTCAACAATTGGCTATAGAAAATCCAACCACCTTTGAGGACTAGTACCTCACCATGCACAATACTCATTATGAATAGGGTACCAAAAATCCACAACTTCAGAAGTTATGTGTGTGAAATAAGAACATCACTAATCAATGGACGTTTGAGGTGTATAACATGGGGTTATTTTCATATCATCAACACTACACTTAACCACAATAATTGTATCTTGTAACTTCGTTGTCTTCAAAACTTTTGTGCCATAATCCATAATTATTTCTATTTATGGTAAACCAAAAAATTATCTTTCCATATTTCTAGCAAGATCCTTGGGAGGCTCCATAAATATGGAAATGAAACTAATTGCATATATAAAGTTAGATTTAATCATTGTAACGTAAATGGGTCTTTCTACAAAGTCTCTTATCGAATGTTGAATCAATTATTGATGAATCATGATGTTTTCTCAAATCTCTTCATACATCAATATGTATCTCAAATTTGTTTCATTTGTGTATTGATTTCTTTAAGATGACTATTGCATACTATCAAAGATATATCGAATTACATTTAGAAGATTTCTTGAGCTCAATTCTGAAAAGGTACTTCATGAGACTAGTGTCTATCATCTCAAATTGTCTTTCATAGTATGTGTTAAATCATCTAACATTAAATCTATAATATATTTCATATCATCAACATAAATATAAAATGTAGGGACATCTACTTGTCCTGATTTGGTATAGACAGTAGGCTCATATTTTTTTCCTACTAAACCCATTGTTAGTAAATATTCTCCAATATGATTGTACATATTTCTTCAATATCACTTAAACCCATACAAAGTTCCCTTCAATTTGAACACTTTGTACTCATATCCTTTTACTTCAATTCATGGTGGTTGATTTTCATATACCTCGTGTTATATTTTTTCATTAAATATGGATGACCTCATATCCATATTATGATCTTTCCATTTATTTTCAACTAAAATATATAACATAACTCTAATAGTACTAAACCTTTCTACCAGAAAAAAGGTTTCGCTATAGTCAATACATTACCCTTAAGAACACCCTTTGGGAATTATCATTGTCTTAAATTTCTCTACCTCACATTTCTTATCTAGTCTTGTCTTATACACCCACTTAACACCAATATTTGTTATATTAGTTGGGAGAGAAAAATAATTCCATGTTACCTTCCTTTAGCTTCCTTCAATATCATCATTCATGGAATTTACCCAATGCTTTGATATCAATACATGTTCAACGTAAGTAGGTTGATAAGATAGTAAGGAAAAATGAGCTTGTTAATCCATGTAATTTCACTATTCATATACTTCCCTAAGTTCATTGTTATCTAATTTGTCACCAAGTATAATAACTGAATACAATAAGGAATATTTCTATGATTTCACATTAAATGTATTGAATCTCTACAGAAATAATAACTATGTTATTGTGTTTAAACCCATAAACATGGAAATATTACTGCGGGAGTTATTTTTTTTAACTTTCCACTAATTCATCTACTGGAAGAGATCGATTCCTACTATTCCAATAATTTTATATCCTTGGTCATTAAAATTTTCTTAGTGATTAGATTATATTGTCTACACACTTTGGATTGTTCATTGTACCCAACCAAAATTCTATTGTCACTATTGTTGTGAAATTTCGTCCTTAGGTATTTTGGGACATAGGAGATACAACCAAAATATTTAAGATGAGTGAGATTCGACTCAATATTGCTCCATGCTTATTGTGACATTTTAAGTTTAACACTATTTTTCAAATTTATCTTCATTATATACAATAAATAAGTAATAGTCATAGCCTAAAATTTATTCAAAAAATATATATATTTAAGAATAATTATTTCCATGTTCATAATGGTATGGTTCTTCCATTTATCCAGTTGATTATGTTTTTGCATGCATTTGGTGGTGAAATCCATATTAACTACAAAAAATTTTGATTTATTTTCATTGACGGACTCCTACTCCATCTAATCTAAGTACTTTAAGATATTTTATACTTTCATTTTATACGAGTGTCTTAAATACTTTCAACATTGTGAATCTGTGCATTTTTTTCTTTTGAGGAAATACATCAAAACCTTTCTATTGAGATCATGGATGAATTTTAGAAAATGAAAACTTCTACCAATGGAATAGTATTGCATCATTCCACATACATCTATTTGGGAAATTTTTATATGCTCCTTCATTCTATATGATTCATTTAAAAATCATCTCTTTGATGAAGTCCAAGAATGAGTCTTTCATAGTCATTGGTTTCCTACATCAATATGTGAAAAATCTTGACCCATTGGTTGTTTCTAAAAACAAATGAGATTCCTAAAATGTAACTGACCATACTGAGGATGCCACAACAATATTTTGTATGTGTTTAAAGATATTTCTGTAGATCATTGTGATGGTTTTACATTCCTCCAATTAAATGAGAACATTCTTATCTTGGTCATTTTAAATTTTGTAATAAGTGTTCTACCTTGTGACTTATGTAATATTGTTCATGTGGAGTATTTGAATATGGCATCATAACAATGTTGACACACTTATATAATAATTAGCACATTAGGACTAATATTTGGTAAGTAAAAGACATCAGAAATATCTTTATTATCATTTTTCTTCCATATAACACACATACAACCTTGTCCTGATCCGAGTCAACACCGGCGAGAAAAGATCTATTTCTCCCTTTCGCCTATCTCACCGTTTTATTGAAGTAAGGGTGAGCCTTTACTTTTTAGATCCTCTCCTACCCAATGCGGCAGCTGATCGACCAAACCTCCCCTTCCATGGTTCCCATTGGGTTTACCTCATTAACAAAATGACTCTATGGCAGCGAAAAATGTTCTTGCTTAATTCCATAAAGAGCATTCTTCAACCTGAAAACATGATTATTACAACCATGTATCTCAAATCCTCTAGGAATATATATGTACAGTTATTAATCAATCACGCCATTCACTAAGGTGGTATATGAACTTGAAATGATAATCATATACTAAAGTAATCTAAAATTTAATAAATTTATCAAATTTTAGAAAACAAATTATTGTTAGTTTTCATGTTATTACTCCAACCATTTTCTAGCAGTTAAGGATCCCTGTTTTGATCCTCTCAATGATTTGACAGGAAATGGACATTAGATTTTGCATCCCTTCTTCAATGTTGGATACATTTTTTGTACTCGTTTTGAAGTATGATTGTTTCTTTATATATTCATTTTCATAATAATCATAAAATTTTTAAGTAGTAATAATGTAACTCATACCTATCTATATATCTTCTTCCTCTACCCAACTATTATATTTCTTCCTTATATTTCATAATTACCCCTACATTTATCTCTACCTATATGATCTCTTCCTTTCTTTCTCGTACCTATGCCTCTACAATTGAATTCTCAAGTCTTTACCCATGTTCTAAGTACTCATCCCCCATTTTTATTCTTCAACTTTCAAAAGAGAGTATAATTTTCAATATTTTGAAGATTTATGCTTCACTAAATAACCATGATGGATGAACCACTCTTCTTATGATGTTTTTGAAGAAACATAGGATTCGACATGTGTTAGTATGATATGGAATTTTCAAGTTTATTTTAGAGAATTACTTGAAAATAATATACAATTTTTTTTTAGATATTCCTATATATAGTTCATTATTACATTCACGGGGGACCCTTAACTGATTGGCTCATGCAATTTCAGTCGAAATTTCCTATCATCTTGGGAATTTTATTTAGAAAAATAAATTCTTCATCACTTTGTATCTCACTTATGTCATTATGTGTTATAATGTTTTCAAGGGCCTACCTAGGTCACAGTATACCGATTTTGACATAGATCCAATACATTTTTGGTACCCGTAATTTGGAAGTACAAGATCTAGTTTGATTTTATCAAGTACATAATTTTTTCGTTGTAAAATATATAGAAAAAATTATATTTTTCTTTGGATAATATGTGTGATTTTGGAACTTTACTTTCTTAAAGGGTAAGAGGATTTTCCATTTTTAAGAAAAAATTTCATTCATTTGACTATTGGGGTTTGAAGGGAATCCCTTTATATGTATGCCATACATTATTCTTGGCATATGTTAGTCATAAATATAAATATTAGGCTACTTTATTCATATAGAGGAACAAAAAACAATTTATATTTCTTCATACCAAAAGTGAACAGTTAAGTATTAAAATAATCTCTCAAATAGATTAATATGCTATATATTTATATGTGATATAATTGGAAGTATTAGAAGTTATCCAAGGTTTTGAGTGTGATGCAATTTTTATAGATCATATTACTTTTATAGAATATTTTTTTGTTTCTTTTACCATTCAAAGTAGAAGGTGAATGTGAAGGAAATAATTAGGTTTTAATTTACACCCCCTAATAAATTCATGAGGATTCCAAAACTCTATATAATTCAAATAAATTTTATAGACAACACAACCATTATGCCACAACCAATAAACCAATTACTCTAAAATAGTCATAGAATATCACCTCTAATCACATAATATAAGTAAATTAGGATACTTCAATGAATAAGTAATTATATTTTTATGAATATGTAATGTTAATTTAGGCTTGTATAAATGTTCTACCATAACATTGTTAATAATAATTTCATATAAATCCTAGTCCTATCTCAAGCATTATCTATTTTCATTTTTGTCATCATTTCCTTAATTTAAATAGGAGTACCAGCTTTATATAAATGTGAGAGGAATATTATTCCCTCAAATGTTTTCTTTGAGACTTTGACTAGCATTAACTATGAACATATAGTAATTATACTTAATTCTCTTGATATTATGGTTTTTCTAAAGATTCTCTTGATATTACATTACGAAAAATATGATTCTGTTATATTGTCTTGTTGTCTTCTATATTCTTTTGATTATTTGGTTGTATTAGTTGTAATAACTACTCAATCCGCATTAATATTTGGGATGTATTTGTATCTTCACTATCAACACAAATGAATGGAAACTCCATGGAAGGTGTGATGAAGTATGTTTTACCTATAATAAGTCATCCAAAGGAAATGAAAGATAATCCCTGCAATGATAGATCATAAAAAATAAAATTATCCATGATTTAAGGACTTGAAGTTTATGTGGCACTCATATGTAAACATTTAGATCACGGTGTAACTTTTACAAACATGATTATTTAATTTTGAATGGTTCAAAAAAAGGAGTTGTTTTGTAAATGTGAAAGGTATAATGGAGGTTATTTTCTTCTAGGATATTACTTTAAATCCCATATCATAGCATGTGGAAGGGTCGTTTGATTATATATATATATATCACTAGGGCTATATGAATTATAAATTTCTATAAAAACATGACACCCATAAGTAAGACAGATGATATTTGCATACATACAATTTTTGAAAAAAAAAACTTATGTGTGGGTTTAGAAATGGATGTTTTCAATAAGGGAATATTCGATTATAGCTATTTTAAAGTGGTTATGAAACATTCTTAGTGACACTGTAATAGTTATGTTGTTCACATGGTTCAAAATGAGGAATACATCAACCTTTCTATCTTTGTAATGTTATAGTGTCAAATATGAGGACATATTAGAGATAGGTGGATTTGATCATAACATTATAAATGTATATCTTAAGGTATGCCATATTTTTTATAAGAATTTGATTTATGTGAACATTTTATATATGAAAAATATAATTGTGTAATATTCACATATATTGATATAATAAAAAGGGGAGTACTCAAGTTCATACATAGTGATGTTTTTGGATATATGGCTATTCCATCATTAGGTGAATATTTGTACTATGTTTCATTTACATGAGATTTATGGAGGAACATATCTATGTATTTATTAAAAGGGATATATAATTTATAAATCAATGTATAGGGTCTAAGGTTATTTCATATAACCATATAAGGAATAAATATGGGTATCATGACATAGAATTCTACGAAAGTGAATTTGAGGAACTCCGTAAGAAGTGTAATATAGCCATGAAAAAGAATACTGCATTTGAAACATAATTGAATGGATTTACAGACAGATTAAACAAGATGTTTATGGGAATGTCCTAGAGTATCTTAGTGGTGTAGAGTTATCACAAGAATGCTGAGAATAGGTATTGGATACTACATGCTACTTGACAAAAATATTACCCACATTAATTCTAGTTGAAAAAACTAGAAACAAGTTTTCCCTTAAGCATCTCAGAGTTTTGGTTGCAACAAACATGACAATGTTAGAAATGAAAGGACGAGTAACACAGATAATAAATATAAGAAGGAAATATGTATTAGCTTTAATTGTATAAATATTATAAACTTTGGAACCTAGTAATGAAGAAAACTAATTATTGTTGGGAATTTTGTTTAAAGGTTTGCAAGTAGGTTGCTATACCAATGAAGACAAATTATAGAAAATATATTTTGAATTGAATTAGGAGGAATATTTATTAGGTTGATCTAGATTGGATCATTATATTTTTCATCCATATGATGCATTTGTGTTTAAAATTTGGAGGAATAAACACCACGAGATCTGCAGAGAGATGGGAACCGGTTTGGCAAAATAAAGTTTGAAACCAGGATATTTTGAGGCCTAAAATCAATTATTTTGAGGTAATATTTTCTGGAATTACTTAAAAAAAAAATTCATGCTATTAGACAAAGAAATATATTTCTAATAGTGTAATAAGAGCATCGATCGGAATGTTTGTATGAAAAAGTTATGCCACTCATAAGTTGACCTTCCTATTTCCAAACATACAATTTGGGAGGATGTCATGAGCACCCATTATTAATGGAAAACGATATAGACACATGTTTTTGATATAAAATACTAGAGTCTATAATGTGAATTTTAGTTAATATTTTATAAGAGTTTATAAGTTAACTCCAATAACTCAAGTTAATAGGATATCAGGTTGTATTATAATCTGACCATTAGGAGGAAGAGGAATTCCATCCTTTGGATAGAATTTTGTTCCATAAATGAGAAAATATAGCTAAGGGAGATAGGAGGTAAATAACACAAAGAGGATTTGTTCACTGTAGAAACCCACAGGCCACATACCTTACTTCTTTCTACCTGCAACCATATTTCCAAAGAGATAAAGAGAGTGAAGCGACTTCAACATCAAGCTGGGTTTTCTCCAGAAAGTATTTCCCATAGAATATTTTGTGTCTTATGTGTGTGTGTGTGTGCTTAGTTTTCCATTATATATTTTTCTTCATAATTTTAATTAGCATGCATGCACTAATTGAAGTTAAATCTCTAGATCTTGAATTTTAAATAAACAATAATAGTGTAAACTTTCACATTTTTAATATAAATTTATCATATTTGTTGTGACAAACTATCCTCTAATATCCATGGAAGTTTAAAAATCATTTGGGATTAGATTAGGCTTCATTGGGTATTCTTATGGATATTCTAGGGATCTATATTGGTGGGGTTGATAATTGTAAAACTCTAATCATGGGCGACAAATATGTAAACGAACCTTGTGATCCTACATAGGTGAGGTTTATGTGACTATAACAACAAGTTGCATATATCGACCACAATGTAAACCTCCTCATGGAAGCCTTGAATATCAAGTTGGGGACACTTTGAGAAGATGTGGGCTCAAATGTAGACAATAAATGAGAATTTGGATCAAAATATCATGGAGGAATAGAGAACTAGTCGAAGAAAAATCAAGTTCTGTGAACCAATCACAATCCTTGTTTAAAATGGAAGAAAATTTTGATATTGCGTCATACCATGATGAGATGGACACTCTAAAGTTGAACTGATTATTTTAGCAACAGATAATTTATTTCAATTTCCGTCACATTGAGGAAGGGAAAAATATCTCATTCGCACGGTTGACATTACAAGGCCATGAACTAACTTAGTGGGAGAGCCACATGAAAACCATAAATTTACAGTGAGAAACACCATTACTAAGTGGTAGTATCTCAGAACCCTCATTAAGTCACAATTTATCCCGTTGGGTACGTGGAGGGCCAGTGAATCCAATGACACTACTTCAGGAAAAAGTTAGGAAAAAGCATGCAGGGGTACACCACATAATTAAGAAATATGGCTATAATGTTGGGTATCTCTCCAAAGAACCCATATGTACTCATCGGGTATTTTGGGGGTTTGGATCATCATCGTCATGAGAAAATGATTTTTTTTTAAGCCCAAATTAGTGTAAGAGGCTTGTGTAAGGAGACAGTACTTGGAGAACATAGGTTTGAAGAGAGTAAAATCAAGTGGATCGAAGTGGAAGTAGAAAAATTATGCTTCTAAGGAAGGGAAGAATAATAAAAAATGGGGAATATATAAAAAGAAGATAGCCATAGTTCACAAATGTAAAGATCCCAACAATCACTACAACCATATAGAGGAGATGTGATTGAATATGCATCGAGAGCTAAACCCAAAGAATAAGAATAAATATAACAAGAAGAAGAATGTCATCGCTGCATATTAGAGAAACCAGTTTGAAATGAGAAAAACGTGGATGAGAATATCATTTGTACATTAGCGAATAACGAGGTAAATCTAAGTAACCTTCAACACTAGGAGAAGAAAGAACTGACCAAACTCTTCCACGTAAAGATACACATCAAGATGATAAATATTGGTGCTATATTTGACTAACCATTAGAGGCAAATATCATTTTGGCATAGGTGGTAGTGAATTTGGTGTTGGAAGTTTGTGATCATCCAAACCCATATCCATTGGGATGGGTAAATAAGGATGCAGAATTGGAGGTAACAAAATAGTTTAAAATTAGATTTATATTAGTGATGTTTTTATTAATGAAGTATATACAGATGTGGTTTCCCTTGTTGTATGTGGAGTCTTTTTTGGGAGTCCATACATGTCCATGTGTTATGAAATATTCATGAGGAGTGATAACCAATACCTTCTGATCAAGGATGAAAAATTATTCGTCATAAACACACATAAAGGAA
Source organism: Pinus albicaulis (assembly GCA_034641835.2). NCBI lineage: Eukaryota > Viridiplantae > Streptophyta > Pinopsida > Pinales > Pinaceae > Pinus > Pinus albicaulis. Next base: position 483,424,398 of record CM076574.1, read on the forward strand.
AGTTAAACATTTCCTTGGTTAGTGCCAACCAATCCAATAAATGGATCAGTTCTAGCAAGAAATGTTTTATTATTTTTAAGAGAAAATTAGTCTGTAGCCAAGTCAATAAGAGCCAAGGAATCCCTAAAGGGTTGTATTAAAGAATAGAAACAACAATTGGAGTAATTTTTACATGGATACAATGATGTGTTCCAATATTTTAAAATATTACCACCTAAGAGATAAGTGGATTATGAGATAAATCTATTTCCAAAATCACCATTGCCAAATATTGGGTTGTAAAAAAAATCTACTATAGAAGCAAGCGAGGTGAAGAAATAGTTGTAGTAGGTGCTGGAGGATGGTTTCATTCAACTGAGTACATCACCAGATGGGCCATCCATCATAATTTTACCGAAGAAGGATTAGAATTGGTGGATGTGTATAGATTACAGGGCATTGGAAAAAATCATGTTGAAGAATGGATACCCCCTTCCGAGGATAGATGATTTTTTGGATCATTTGGAGTAATAAAAATACTTTTGTATGGTGGAATTGAAGTCTGGATATCACCAGCTTTGATTCAAAGAAGTAGATACTTGGAAAAACACATTCAAAAATAGGAAAGGTTTGTATGAGCGGTTATTCATGCCATTTAGAATATGTAATGCACCAACTACATTTATGGTATTAATGAATGATGTATTATTCCATTTTATAGATTAATTTTTTATTGTATATTTTGATGATATAATTTTATATATTTCTACCTAGGAGCATCATATGTCACATTTGAAGCATGTACTAGAAACATTGAAGAAGCGCTAACTGCTACAAAATCTCAAGAAGTGTGAGTTTGCACAAAACATTTTGGTGTATAAGGGGTATGTGATCGGTGGAGGATATTTGATGTTAGATCCTTCCAAGATGGAGGCCATCATGAAATGGTTGATTCCAAATAATGTTTCTAAGCTCAGGATTTTCATTGGGGAAGCACAATACATGAGGAAATTCATAGCCTCATTTTCAGCACTAGAAAAAAATTTCCACGCCATATCAAAAAGTGTCGAGGGTTTCCAATGGGGAAAATTTCAGAAAAGGTATTTATAGGAGCTAAAGAATAAGATCATCCAAGCACTAGTTCTGGCATTAAAACAATTGCAGTGACCCTTTGAAGTGGAGAAAAATGTGAGTGGGTATGTTATGGGAGTCGTCTTCAATAGGGAGGAAGGCTTGTGTGCTACCATTATGAAGTATTTCATGGATAATTTCTTAACTACCCTACCTATGACAAAGAGCTCTATACCATGGTTAAATATGTGAAGAAGATGAAGCAATATCTAATGGGAAAGGAGACAATAATCAACAAAAATCACCAGTCGTTACAATGATGGTAGGCCCAAAGTAAGATATAGGAGACTAGGAATTAAAAGTGGATGGGTTTTTACAATAGTTTCATTTGGTGATCACATATAATAAGGGAAGCACCAAAAAATTGGCCGACATGTTTTCAAGGCCACCCACATAAATTATTATCACTTTGGAGACTCTTATGCACATGGAGCCATTCACCCATGATGCAAACAGAGAAGCATACTCCGAGGATGAGGAATTTAAAGAGGTGTATCAATAGTTGAAAAATGAGAGTCATGTGCACGATGGTGAAAAAATTACTTACTACCATCTAAAGGATGGGTTACTCTAGAGGTTGGATAAATAATGTGTTCCTAAAGGTGATTCATTACATTTGATTAGAGAGAATCATGCCTCCAAGGTTGTAGAGCACTTCAGTGTAGGGAAGACCATGGCTATCTTGTAGAGGTATGTGTATTGGCTCAACATGCAAGAGCGGGTAGATAGGATCATAATAGGATGCATTATTTTTTGTAACAAAAACCCTATAAATATGAAAAGGGTCTATATAATCCCTTACATGTACTTACTGATCCTTGCGAAATAATTTCCATGGACTTTGTGGGAGGTTTACAGACAACCAGGTAGGGATGGTATTACCTACTTTTGGTAGTTGACATATTCAACAAGATGTGTGTTTTAATTCCTCATAAAAATACCACAAACATGCAAGAAGTATAAAAATTGTTCATTGGATGATTCTTGGTTCACTTTTGAATACCAAGGAGCATCATTTCAGACAGGGATAAAAAATTTCTCAATTTATTCTAGACTACATTGTCGAATAAAATAGGCACAAAGATTAAGATATCTAAAGTGTTCCATCCACAGACAGATGGGAAGACAGAAGTAGTCAACAAGACATTGGTGCAGCTTCTCACGAGAGTTAACATGACTTTGGACTCAAGTATGGAGGAAGAGAAAATAAAGGAAATAGTTCGACATCCTCTCCATTTCAATAAGTGGACTGAAAATTGATAAATATACAAAAAGATTATAAAAAAAATAATGTATTTATATAACATTCAGTTTTACCATAAAGAATGCAGTAACACACACACACACACACACACACACACACACACCTTTAATTATATAAAAAAAGGTAAATCAAAATTCGTCAATTTTATTTTAAAATATTATAGTTTAATTCACATCTGTATTCCTCTAGGAGACATTTTCCCCTTCAATTCAAATGTTTTATAGTATCTAAATATATTATAATTTCAACATTTGCGAAAAAATGTTTGGAACTATTGAGCAATAAAAAAATACGTGTATGAATGATACATGATTGAAGAAGATTACAGAACCAAGCTGAGAGGTATCACTTGAAATTGTTTTCTTTTAAAATATTTGATATATTGTTATAATAATATTTATTATTATATTATTTTCTCAATAATTTTTATATCAAGTTTTAAAATTTGATATGCATGTATTTTGATTATTTACATAATTAGCATAACCACATTACTAAATGTGGTTGATATACATCGTTGGAGTCAACTTAATATATGTTATATTATCAATCTAATATGGTAAATTTGTATATTAGTATTAAATTAATATATAAAACATTGTTATTAATGTTGTTAGAAAATTTATTACTTCTAGGCTTTCAATCTATCTGTCAGGTATTTTGTGATACTCTTTTTTCTTGCAAGCCTACTCCAGACTTAGTATATCTAGATCTCCTAGATCGATGCTTTCAGGTTACTCATCGATATGAGTGGGTTGGCTTCCTTTTGGAATAGATCCTTCATTGTGAGAGATTGAATCATAGTTGTCGTCTATCTCCATTTGATTGGGTTGCCAGATTACTAGATCTGAGTCATTGCTGAGTTTAGGAGTGGAGCCTTGAGGGTTCGTTTGAGTTTTGGGGGGTGGGGGGTTGATCAAGGGATTGAAAATACGATCACGGGTGGTGGGTTTAGATTTCACTGTAGCTTGGTGCGAGGATTCTCCTCCAGATAAAGGTTGTTTGGCTAATATATGAAAAATGTTGCTATAGGGAGGGGTAGGGGTTGCTTTGGGGTACACTTTGGGAGCATAGGTAGTTTCCTTGGTGTGCTTTCTGTGGTTGGGGACTTTCATAAAGCCCTCAACATCAATGTTTTCAAGGCTATAAGAACGTTTGGGTGGTTGATTTAATGGACAATCCTAGAAGATATGGCCATGTTCACAACATTTTATACAGCGAAAGGGGACATTCTCATAGTCTATGGTTTGCACCCATTCAAAATCATCATGATAGAGACTTACCGAATCAGTGAGAGTCGTGGCGAGATGCATATATACACAGATTCTCGCATATGAGGTGTATCTTCTGAGTTTGGTTTCTTCAGCAACCTTGATGAACTCTCCTATTCCATTGCCAATGTCCTTTAAGGATTCCTCATCCCAATATTCCAGAGGTAAAGAGTACATTATGATCCATATAGCTGCCTAGTTGAAGTCTTCTATATCTGGGTTGAATCTTTCTATCCAATCCCTGAGATACAATTTTGCAGAGTTGAAGAAGTAAGGGCCTCCATCCAAGATACAATTTTTCCCTTCAATACAGTTAAATATGGCATTAAAGAAGCCTCTTTTCCCTAACTAAAGGGTGACATGTCCCTTTGGTTTCCATTTGGAGGAAATCCATCCCTGCAGGGATTTCTCTGTATGTCAGAATCCTACAAATTTTCCGATAAGTGCATAATATTTCATGTACTTAATCTGAGCATTGATGTGATGGATTGGAAGGTCAATCTTTGTTCATTCTGTAGTGATATAAAGATAAGTGGCCGAGGACACCTTATGCTACTATGTATTCACTAGATTCTCAGTAGTTTTGTTATTTTGCGTAGAGTTTGGTTCTGTCTGCATTCCTGCAGAGTCACAAGATGGGATCTAGGAATATGAATCCTTATTGGCAACATCAGAGTTTCTAGGAGGGATAGGGGTGCTCTCCCCTCCATTTGGAACTATCATTTATCGTACACAAAGTTCGAGGAGTTGTGTTGCTGCTAGGTGTTCTTGAAGCCACCTAAAGGCTAGGAGGAGCCCTAAAGGTTTTCGTTGCAGGGTTTCTGAAATCCTAGGTTTCCATGTGGGAAGCTTCCACCAACGACCTTAACAGGAAGTTACTGGGATGAAAAAAATATATTCAAAGAAATAAAAGAAAGAGGGCGAAGAACAAATTTACAAAGAATGATCATTATAGGAGAGATCCTTGTTGAATCTGGGAGATATCCTAAGTTGACCAAGTTCTAGCAGCCAATTTCCAATATTTATTAATGAAACTCACTTCATGGAACATTCAAGGGCTTAATAGCCTCGTAAAGCACCGTATGATAAAAAATATGATACAACAAGAAAGACCCTTTGTTTTATTTATCCAAAAAACTAAATGCAATAGTAACACCCTCAAATCCATCATTTCTAAGGTATGGTTTCGTTGCAGCACAGTAGCAGTAGACGCTTCGGGTGCCTGTAGAAGCCTAGCCATCACATGGGATTCCCAGATCATCTCCCTCTCTAAATTTCATGGTTCACATAACCTAATACAAGCATCCTTTCACTTGATCGGATCCAACATCCATGGACATATTTGCAATGTATACTTCCCTCAAGACCAACCTCAAAAAATTGCCTTGCTCGATACCATGGATATCCTCAATACTACCAGGCGCCATCCACTCTGGATTGTTGGTGGTGACCTCAACATGGAAATTTTTGGGGATCCAGAGTCAAATTCGACATGGATAGTCACTATTTTAAGGAATTTATTCAAAGAAAATAGCTTATTGACCTTCCTTTCTCCAATGGCATGCACACCTAGAACAGAAAAAATATAGGCACTGAACAAATTGCTTCAAATCTATACCTCTTCCTCATCTCTGATAATTCCGTTCACTAGGGAGGTGACATACACTCGTCCATTCTCCCCTTAACTAGCTCTAATCACTGGTTGATTCTTCTACAATGGCTGCGACCTGGTGCTACTACTAAATGCCCTTTTCGGTTTTAATCCTTCTGGTTAACACATCTACACTTCAAAGGCATGGTCATGAATAGTTGGAGTAGCTTCTCTCCACCTGCAGGATCCAAAACGTATCGATTTCAACAAAAACTCAAAAATCTCAAGTACAAGCTCAAGGAATGGAACCACTCCACCTTCGGGAATATATTTCATCATCAAAAGGATCTGGAAGAAAAAATGTATGAACTCCAATAGCACATTATCATAGAATGAATATCAGAATCCCTTGCAGCATAGGAACAAATTCTCCTCACTAAACTGGATGAGAGAAAACTGCAAGAGGAAATCCTCTAGAATCAGAATTCAAGAATCCGATGGCTAAAACAAGGGGGGAAGAATACAAAATTCTTCCATCACTCAACTATTGAAAGACACATGCACAACCATATTGCGAAGCTCCACAATAGGCAAGGGGAAAGGCTAGAGGAACATGAGGACACAGAAAAGGAACTTCTCTGACATTTCAAGCATATTCTACAAGAGCCCCCTAGAAGTAGACAACAAGCTATCAACAAGGTCACTGAGCATATCTCGAAGCTTATCAATGAATAACCTAATAAGATGCTTCTCCAACATGTTTCCCTACCAGAAGTGGAATAGGCCATGGCTCAACTCAAAGATGGCAAAGCTCCCATTGTGGATGGTTTCACCTCCAAATTCTTTCATCAATTATGTGATCACATCAAATTGGAAGTCTAGGACCTAGTTGAGGAATCTAGAGAAATGCATTGGATTCTCTCTTCTCTCAACGCTAATTTTCTAGCCCTCATCCCAAAAAAGGAACATTGTGTCACCCCTGACAAGTACAAACCAGTTGCATTATGCAATGTCATCTATAAGGTCATTTCCAAGGTCATTTCCAATAGGCTCAAACACCTAATTCTTCTGCTCATCTTGCTGGAACAGAAAGGCTATGTAGAAGGACAACATAAGTTAGATGGGATCATCCTCACTCACGAAGTCATTCACTCCCTGAAACACACAAATAAAGTAGGTATGCTCTTAGAAATCTACCTTTCCAAAGCTTTTGATAAATTAAGTTGGGATTACTTTAACGAGATGCTCACATCCTTTAGATTCTTCCCTTCCTGGACTCGCTGGATCATGAACCTCATTTCCTCCCCCTTCTACTCTATTCTCATTAATGGGATCCCCTCCCCCCCTTTTAGACCCTCCCAAGTTATTCGTCAAGGTGATCCTCTTTCCCCACTCCTCTTTGTCCTAATGGCAGAAAGTCTAGGATGTCTTATTCAAAATGTTGTACACATTCATTCCCTTCAAGGCATCTCCTTACATGATTCTTTGCCCACCACCCACCAAGATTTTTTCGATGAAAATATTTTGTTTGGTCAATCCTTCCATTCAAAAAGCTAATACTCTCAAAAATCTGCTGGACACATTCTTTGATGCCTCAGGTACCTTCATAAATGCTAGAAAATCTTAGATTTTCTTTTTCAATACTTTGTCTCTAACTCAACTCAACATTGCTAGAATCCTTGGATTCTCCATTGCCTCACTACCTACCAAATACCTTGGAGCTCCTTTAATTTAATCTGTGATTAGGCATTCCTCCAAGAAAGAGCTTCTCGAAAAACTTGAGGCTCGCCTCTCCTCATGGACTTATAGATCATTCACTATTTCTAGCCGACTTGTCCTAATCAAAGCAGTCTTGCAATTGATGCCTCTGTATCTCTTTTGTGTTCTAGCAGTGCTAAAATGGGTTCTCAAGAAAATCAAGAATATACATCGCAAATTCCTATGGGGTACGTCCGGACAAAATAGAAAATGGGCTCTAGTAAGGTGGTCAACAGTATGCACTCCAAAAAAAGATGGGGGTCTAGGATTGAGAGATCCATATCACAGCAACGTAGTCATGGGTGCTCACATCTGGCTGAAGTGGCTTTCCAAGCCACACAATCCATAGGCCCACCTATGGACTGCCAAATATGCAAACAACATGTTGCTTGATGATCTTATTAGAATCACTACAGTGGATGTTTGCTCTCTTATTTGGACTGCTTCCAAACAACATAGAACCCTTAGTCAAGATCATAGCTTCTAGGAAGTCAGAGCTGGAAGAACGACCCGTTTTTGGGAGGACTCATGGCAAAAAATGCCCAAAATGACAACTTTATTCCAACGACCTCAGTGGCAAGTGTCCCTCCAAGCTCAACTGGAGAATAATGGATACCAAGGGACTAATAACGGATTAATACTAAAACCACAAGGGGTTATGAAACCAAGGGACTCATTTTATAAACCCAATATGTATAAACCCTAAGATACTATATTGGAAACACTAAAATAAACATTATTTTCCATCATTGAGCATGGTTGGCTATGATTGACCATAGTTGACCATGATCAATATTATAAAATGAAGGAAATGTTATTATAAACCAAAGGGATTAATACTAAAACCCCAATCTATTATGAATCAAAGGGAATATATTAAACCTAAGGAACTAATATTATAAACATAAAGTATATAAACCCAAGGGACTAATAAATCTAATTCAATTATATTATAAACCCAATCGATAATAAAACCAAAGGATTTATTTTAAACAATATGAATAATATTATAAACCCTATCAATATTATTATACCGTAGGAATATGAATCCTTAGATTAATAAACCTAAGGGATTGATATTATAAACCCATGGCACTAATAAACTCAAGGGATCCATATTGTAAACCCAAACTATATAAACCCTTAGATAAATATTATAAACCATAAAACAAACATGATTTAGAACATATGGAAATTGTTTATTTTCAGCTTGAGACAATCTTTGTCAAATGCAGTATTCATCCATGATTTACCATGATCAATTGTCATATTTAGATATTATTTCTCACAATGAGACATTGGATCATGATTGACCATGATTGACGATATTTCACAATGGTTAATTTTCATATTGAGAGAATTAGTTTCAGACTGTGACATTGGACCAATGGTTACCATGGTCATCACAATGTGATGTTGGACCATGCAACAATATTTGACACAATGTTACAATGGTTATTGACCATGGTTGACCATGCATTATTTTCATATTGAGACAATCTTTGTCGAAATGCGACATTTTACCATCGTCGAAAATGGTTGCCCATGGTTGGCTATGATTGACCATGGTTGACCATGATAGATATTATAAACCAAAGGGAATAATAAACCCAAGGAATTGATATTATAAACCCAAGGGATTAATACTAAAACCTTGAGGTATTATGAACCAAAGAGAATAATATTAAACCCAAGGGAATAATATTAGAAACCTAAGGTATATAAACCCTAAGATAAATATTTGAAATGCTAAAATAAGCATCGTTCACCATTATTTACAAGGGCTTTCCATGATTGACCATGGTTGGCTATTATTGACAAGGGTTTTCCATGATTGACCATGGTTGGCTATGATTGACCATGGTTTACCATGATTGATATTATAAAGCCAAGGGATTTTTATTATAAACCTATGGATTAATACTAAAACCCCAAGGGATTATGAACCCAAGGGAATATTACTAAACCCAAGGTATATAAACTGTAAGATAAATATTTTAAACACTAAAAAAAACATGGCTAACCATGGTTGATTTTCATATAGAGATAATCCTTGTCACAATGCCACGATGGACCACGGTTGACCATGATTAACCATGGTTGATTTTCATATCAAGACACTTTTTGTCACAATGCAACATTCAAGCATGTTTGGTCATGATTCACCATCGATTATCATGTTTGAATTTATAAAACATGATAAACCATGCTTGATCAATTTTGACCATGATTTACCATCACTCACCATGATTATCATATTAAGACAATATTTTTCATAATGGCACATTAGACCATGGTTGAGACAATGATTGATTTTCATATTGAAACAATATTTTTTACAATGCGATTTTGGCCAATGGTTGACCATGATTACCCATGGTTGACCATAATTGATTTCATAAGACATGATTGAGCTTTGTTGAATAATATTAAACCAAAGGGTCTAATAATATAGAGCCAAGATATATAAACCATAAGATAGATATTATAAATATTAAATTAAACATGGTAGACCATGGATGACCATGGTTGACTTTCACATTGACACAATCCTTGTCACAATTTGATGTCGCACCATGGTTTACCATGCTTGAAAATGAATTCCTTTCTAATCGAGAGAATATTTGTCACAATGCAACATTGGACCATGGTTGACCATGTTTTATTCTCATATTGAGACAATATTTGTCACAGTGCGACATTGCACCATGGTTGAGAATGATTGAATTTATAAAAAATGGTAGACAATTGTTGACCATGATTGACCATGATTGACCATAGTTGACCATAGTTGACCATTATTGATAATAAACCTAAAGGAATAATATTAAATGCTGGGAATATGAACCCTTACATCAATAAAATTAGGGGATTGATATCATAAAACCAGATTAATAATAAACCACAAGGGATAAAAATTATAAACCCAAGTTATATAAACCCTAAGATAAATAATATATACCTGAAATAAACATTCTTGACCAGGTTTTATTTCCATATTGAGACAATCCTAGTTACAATGTGATGTTGGACCACGGTTGACCATGATTTATTTTCATATCGAGACCATCTTTGTCAGAACACGATCTTGGACCATAGTTCGCCATGTTTGATTCCCATATTGAGGAAATCTTTGTCAAAATGCGACATTCGACCATGGTTGACCATGCTTGGCTATGATTAGTCACGGTTGAGAATGATTGATATTATAAACCCAAGGGAATAGTAAATCTAAGGGATTGATATTATAAACCCAAGGAAGTAATAAACGTAAGGGGTTAATACTAAAACCCCAAGGGATTATGAATATAAGGGAATAGTATTGAACGCAAGGGACTAATATTGTAAACCCAAGGTATATAAACCCTAAGATAAATACAATAAACAATAAAAAAACAACATTGACGATGGTTTATTTTCATATTGATGCAATTCTTATGATAATGTGACATTGGACCATGGTTGACCATGATCGGTTTTCCTATCGAAACAATCTTTGTCACAATGCAACATTGGACCACGTGTTCTCGTGGTTAATTTTCATACTTAGATAATATTTGTCACAATGTGACATTTGACCATTGTTGACAATGATTGACCATGGGTGACCATGCTTGATTATATAAAAGATGGTTGACTATGGTTAACCATGATTTAGCATGATTATACATGATTTTCAAATGGAGACAATATTTATCTTAAAGTTTATATACCTCCTATTTATAATATTAATTCCTTGGGTTTAATATTATTCCCTTGGGTTTATAATATTGATCCCTTGTATTTTTTAATATAATGGTTCATATTCCTAGACTATAACATTATTCAAAGGGCTTATTCCTGAAAGGTTTTATCCCTTTTATTATTGCATAATTTTTTTCAATAATTCAAGTATGGATCGCAAAAGTGTGAAAATTATAAATCTATAGAAACAATTATATATTTTCATTTTATATAGTTAATTATAAATTATAAAATCTATTTATCTTTCATTCTATATAGTTAATTATAAATTGTAAAAGCTACATATTTTAAATTTTATATAGTTAATTATATAAAATAATATTCATTTTTTGCCCTATTCGTTCCTCTTTTTACCCCAAGTGGATGGGGCATTGTTGAGTTTATTTTTTATTTTTAATTTGAATGTAAATTAATAGATCAGATTTAACCTCGGGGAATATAAGTAGAATATGCTTCGTTTGAGTCTTGCATCCATGGTTTTGGAATGAGGGAGAGCGAAGCAATGGAAAAATATGTATTTAATTTTGTAGTAGTGAAATGTTAATTTTTTTAAAACAATTTGTGGTCAAGGATATTTGAAATGAAGCACTCTTCCATTTCCTTCATCACCTATGTATCCCAATGCTTCATCAACGATTTATATTCATAATATTGGTCTCTTGTTCTATATATCTTTCCAAGGTTTGGGATTATTCCATTCAAAGAATGGAACTGATCCAAAATTTCTCTCTCAGATAAGAGTGTGGAACTTACGTCCTCTAATTCCTGTGTCCAATGAAATTTCTGTTACATGTCCTGAAGGATGATGCACTGAGTGAAACTAGAGGTATGTTTCTTTCAAATTTTCTAAAATCCCAAGGTATTATGAACCCAAAGGAATGTTATTAAACCCAAGGGACTAATATTATAAACCCAAGGCATATAATCCCTAAAATAAAGATTTTAACCACTAAAATAAACATGGATGACCATTGTTAATTTTCATATTGAGATAATCCTTCTCACAATGCAACAGTAGACCACGATTTACCATGCTTAAACATGGTTGATTTTTGTATCAAAACAATTTTTGTCACAATGCAATGTTCAATAATGGTTGAGCCTGATTGACCATGGAAGAAAATGTTTGACTTTATAAAACATGGTTGATCATGCTTAACCAAGGTTAAGAATGATTGACCATCATTGACAAATATTATCATATCGAGAAAATATTTTTCATAATGCGATGTTGGACCATGGTTGAGACAATTATTGATGTTCATTTTCAAACAATATTTGTTACAATGTGACACTGGTTAATGGTTGACATTATTACCGACGGTTGACAATAATTGATTTTATAAGACATGATTGAGATTTTTTGAATAATATTAAACTAAAGAAACTAATATTATAAAGACAAGATATATAAACCCTAAGATAAATATTATAAACACAAAAATAAACTTCGTTGACTAGGGTTGACCATGGTCGATCTTCATATTGAAACAATCCTTGTCACAGTGTGACGTTGGACCATTATTGAGCATGCTTGACCATGATTTATTTTTAAATTGAGAGAATATTTATCCCAATATGAAATTGGACCATAGTTTACCATGTTTGATTCTCATATTGAGACAATATTTGTGACAATGCGACGTTGGACCATGGTTGACCATTATTTACCATGATTGACCATAGTTAACCATGAATGATAATAAACCTAAAGGAATAATATTAAACCCCAGGAATATGAATACTTATATCAATAAACCAATGGGATAGATATTTCAAACCTAAGCAAATATAAACCCAAGGGATAAAAATTATAAACCGAAGGTATATAAACCCTAAGATAAATATTATATACCCTAAAATAAATATGGTTGACGATGTTAAGTGTCCATATTGAGACAATCCTTGTCACAATGCGATGTTGGACCATGGTTGACCATGGTTGATTTTCTTATCCAAACAATCATTATCACAATGCGACGTTGGACAATAGCTGGCCATTGTTGATTTCAAATTGAGACAATATTTTTCATAATGCGACATTTTACCATGGTTGACCATGATTCATATTATAAACCCAATGGAATAATAAACATAAGTGATTGTTATTATAAACCCAAGCAAATAATAAACACAAGTGGTTAATACTTAAACCACAAGGGATTATGAATACAAGGGAATAATATTAAATGCAAGGGACCGATATTGGAAACCCAAGGTATATAAACCCTAAGAAAATACTATAAACATTAAAATAAACACCGTTTACCATGGCTTATTTTCATATTGATACAATCCTTACTATAATGTCACATTGGACCATGATTGACCATGGTTTACCATGGTCGATTTTCATATCGCGAAAATATTTGTCACGATGTGACGTTGGACCATGGTTGACCATGGTTGACAATTGTTGATTTTCATATTGATACAATATTGTCACAATGTGACATCAACCATGGTTGACCATGATTGACCATTATTGAACATGCTCGATTCTATAAAACTTTGTTGACTATGATCAACCATGGTTGAAAATGGTTAACCATGATGGACAATGATTTGCCATGATTTTCATATGGAGAGGATATTTATCTTAAAGTTTATATACCTTCAGTTTATAATATTAATTCCTTGGGTTTCATAGTATTCCCTTGGGTTTATAACTCCTTGGGGTTTTAGTATTAATCCATTCGTTTTTTTATTTCCTTGTGTTTATAATATCGATCCCTTGGATTTTTTAATCAAATGGTTCATATTACTAGGGTACAATATTATTGAAAGGGTTTATTCTGCAGAGGTTTTATCCTTTTTTATTATTTCCAAAATTAAATATATTTTCTTTTCCATTTCTTCTCTCTCCCTCGCGCAACAACCATGGATGCGAGACTCATATGAAGCATATTCTAGTTATATTCCATGAGATTAAATTTGATCAATGCATTTAAATTTTAAAAAATAAAAATACAAGGATGCTGCATCAACCTGGGGTCGAAATAGGAACAAATACGGCGAAAAATGAAAATCATTTTTCTTATAATTAACTATAAAAAATAAAAAATATGCATATTTTATATTTTATAATTATTTAAATAGAATGAAAAATAAATATAATTTATAATTTATCATTAACTATATAAAATGAAAAAAAATAATTTTTATATAGATTTATAATTTTCAAGATTCAGTGATCCATACTTGAATTATTGAGAAAAAATTTGGCAATAATAAAAAAGGATAAACCTTTTCAGGATTAATCACTTTGAATAAAATTATAACTTGGGAATATGAGCCCTTATATTAAAAAACCCAAGGGATCGATATTATAAACCCAAGGGAATAAAAAACCCAATGAAAATAAAAACCCAAAGAATTATAAAACGAGGGGAATAGTATTAAACCCGAGGAATTAATTTTATAAACCCAAGGTATATAGACTTTAAGATAAATATTTTCTCCATATGAAAATCAAGGACAATAATGGTCAATCATGGTTAACCATTGTCAACTATAGTTGATCATATTCAACCATGTTTTATAGAATCAAACATGGTCAACCATGGTTGAATGTCACGTTTTGACAAATATTGTCTCAATATGAAAATCAACCATGGTCAACCATGGTGCAACATCACATTATGACAAATATTTACTCGATAATAAACTCAACCAACATCAACCATGGTGCAACATCGCATTATGAAAAATATTGTCTCCATAATAAAATTGACCATGGTAAACCATGGTCCAATGTCACACTATGATAATGATTGTCTCAATATCAAAATCAACCATGGTAAACCATGTTTATTTTCATCTTTATAGTTTTTATCTTAGGGTTTATATACCTTGGATTTACAATATTAATCCCTCGTGTTTAATATTATTCCCTTATATTCATAATCCCTTGGGGTTTTAGTATTAACCCCTTGGGTTTATTATTTCTTTGGGTTTATAATATCAATCCCTTAGGTTTATTATTCCCTTTGGTTTATAATATCAATCATGGTCAACCATGGTATATCATAGCTAAGCATGGTCAACCATTATCAAATGTCACATTCTGACAAATATTGTCTCGATATGAAAATAATACATGGTGAACCATGGTCCAATGTCATGTTGTGACAAATATTTTCTTGATATGAAAAATAATTCATGGTGAACCATGGTCCAACGTCGCATTGTGACAAGGATTGTCTCAATATGGAAATAAAACATGGTCAACCATGTTTATTTTAGGGTATTAAATATTTATCTTAGGGTTTATATATCTTGGGTTTATTATTTTTATCTCTTGGGTTTATTAATCTCTTTGGTTTATAATATCAATCCCCTAGGTTTATTGATATTAGGGTTAATATTCCAAGGGTTTAATATTATTCATTTATGTATATTATCAACCATGGTCAACTATGGAGAACCATGGTCAATCACGGTCAACCATGGTTTAGCATCTCATTGTGACAAATAATGTCTCAATATGAAAATCAAACATGGTAAACCATGGTTTAATTTCGCATTGTGACAAATATTTTCCCAATTTGAAGATAAATCATTGTCAAGCATGGTCAACAATGGTCCAACGTCACATTGTGACAAGGATTGTCTCAATATGAAAATAAAACAAGGTAAAAAACGGTCAACATATTTATTTTAGTGTTTATAATATTTATCTTAGGCTTTATATATCTTGGCATTATAATACCAGTCCCTTTGGTTTAATATTATTAAATGAAGCTCAATCATTTCTTATAAAATCAGTTGTGGTTTGCCATGGTTAATCATGGTTGACCATGGTTACTCATGGTCAACCATTTTCTAACGTTGCATTGTGAAAACATTGTTTCAATATGAAAATCAATCATTGTTTCAACCATTGTCCAATGTTGCATTATTGCAAAGATTATCTCAATATGATAATCATGGTAAGTGATCATCAATCATGGTCAAACTTGGTTAAGCATGGTAAACAATTTTTTATAAAGTCAAACATAATCATCCATGGAAACTCGTGCTAAACTGTTCTTGAACATTGCATTGTGACAAAAATTGTTTTTATATCAAAATCAATCATGGTTAATCATAGTCAACCTGGTCGAGCGTTGTATTGTGACAAGGATTATCTCAATACAAAAATTAATCCTTTGGGCTTATTATTCCTCTGGGTTTATAATATCAATTCCTTGAGTTTATTACTCCCTTTGTTTTATAATACGTATCATGGTCAACCATTTTCAACCATGGTCCAATATCTCATTTCAGCAAAGATTGTCTCAATATGAAAACCATCCATGGTCAACCATGGTCAATAACCATGGTCACATTGTGTGAAAGATTGTCTCATGTTACAATGTCACATTGTGATGACCATGGTCAACCTTGATCCAACATCTTGTTCTAACACAAACTCTCTCAATATGAAAATCAACCATTGTCAATCATGGTCAACCATGATCAACTAGCGTCCAATGTCACATTGTGAGAAAGATTATCTCAATATGAAAATAAAGCATGGTCAACCATGGTTGAATAGTGAGTTATGACAAAAATTGTTTTAATATGAAAATAAACCATCATAATATGTGGCCAATCATGTTTGTTTTAGGGTTTATAATATTTATCTAGTGGTTTAGATAGCTTGGGTTTTCATATCAATCCCTTGATTTTATCAGTGCCATAGGTTTATAACATCAATCATTTGGGTTTATTAATCGAAGGTTTCATATTCCTAGGGTATAATAATATTGATAGGGTTAATAATATTATGTGTATAGTTTAATATAAATACCTTGGGTTTAAAATTCATTAGGTTTATTAATCCCTGGGTTTATATACCTTAGGCTTGTAATATTAGTCCCTTCGTTTTTATAAGATTCCCTTGGGTTCCTGATCCCTTTGGGTTTTAATATTAATCCCTTGGGTTTATAATATTGATCATAGTCAACCATGGTCAATCATATCCAAACATGGTTAGCCATGGTCAATCATAGCCAACCATGGTCAGTCATGGTCAACCATGTTTATTTTAGTGTTTACAATATTTAACTTAGGGTTTATATATCTTGGGTCTATAATATTAGTTCTTTGGGTTTAATATTATTCTCTTGGGTTTATAATCCCTTGGAATTATAGTATTAATCCCTTGGGTTCATGGTCAACCATGATCAATCATAACCAACCATGGTCAAATGTCGCATTTCAAAAACTTTTTCTTTAATATGAAAATAAAACATGGTCACATTGTGTCAAAGACTATCTGATGGCCCAACGTAAAATTGTGACAACCATGGTCAACCTTAGTCCAATGTCGCATTTAGACAAATATTGTCTCAATATGAAAATTATTCATCATGAACCATCATCAATCATCGTCAACCAGTGTCCAATGTCGAATATAAAAATCGATCATGGTCAACCATTGTTGAATAATGCATTGTGACAAAGATGGTCTCAATATGAAAACTAACCATCGTTATCCACGGTCAACCATGTTTGTTTTAGGGTTTATATTATTTATTTAAGGGTTTATATAGATTGGATTTACCATATTAATATGTTGGGTTTATTAGTTCTTTAGGTTTATAATATCAATCCCTTGGCTTTACCATATTAATCTAAGGTTTCATATTCATCAGTTATAGTAATATTGATACGGTTTATAATATTATTCCTGGGGTTTAATATAAATCCCTTGGGTTTACAATCCATTTCGTTTATAATATAAATTCATTTTGTTTATTAATCCCTTGGGTTTATAATATTAGTCCCTTAGGTTTAACAATATTCCTTTCGGTTCATAATCTCTTGTGGTTTTCATATCAATCCCTTGGGTTTATAATAATAATCCCTTTGGTTTATAATATCAATGATGGTAAACCATGCTTAATCATAGTCAGCCATGGTCAACCATGCTTATTTTAGTGTTTAAAATATTTATGTTAGGGTTTATGTACCTTGGTTTGATAATATTAGACTCTTGGGATTAGTATTATTCTATTTGGCTCATAATCCCTTAGGGTTTTAGTAATAATCCCTTGGGTTTATTATTCCCTTGTGTTTATAATATCAATCCATTAGGTTTATTATTCCCTTTGGTTTATCATATCAATCATTGTAGATCATTGTAAATCATAGCTAGCCATGGTCAACCATGGTCAAATGTCACATTTCGACAAAGGTTGTCTCAACATGAAAATAAGTCGTGGTAAACCATGGTCACATTGTATCAAATATTATGTCACAGTCCAAAGTCACATTGTGATGACCATGGTCAACCTTGGTCTAGTATGAAAATCAACCATCGTGGACCGTCATCGATCATGGTCAACCAGGGTCCAGTATCACATTATGAGAATGATTCTCTCAATATGAAAATCAATCATGGTCAACCATGGTTCACTAGTGCATTGGGACAAATATTGTCTCAATATCAAAGTCAACCATTGTCATTCCTGGTCAACCATGTTTTTTTAGGGTTTATAATATTTATCTAACAGTTTACGTAGCTTGTATTTATTATTGCCTCGGGTTTATAATATCAATCCCTTAGTTTTATTAATGTAAGGTTTCATATTCCTAGGTACAATAATATTGATAGGGTTCTAATATTATTCATAGTGTATAATAATAATAATTATTTTATTATGAATAATTATTAATTAATAAATAAAAATAATTATGTTATTATTATTAATAAATAATAATTATTTTTATTTATTAATTAATGTTAAAATAATTAACAATAATTAATGAATTATTTTTTTATATTCAATTATTAATAATGAATGAATCAACTATTTAATGATTTAATTAATATTAATAATTTGGCTTCTGTGACTCATCAAACGTATATAAAATATTTCGGTGATCATCACATTTGAGATTATCACCAAAATATTTTATGTAGATTTAATTAATAATTAAAATAACTATTTATTATTTAAATAATTAACAATATTTATATTAATAAATATAACTAACAATATTAATAACAATATTTAATATATTAATTTAATATTAATATATGAATTTAAAATATTAGATTGATAATATAGAATATATTAAGTTGACATGTATATCAACAACATTTATTAATGTGGTTGTGCTAGTATATAATAATAATTAATTATTTTAAATAATTAAATATATTTTTAATTTAATAATTGAAATTATATAGTTTAATCTAATAATAATTAGAAATTAATTAAAATTGAAGTATTTTATTATTATTATTATTATTAAATATAATTATTTCTTGTTATTATTATTATTTTAAAATTATTTTTTTCTTCTTATTATTTTATATTAAAAATATTTTAAGTATTAGGAGCTTTCACACTTCATTATATTAGATATCATTTTGAATAAGCAATAACTTTTTGAAATTACTAAAAAAAATATTTAAAATAATTAATTTTTGTTATTATATTAATTATTATTCTAGTATTTTATTATTTTAGATCTAAGACTTTTGTCATCCATAATGTGGATAGAAACTTTTTCGTATTAATCACATCATTAGGATTTGGTCAAAACAATATTTAATAACAATATTTAACAATATTAACCCTTGAGAGTGTGAGCTTATGTGATCCGTTTCATATTAAAATAAATCTTTCGAGAAATCACATGAGAAATTTTAGAACCAACGCATTTCGAGCTACTAACTATAGTTCATCATCAGGATACTGAAGACTCACTGATCCGACTATCATATTTATATCATGCAGAGAAGAGAAATGGTCAAAACCTTAGGAAAAATTATAAATGTTAAATTATAATTTTTCCTAAGGTTTTGATCGTTGTTCTTTTATGCATGATATAAATATGATAGTTGGATCAGCGAGTCTTCAGTATCCTGATGATGAATTAAAGTTAGTAGTTCAAAACGCGTTGGTTCTAAAATTTCTCATATGATTTCCCAGAAGATTTATTTTAATCTTAATCCTAATGATGTGATTAATCCAAAAGATTTTCTATCTGTTTTATTATTTTTAATTATTTACTTAAAAATATATTATGTTATATAATTAATTATAAATTATTAATAATAATTAAGTATATTTTATTTATTTCATTTTAAATAGTTAATTATAAATTATAAAATCTTTATATCTCACTTTTTGTATGGTTAAATATAAATGATAAAATCTACATATTCTTCATTGTTCTGTATATGAAATTAATATAAAGGAAATAGTTAATTTCCTTTTTTTTTATATCAAAATTTACAATTTATGTGAACTCAAAATTTCTTTATTGATAATGTTGGCATAAGAAATAATACTAGCACAACCACATTAATAAATGTAAATGAAAAACATTGATAGACATATATCATTCTCATGCACAACCACATTAGTTAAAGTGGTTGAAGAACATCGATAAACATATTATTATTATTATTATTTATTATATGTTAAAAACTAATATTATTGTATTTCAATAATATTATTAATAATATTATTAATTAATTATTATTATTAATATTAGTTCCTAATAATTAACCCATTAATAAATAATATAAATATAAAGAAGTAATAATTAAGATATTAATAGTTATTAATCAACAATTACAATAATTGTTAAAAACGAGCACCACTATATTTATATTAATAATAAGCATAACAATAATTAATATATAATCATTATTTTATAATTATTAATTTTAATTATAATTATTAGTTATTAACATTTTAATTATTAAATATCAGTTATTATTATTTATGATTTATTAAGATTTTAATAAATTAATAATAATAATAACTAATAATAATAATAATTAATAATTACTTATAAATAAACAGTATTAATTGTAAAATAGAATTAATTAATAATAATAATAAATATCAATTGATTCATTAATTAATATTAGTTAATTAAAATTAATGTTTATTATGATTAATTATTGAATTATTAATAATAATTATAGGGAAAATAATAATTAATTATTAATAATAGATATTTAAAATAATTTATTATTATTATTATTATTAATTTTTGAATTAATACTACTATTAATTAATTAATTATAATATCTATAATCATTTTAGATCTTATACTTTTGTTATCTACATTGTAAATAATAATGTCTTTCAAATTATTCACATCATTACGATTTGGTCGACATTTCGAACCAGCTAATGTGTTTCAACTAATGTAGTTAATGTCTTACAGATGAACCACGTTAGTTGGTTTGAAACGTTGACCAAATCTTAATAATGTGATTAATGTGAAGGATATTATTGTTTGTAATAATTATTAATTATTATTTATTAATACTAAATATTTATTTACTAAATAATATTTATTTATTAATAATAAATAATGAATATTATAAACACTATAATAAATATGGTTGACAACGATTGATTTTCATGTTGAGAAAATATTTCTCACAATGTGATGTTGGACCAAGGGATTGATAAACCTAAGGGAGATGAACGCCTCAATTGATAAACCCAAGGGATTCATTGTATAAACCCAAGGGACTAATTCTAAAATCCCAAGGTATTATAAACCCAAAAGAATAATTTTAAACCCACGGGATTAACAGTATAAACGCAAGATATATAAACCGTAAGATCAATATTATAAACCCAAAGGATTAATATTAAAAACCGAAGGGAAAAATATTCAACCCAAGGGATAAATATTATAAATCGTAAGTATATAAACCCTAATATAACTATTATAAACCCTAAAGTAAACATGTCTAGCCATGGTTGAGCATGAATGATTTTCATATTCACACATTCTTTTTTGATGTTGTACAATACTTGGCCATATTTTGCCATCATTGATTTTCATATTGGCACAATGTTTGTGAAAATGCGACATTGCACCATGGTTGAGCATGGATGACCATGGTTAACAAAATGTGACGTTGAACGATCAGATAAAATTTGCCACAATGTTATCGTGGTTATTGACCATGGTTGACAATGATTCATTGTATTGTCGATAGAATCTTTGTCACAATACTTCGTTGGAACATGGTTGATTTTCATGTTGAGACAATGTTTGTCACAATGCAACACTGGACCATGGTTGAAAATGGTTGACCAAGATTGATTTTCATATTCATAAAAGTCTATTATAAACCCAAGGTAAAAAAAATCTAAGATAAATATTATAAACCCTAAAATAAACATTGTTGTCCATGGTTGACCACAACTAATTTTCATATTGACAAAATATTTCTCCGAATGCAACTTTGGACTATGGTTGATTGTGATTTATTTTCATATTGAGACAACATTTGGCACAATTAGACATTAGAAAATGGTTAGCCATGGTTGACCATGTTTGATTTTGATATTGAAACAATATGTGTCACAACGCGACGTTGGACTGTGGTTGACCTTGGATGTCTATGGTTGGCCCTAGATGTCCATGGTTGACCATGGATGTCTATGGTTATCTCAATGCATAATTGGCCTAAGAGACAATATTTGTCACAGTGTGACCATAAACCATAAAATAAACATGATTGACCATATTAAAAACCCAAGGGACTAATATTAAAAATGAAAGGGATTAATATTAAAAACCTAAGGGATTATAAAGCCAAGGGAATAATATTAAACCAAGGGATAATTTTGAAACCTAAGGTATAAAAGCATTAATATAAATATTATTAAATCTAAAATAGACATGGTTGACGATGTTCTACCATTGATGATTTCATATTCACACAATCCATGTCAAAATGCGATGTTAGACTATAGTTGACCATGACTAATTCTCATATTGAGACAAATTTTTGCACAATGCAATGTTGGACAATGATTGGCCATGGTTCATTTTCATATTGAGACAATCTTTGTCACAATGCAATGTTGGACGATGGTTGACCAGGGTTGATTTTCATATTGAGACAATCTTTGCCACAATGCGACGTTAGACAGTGGTTTTCAGAATGTGACGTTGGAGAAAGAGACAATGTTTGCCATAATGTGATCACGATTATTGACCATGATTGACCATAATTGATTGTGATGTTGAGACAATATTTTTCACAATCTGACGTTGAACCATGGTTGATTATGGTTGATTTTCATATTGAGACAATCTTTGTCACAATGTGACATTGGACCATTGATTACCATGATTGATTTTTATTATGAGAAAAAGGTATTATAAGCCCAAGGTATAGAAACCCTAATATAAGTATTATAAACCCTAAAATAAACATGGTTGACCATGGTTGACAACATATGATTTTCATATTGAAACAATCTTTCTCGCAATACAACATTGGACTATGGTTGGCCGTGATCGATTTTCATATTGAGACAACCTTTAGCACAATGTGACGTTTGAAAATTGTTGGTAATGATTGACCATGGTTGATTTTCATATTGAGACAATATTTTTCACAATGCAACGTTCGACTAGGGGATTGGTAAAACCAAGGGATATGATCACTTCGATTAATAAATCCAAGGGATTAATTTTAAAATGCCAAAGTATTATATACCCACGGAAATAATACTAAACCCAGAGAATTAATATTATAAACCCACAACGTATAAACCCAAAGGAATAATACGCTGAAAAAACTAATATTAAGATTTCAAGAGATTATATATATATATAAGCGATATATATATATATATATATATATATATATATATATATATATATATATATATATATGATAAATTCCCAATCTTAGTTTATTTGTAATATTCTCTTTATAAAAGTTACCTTTATTTTTAACAAACAAAATACAATTTATAAAGATTGTCTTTTTTGGCTTAAAATGTTATTAGAATTTATCATAAAATGTTATTAGAATATATGATAATAATAATTGAAATAAAATCTATTAAAGTAATGAAATTAATTTAACAATAATACCAATGAATAATGGACGGGCACCTTAAATGTCTTAATAATACTCTGTGAATGCAACGCATTTAGTTTTCTAAACCTACCTTGGGTATAATGGAAAATTATGAGTTAAAAACACTGGAAATATAATATATCAACCCACAGGTTTGGAGTTATTGATATCAATTTTATAAGAAAATGACCAAAAAAAATAAAATTACTTAATAAGTATAATTGGTTATTATTAAAAAATAATTAAATAATTATAAGTAAAATAAAGATGCAACATTGAATTAGAGAATATATATTTTCATCATAAAAAAATATATGAATGTTGAGAGTTTTTTGGAGAATTATGTGTATTGTTGGTTAAGTCTAAGGCTTTATAGTGAACACTTCACCATATTATAAATTTATAGATGATTTTTATTATGAATATTATTAAAAAAATTATTACATATTTTTACAAAGATTATAATGATAAATATTTATAATATAAAAATCTTTATTAAATAATAAATAAATTCACTCCAGCAAAATTGCCAGCGTCGCTCCCTTGAGGCTTAGGCGATGAAAAATAATATTTATGGTAACTTGCAGAGCCATGACGATGACCAAATCTATATGTTGAGCCGCTCCAGAAAAGACGTGGCCACCAAATCCAGTAACAAGAACAATAAATATGTTTCGACGACCTCAGAAATAACCCTTTCCTGCCCCCAAATGAACCAAATTCTCTATTTCCTAATAAGAATAGATACTGTGATCATGATCCAGTTTGGATTATCAATACATAAGACGTTTAATAGTGTTTCGAATTAAATACGCACCACAAATTCTTCGTAGGAAGCTGCTAAAGCCAAGATGTCGGTGCAAGAAACTACTTCGTTATATTTATCTTCCATTTCTTCATTGATTTCGTTGGTGATCTCGAATGACTTGATTCTGAGTGTGACATATGGAGTAGATTCCTGCTCACTCGGGTCACTACAAATTCCGTTTAGCAAGATTGAGGCGTTGCAACCCTGCCAGAAAATTAAACACAGTAATACACAAATATGTCTTCCACCCCTGCTTGTAATCCTGCAATTTCACCTTAGAGTCCTTCGACTTCTTCAATCTCAAATTTTCTTCCCATCGCTTCGCACTGCTTCATGGGACAACCATCGCGATAGCCATTGATCAGGATTAAGGCGAAGAATAAATCTCACATCTCCTTCCACCAGAACTTAAAATAAATATCCCTATCGACGAACAATGAATAAAATAAATATTTCAATGACATTGGAGAAATTTTATTTTAAATGATGAATAAACTTAAAAATAAAATATCATTGCGAGCTGATTTAAAATATAAATAAAATATAAATAGAAAGTGCCATGTTCAATTACGTGAACAACTCACATTTTCCCAGATTATTATTGAAAATAACTATTCATTTATTTATTTCAAGTTTGATTTTTGTATTTATATTTTAAATATTTAAATACTGTATTTTTTTATTAATTATTTTGAATAAATAATTATAATATTTATAAAAACTATTACATGTGATTAATAAATTTGAGTTATTATTCACTATTTTTAAAGTTTTCATTATTTTAAATAACGACTAAACTTAATATTTATACTTCATGCGGAAAATTTTATATGAAATCATCAATAAATTTAATATAAATATATTATTTTCATGTCATTTAGCAAATTTCTGAAAATATAAATAGAAAGTCTCATGTTCAATTGGTTGAACATCTAATAATTTCCCAAAAAATCAATGACAGATGTACATATTATATTCTTTTATTTTTCATGAACTTGTTTAAAGAAACATATAATTATCTTCACTTAACAAAAATCCCAAGGCGAAGGAGCCTCTTTAAATTATAATTGATTTTTTTTTATAAAATATTACATGCTTTTTTCTTAGTAATCATCAACTTTCCACATTTATTGAAATTTTTAATAATGTTTCGATTATTTAAAACGATAAATAATTTCGAAGTCCTCTCTTGAAATTTTTAAATATCTAACATTTCTCAAGAAAACAATGACAAAAGCACACATTATGTTATCTTTCATGAAATTTTCAAGATAAAATATAGTTATACATCAAATCAAATCCTAAATGACACCACTTACACGAAAAATTTGAAATTCCACATGTAATTAGACAACGCATTTAGGTTTAACTTTTATATTCACATAGAATATGCAACTATATCTGACTATTTAAGATATATATCGAACTATTTACGATACTGAAGAAAGATTATATTGAATACTTTTCAACTCAGGCAAGGAAATATTGACTAAAAGAAACAACTTAAGGAATCTACCAAATTTGATAGCTTATATAAGATGCCGACTTGTATAAATAATGACTTTAAATATTTTTGTAGTCGATTAAGCCTCTAGTTTTACATGATTTTTCTTTAAAAAAATAATAATAATATTAATATAGTATTTTTATTTCATTTAGTGGTTATTTATCACACTAGCTATTTAAGTAATTTGACGTGATTTCATAGATACTACTTACTGACTACACTTTTTATTTCCCTATTGTTAAAAAGGAAAAATAGGTGTGAATTTTGGTTTATTACTTGTTTGAAATTTTTAGACATTACCACATCTCAACTATAATGTTTCAGAATTATATATATATATATATATATATATATATATATATATATATATATATATATATATATCATTAAAATTTAAAAAAAAAGTATTTATTATTTAATGTTATTTATTAATATAATTTAGCATTTAAAAATTCAAATTATTACAATAAAATGAAAATGTTGTAAAACTATATAAAAGAATCTAGAAAATAAAGATCTCACCATGGGTATAATGATTACACATTATGCACCACGAAATATAATATGATAAAACCTAACCAAGAGGTCAGGGTTATGTCTCTTTTCTACTCATATATTAAATTCAAATACAAAGTAATATGATATTACTATGCACTTATCATATGTCATATGATATTACTATGGAGTTATGATATGTGCAGTTGTGGATGCGGGAATGCATTATAATTTCTATATCGAAACCTTTAATATCACACTTGCATTCTAATTTCTATATCAAAACCTTTAATATCACACTTATTAACCTACCGCACGCAGTAGTAACAAATGGATTTGGTGTTGACCTTCCAATTTTTTTGTTGACTAAAAATTAATCTAACAATATGTAATGTGGACATTAGGAAATGGATTATTGATTTTTTTTTGGTTCTTAATTGCTGCGGGGGGTAGGGATCCTATTGCACCATCATTATGTGCACCGTGATCATATCGTGTACCTCTATTATAAGCCCGCTTGTGTACGATTCAACGCAATTTAACACCATTCGAAAAATTAAGAACCTACAATGGTAGCTTTCACCTTGCAAACCGATTCAGTGCATGTAGAAGCAATATTCCAGATCCAAAGCAAAAAAGTTGGCCACTCACGGATACGAAATTCAAATAGATACACTGTCACACGTCTTCTCCACACAAAATATCAACACATGAACCGAAAAATATTATTGTAAAAAAAATTATTTTTTTTATATTTCCTCAACCAATGAATATGCAACCATTTATTATTTTTCGTTAACCAATCAAGGTTCTTTATAAATTTGTGTAATAAAATTTAACGATATTATCTATATCCTATATGCTATCATATGATTTGTCCTAAGTTACACAATGAATACTATATTTATCAACATATTGAATCATCCTTGGTCTAAACATTCCACACAACATTATACTTCAGCATTTATAATAATCAGAGTTTGGACAAGCTAGTTATAATGGGATTAATGTGGCGTTATCTGTCGCTACACGTCATGTTTGGCATTATGGATTTAACCTAGCATTGAAGGACACGATCTCACTCCTTATTTTCTTCGCGTCGATGGAACCTTCACGATGGTGCTCTTTCACTGACAGTTGTCGATTTGTGATTCAACATGTGTCTCCTCCTTGACAATTGATGGCTAACCCCTGGTATCAGATGGCCGAAAGATCATTGCGGAGGGGTAAGCTAACTAATCCTACCTTCGATGTGCACATACGCTCATTCTGCCTCCGCGATTTCGATGCTCTACAACTATTTCTTGTTTCTGGTGATACCAACTTGGTTGCAAGCACTGTTTCCATCCAATGCAATATACAACTAGCGTACCGAATTTCCGTTGTGTTTTATTGTGATTTTTTGCTCTTATGGGGGCCCTTGCTACTCAAAGGGTTCCCAAACCCTTCACCTATTCCTCCGAGGCTTCCAC
Organism: Pinus albicaulis; assembly: GCA_034641835.2. Lineage (NCBI taxonomy): Eukaryota > Viridiplantae > Streptophyta > Pinopsida > Pinales > Pinaceae > Pinus > Pinus albicaulis. The sequence continues at coordinate 483,452,274 of CM076574.1, forward strand.
ACTCCAGCTTATGGGCGTGAATTATAGCCTCACTTATATTATAAGAAATTTATCTGGTTCCTTTTATTTATGGTTATGTTATTATTCTCCTATAACAAAGTTAACCTTCATTCATCCCAACATTTATTTTGGTTATTTGTATAGAGAAACCACCCGTCCCCAGCAGAGGAAAATTCACCCGCTTAACCAAGGTATATACCTGAAAAATAAGCGTTGCGTTTTCAGTTTTTAAAATGAAACCCTGCCAATACTCTCTGTGTTTCTTGCACGATTATTCTACAAAATACATCTCATGTTTTCCTTTAGGTTATGAGTTAGAAATGCTACTATGCTCGGAAAACAAGGTGTTGTTCCTTTTATTGTGCTAAGTCATCCCATTTCGGGATAGGATGTTTCCAATTGTTTAGAGAATTATACTAGGTTCCAGTGACAAAGTTATTTTGATGTACTAGAAAGACACAGTAAATTATGATGATAAATGTTACTTTCTTTTTTTATTGTGAGAGTTTACTCTCTTTCGATAATTTATCTATAACTGTGATTTTTTATTTTTACCTGTGTTGGCCTTGGCCACTGAGAACTCAATAAATATATGATGGTGGATACTTGTTAGACTAGATGTTTCTGAATTCTTGTTCACAGTACTGCAACCCTTCAGGGTAGCTCTAGCTTACAAGACTGTTCGGATATATATATATATATAAGTTTTTTTTTTCATTCCTAGTTTATTTGAATATCATACTTATAGTTTCTATGCTCGTTGAACTGTTGTAGTGTTTACCTTTGATGTTGAATAATATGAAGCACAAATAGAAACGCCTTACCATTGTTTTAGTCATTCATTCGTGCATATAGATTAAGGCTGGTTTGTTCACTCATTAACTCATAATTTACCCTCCATAGCCCTGAAGATCGAACACATTCCTTGTTTTTCAATTGAAGTCCCGGTCTCAATCCCTCGGCAGTTTTTCCCTTATTCATACATCTGAAAATGTTTTTAATGATAATTTAGTTTCCATGTTCATAAATTTAATTCATGATTCTGTTTTTTGTTCTCATATATGCCTAAATTTTCTTTCGCTTGAACCGACTGATTATACATCGTAGTCTTCATGTTACCGGTTCATGTTTGTGCAAAGATTTCCTCGTTATTCTTTTTTTTTACATAAACAAGGGTTCTCTTTGCTTTTAAATATTTCCCTTCTACATGTTGAGGTCTCCTACCTCAGTAACCGGTTAACATAGATGCCTATCCTTATTTCTTTTAAGGAACTCCATTCACGGTGAAGCCCAAGTAGGGAATTGCTATCAGTATTATTCTAGTATTGTTTTCACCCAAAGAAAAACTATTTTTTCACTCCATATTATTGCTAAACTTGTAGATAGTTATTGGCCAGGTTTTTTGTATTTATCTTTGCTAGAACAAAATTTTATTCTATGGGTTCTATGCTTACACAAAAGAAAGCTTAGGCACTAATAGTGTCCAACTACTGGCATCATAGTTATTGATAAAATTATATATATATATATATATATATATATATATATATATATATATATATATATATATATATATATATATATATATATATATATATATAACATTCCTAACAACAAAATTTAAAGAATAGGATTATATGTGCTTTAGCCTAATAAATATCATAGAGCTATCTGATCCTCCCAACCTTCTCAAGGAGTGATTACGTCTTCTTTTACTCAAGGAGTTCCTTGCTTTACATATTTTGATTTGTCACAACAGAACAACAGTCTAGCCATCAACCAGTCGGGTCTAGGATGCTCCACTGGCTCCATGTCCAGCTCGAGAGTGTCCTTATAGTAAGTTTCCTACCATCATAGAATTATTTTCCTTTTTGTCTCTTCCAAACTTCTCTTAAGAAAACAAGAAAACAAGAACATCGAACCCATTCCTTTCTTTTGATTTTCTATAAATCCTAGGAATGTTGTAATTGTTTGCAACTGTCTCAACTGCCTAGGGCTAAAATTTGTTACCAACCAGCGCTGCATTTTTATTCGTAAAATAGTTATTATATTAAAAATAAATAAAAATAAACTATATTCACAGGTTTTCCGCCATTATAGGACATTTTAAATAAGTTTATACGAGCTAATTAACAACAGTAAAATTTAAATAGTCTTGAACAACAAGAAGGTTACATAAACGCAATAATATTAATTGGGCACAATTTGCACATACTTGTTCACTTTTATATTCCTTGTTATAAATTTTTTATTAACCCACATTCTAAATTTCCAAAATATATGAAGCATATCCTGATCCAGGCAATATCTTTGTGTGTAAATATATTGAATTTTGATTTTAAGATACTTATTAACTAGTGGAAAACCATGAGTTTTATTATACTATTTTAAAATATTAAAATAACAATTATTTTATTTCTATTTAGCGTTAAAATTTTACATAGAATAGAATATTTAGTACAAATATAAGACAAAAATATAGTTAATTTATTTAAGTAATCAATGTTTGCTATGTGATTAGTTCTGAAGATGTTAAAAATTGATTGAAGATTTATAATCAAATTAATCATGATAAAAAATTATAATGAAAATAATTTAATTTTTATAATATAATTCATCTTTTCCTCGCCCGTCTATTTTATTTTTATTTTATGCTTCAATGATCGAATATTTAATGTATGATCTTCAAACAAACAAAATATCTCACTAGTCATTTTTGGATATTTTTTCGTGTAACATAACCGGAGTATTTTCGACTAATCCTATTTATCTGGATAGAAATTTGAGAATTATAATATCACATTTTCTTTTCAACATTTTGCACTCTCATTCACATAAATGAAGGTTACATACTTGTTCACTTTTATACTTTCACATACTTGTTCACTTTTATATTTCACATACTTGTTCACTTTTATATTCCTTTTTATAAATTTTTTGTTAACCCACATTCTAAATTTCCAAAATATATGAAGTATATCATGATCCAGGCAATATCTTTGTGTGTAAATGTATTGAATTTTGATATACTTAGTAGCTAGTGGAAAACCATGAGTTTTATTATACTATTTTAAAATATCAAAATAACAAATATTTTATTTCTATTAACGTTAAAATTTTACTTCGATTCGAATATTTAATACAAATATAAGACAAAAATATAGTTTATTTATTTAAGTAATCAATGTTTACTATGTGATTAGTTCTCAGGATGTTAAAAATGGATTGAAGATTTATAATCAAAATAATCATGATAAAAAATTATAACTAAAATAATTCAATTTTTATAATATAATTAATCTTTTCCTGATCCATCTATTTTATTTTTATTTTAAGCTTCAATGATCGAATATTTAATGTATGATCTTGAAACAAAAAAAATATCTCACTAGTCATTTTTGATTATTTTTTCGTGTAACATAACCGGAGTATTTTCAACTACTCCTATTTATCTGGATAGAAATTTGAGAATTATAATATCACATTATAATTTTTATGATCTGTAATGTTGAGAAGTGTAGGTCAGGAAATAGAAACATTATGTATAAACTCTTGATTTCATAAGTTAGATTGTGTATACGACTTGAGTCTTTTGAAGTGATCAATCGAATTGCGTATAAGATTGAGTATTTGAACTATTTTTTAAAGAATGGAACTCTGAATTCAATGCTAAAATATACAGTTTATTAAATCCATTTTACTAGGTAAATGTTTTTTTCCTTTGTATTCTTAAGCAAGAAGCAAGATCTCCACGCAAAGGATGTCTTCCAATGATTCTCACTTAGGTGGCAATGACTTTGTAATTTCTTTGATGAAATTTAAATTTTTTGAATGTTTTTATTGCATTACTTCCAAAATTTACATTTATGTTTATTCTTAATGTTATTTTCAATGTTATTGTTAATGTTAAATTTCAATATTGATGTTTATTGTTAATGTTCTACATTACTATTTCATGTTAATGTTTGTTTCTAATATTAATTATTTTAGCTATTTTTTATGTCATGCTTTCTGATTATTATGTCCTAATAATGTTGAAAATATTCACATGAACAACAATATTAGAATATTTACATTAATGTTACTCCTGTACAATTTACATTAACATTAATTTTAGCATTAATGTTAATTCTATGTCAATATTAAGTCTAATGTTAGCTCTAATGTCACTACTAACATTCACGTCAATCTTTACTTCACTGTTAAAATTATTTCCAACTTATGAAATTATATTCTTAGCATGAACCTACGATAAATTTATTTCCAAATTATGAAAGTTTCTAGTTAACATTAATGTTAACCTGACTATTAAGGTTAACATTAATATCGAAAACAAATTTACAAAAGATTTCGCTGATAAAGACTTCGTTAATACATTCTTCGCAATATTCTTTTCATTAATGTGAAATCGAACTTTTGGTAATCCTTATGAAATGACAACCGCCGTTCCAATCCAGTCGGCATTCCAATGCTTACGCTTGGCAGCCAAATTTCCAACAGACCCGACATGTGCCCAACCGACTTCTCAAATTTATTTTTTAGATCGAACGTTTCCATTTTCTTTTCAACATTTTGCACTCTCTTTTAGAACGTATAGTACTCATTTTCCTCAGATCCACTCATCCATCTTTCAGACGAAGCATATTATTCGCATATTCCATCCACATTCAATCACAACACTTGTTTTAAAATAAAAATAAAAATCCTTCACATATACTTACACCCGAACATAAAATATATTTTCCTTTTCGAAAATTAAAATACCAAAAAAATAGGGCTGAAATTTGTTACCAACCAGCTCTGCATTTTTATTTGTAAAATAGTTATTATATATATATATATATATATATATATATATATATATATATATAATAGGTTCACATGTTTCCTTTTAGGCCATTATAGGACATTTTAAATAAGTTTATACCAACTAATTACCAACAGTAAAATTTAAATAGTCTTGAACAACAGCAACGTTACGTAAACCCAATAATATTGATTGGGCACAATTTTCACATACTTGTTCACTTTTATATTCCTTTTTATAATTTTTTTATTAACCCACATTCTAAATTTCCAAAATATATGAAGCATATCCCGATCCAGGCAATATCATTGTGTGTAAATGTATTGAATTTTGATTTTAAGATACTTATTAACTACTGGAAACCATGAGTTTTATTATACTATTTTAAAATATTAAAATAACAATTATTTTATTCCTATTTAGGGTTAAAGTTTTAGATGGAATATTTAATACAAATATAAGACAAAAATATAGTTTATTTATTTAAGTAATCAATGTTTACTATGTGATTAGTTCTGAGGATGTTAAAAATTGATTGAAGATTTATAATCAAAATAATCATGATAAAAAATTATAATGAAAATAATTTAATTTTTATAATATAATTAATCTTTTCCTGGCCCATCTATTTTATTTTTATTTTACGCTTCAATGATCGAATATTTAATGTATGAGCTTCAAACAAACAAAATATCTCACTAGTCATCTTTGGATATTCTTTCGTGTAACATAACCGGAGTATTTTCGACTACTCCTATTTATCTTGATAGAGTTTTAGAATTATAATATCACATTATAATTCCTATAATTTGTAATGTTGAGGAGTGTGGTCAGGAAATAGAAACAATATGTATAAACTCTTGATTTCATAAGTTAGGTTGTGTATATGACCCTAGTCTTTTGAAGTGATAAATCGAATTGTGTATAGGACTGAGTATTTGAACTATTTTTTAAAGAATTGAACTTTGAATTCAATGTTAAAATATAGAGTTTATTAAATCCATTTTACTAACTAAATGTATTTTTTCTTTACAATATTATTATAGACTTCTCTTTAACGATTTCTGTTATTTCATTCATATTGTTGACAGAGATATCGTCCAGACCTATATTTATCTGATGTGATATCTATTGTTCGAATTAAATAATGGTAGGTTTACCTTTACCAAGCAGTCATCTTGAGGCAAGACTATGCCTAGGCTGCCAATTAGTTGGCTTGACCATGGCGCTAATCTGGTCTCAATGACTGACTTCTTCAACTGGCTCCTATAAACCCTCAATTATAACCTTGAGCATCCATTATTATAATCCTACTTTGGGTTTATTACACCATTCTACTTGTTTGTGAAAAGTATTTGAAATCATAATTATTCATTCGTAGCTCTATTTTAAACTGTTTATTCCAAATTTGTTTATATCTGTTAATAATTCCATATCTCACAAACTTCTAAAGAAACAGTTGTAATTGTAAAATAATATTTTAAAAAATTGGTAATAAAGTATAAGGATAATTATATTAACGTTATCTAACCTAACATTTTATGCAACACAGGATAACAATTCTACCTGGAGAAGGTTATTCTTCCAAATCTATCTCCACTGATAGAATCAAACTCGGGCACGATGAAATCCTCTAGACCGAAGCTATTCAGTGAATTGTGAAATTGTAGCATATAAAGAGCCAAAAAGTTGCTACAATGTATCCACATTGGAAATATATTCACCTTCTCGCAAGACTGATATGTGGAATTCGCCTTCCCATCTCTGAAACCCACGATCAAGCATGGACAACCGGCGGGCAAGAAGCAAAATCTCCACGCAAACGATGTCTTCCAATGATTTCCACTTACGTGGTAATGACTCTGTAATTTATTCGATGAAATTTAAATTTTTTGAACGCTTTTATTGCAGTAGTTTCAAAATTTACATTTATGTTTATTGTTAACGTAATTTTCAAATTTAATGTTAATGTTGAATTTCAATGTTGATGTTTATTGTTAATGTTTTATATTACTATTTCATATTAATATTGATTGCTAATATTAATTATTTTAGCTATCTTTTATGTCATGCTTTATGTTTATTATATCCTAATAATATTGAAAATATTCACATGAACCACAACATTAAAATATTTTAATGTTACAATTTACATTAACATTAATTTTAACATTAATGTTAATTCTAATGTCAATATTAAGTCTAATGTTAGCTCTAATGTCACCGCTAACATTCACATAAATCTTTACTTCACTATTAAATTTATTTCCAACTTATGCAATTATATACTTAGCATTAATCTACTATAAATTTATTTCCAAATTATGAAAGTTTATAGTTAACATTAATGCTAACGTGAATGTTAAGGTTAACATTAATATTGAAAACAAATTTACTAAAGATTTCGATAATACATAATAAAGTCTTCGATAATACATTCTTGGCAATGTTCTTTTCATTAATGTGAAATCAAGCTTTTGGTAATTCTTATGAAATGACAACCGCCTTTCCAATCCAGTCGGCATTCCATTGCTTACGCATGGAAGTCAAATTTCCAACAGACCCAACATGTGCCCAACCGACTTCTGAAATTTAATTTTTAGTTCGAACGTTTCCATTTTCTATTGGAATTTAATTTCTAACTGTCCAGAGAAGTCTGCAGGACAGAGAGT